>JAZKJV010005243.1:0-600000 GCA_037367405.1 Ottelia alismoides | reverse complement strand
GTTCATCGGAGCTCAGCTCTTGAAAACTACGATTTTGATTTTTTAGGAAATGCAAGATGTATTAACCGGAAATGAAACATAATCCGGTCTAATGCTAAGCATATGAATCGAAAAACTGTAGAAAATAAACGCTCACCTGCTTGGAGGAGCTGAGAGTGGAGCTCGCGTAGGAGCTTGCTGGTAGAGTTTGATCGACTCGATTCAACACCCGAATCACTTGTTGGACCCTGGAATAACCTCCTGCTGTCACCAAGTGCTTCAATCGCTCATAGGGTTAGGAGTTTTCGAGGTGAATGAGGATCAAACTTTAAATGAGGGTCCGCAGTGGCTTATGTACAGGGGGAAGTTTGATCGAGAAGGGTTCTTGATGTAGATGACGTCAAATTGAAAAATCAAGGGCGCATGAAAGATCATTAATCAAGGTACACAAGTCAAGGAGAAATTGGACTGAATGGGTAAAAGAACTAAACGACAAAAATCAAGTAATGGGAGGGTGCAAACCTGCAGAACCACAAACCTATGAGGGGCAGGGAGTTGACTGACGTCAACTCTAACCGTGCCCTCATTGGTCCACTTGGCCAGGAAGAAGATAAAATAAAAAATAAAAATTTTAGTAACTAGAAAGAAAAGAATGAACAATTTTATTAATTTTAGATTAAAACATGGAAAATATTTATCATTCTATGTAGTATTTTAATATGATTTTTATTTTTTACCACTTAATTTATTATAGGTTACTTTTTACAAGTATAAGTATAAGTATATCGACCTATGTTTTCAATATTTTATTTTTATTTTGCATTTTAAATTTTATTATTTTATGCACATAATTTATATATTTTTAATATAATTAAATACATTTAGATATACATTTGTTTCTCTTCTTTGATATAATATGTACACTTAAATAAATATACCTACTTATTATATAGGTATATATGTGTATAATTCAACTATGATTTTTTGTAAACTATTTATTTTAGTATATTTTTTCTGGTTTTATTTTTTTATTATGTACGTATGTTACAAAAAATATTTACAAAAATATAAGACTATAAAATATTAAAGAATATAAAGAATAAATAAAATGAATATTTTATTTAGGCATGATATACAATAGGGGTCCAAAACCTAACTTTTGCTTCTTGACTCCAAATTGAACGAAACTACCTTCATTAAATAGAAAATAAATAGTTATATACAATTAAAGTGATTTGATTAATTTTGAGTTCATATGGAGGAGATTCAGGTCTGGGAAGTATAGGGTTTTGGTTTTTTATTCTGAGTGTAGAAAACACAATAAGCATTATTTTTCTGTGAAATAATCTTTGTATTTTTCTATATTTTTTTATCTACAACATTCTTATTCAAAGTCTATTAATTTTAGGTATAAATAAAAAACAATAAAATAGGTCCCAAAAATCAATTATTTGGCAAAATAAATTGCGATTTTTATTGTGTTTTTGGTGATCAGTCATCATGATGCCTAGGTCTCAGGTTTTAGGGTTATTCAATACATATGCTACTTCATTTATTTTTCTATTCTTTTCTTAATTTTTTATTTCGACTTTTATTATGATATTAAAAGTATAAATAGTGAATGTTATTTTGTACAAACTAATGGTATTTACATGCATTTAGTTTAAAGGCTAAATTATAGAATAAAGGTGATGAAATGGAGATACATCATCCGTTATCAAACAAAGTCCCCTCAAAAACTTGGTCAAAGGTCTAGCATCTTATATTAGGCACTCCCTTCTTTTTCTGCTGGAGGTTACTGGTTGCATTCACGGTGGCCATGGTTAGGATATACTTCTCTACTCTGGTACAATTGTTCATGCGATTAGGATGCTTGGAGGTACATGCTTCTTTCAATTCTTTCGTGACAGCTGACATGTACTTCATGGCCTTCACAAGTGATTTTCCGTAATTTCAACCCTACTCTAGGATCAGACAATACAATTTTCAATTCTACATTATTTTGGTCTTTTTCATATCTTTTGGTAATGGAGTGTTCTCAAAAGAAAAAGCATTGTTCTTAATTACCGACTTATGTATAAATGATTGGCCAAAAGAGGGGCCATCATACAAAATGACCAAAAATCCATCAACATGAACTTGGGCTTTGTCGGGTTGCTCGGGATTGGCTGTTGATTCGTGCTCCTTCAAGGCTGGTCCTTCTCTTCTTTGGCTCTTAATTTATTTTTGAGAATTTTCTTTTTTCTTATTTTTTTATAGTTTTCTCTTTATGGTGGTGGACGGTAGTTGGCATTGCTCCTCCATCATCTTTTTCTTCACACGGCATTGTCGTTGGACTAGTTGATGCATAAGATGACACTCTAGAAGTCTATATTTTTCTCATTGACGGGGGCAGATGGCTGCAAGGTTCGGCTGCTACTATGAGTCACTGCATAAGATAAAGCATAATCTGAAATATCTGACTCTAACAAATCGGTTGAAGCATCACAGACGACTTTCTCTTTATGTTTGAAATTATTAGGGTTCACCTCAACATACGTTGGAATAGGAGTTTTTGTGGCAGTGAGGTCATCGAGCTTCTGGGACATCTCTGCTAAGGCCTTGACAAGTTGGGCCAAGCAGTCGAGAACTAGGTTCACTAGAGCAACCTCAGATGATTTAGCATGTTGACTACGCTACAATACTGATGGTACTGGGTACTCTGAGAATCGTTGTGAGAAGGATGAAGCTGCTGCTGATGAAACTGCGGAGGAGTATACTTGTTATAAGATGCACTAGCATACTGGTGATATGCTGATATTGGAGGTATGCATGCTACTGGTACCGTTGGTTCTACCTCAAATTGTTCTGATATTATGGAGGTTGGTGTTGCTAAGGCCGGTTTAGTTAGACAAATCTCCCACCCTGATGCTGGTGATACGAGCGAATAGCCGAGGATTGGTTCCGCTACTGTTGGCCTTGACGGGCTAATTGGGCATTGTTATTCCATAAGTCGTTTACCTCTTGGATGATAGGTGGTGTGAGAATGGATGATAAGAAGGGGGTTGGAGTTCTTGCTGGTATAGGATAATCTATTGAGATGGCAGTGGTGACTTGTCAGGTGCATGCACGTAATATAGGTGCTGGACCTGAGGTTGTCCTGCACTCAGCTTAGGCTGCTGTGGAGACGACAGGTCATTATGCTGAAAAGGAGTGGTGGAAACCAGGCTCACAGATTGTACAATGCTGATGGTTCTCACAAGCATCTCCAACTGCTTTGTAATCGGATCTGTTTTGTCTAGGTGTTGGGTCCTTTGTTCGATCACATACAACTTCTCCAAGTCCTATGATCGCTTTTCAGTAATACCAACTTTAGACATGTTGCTCCGATAATGATGAGATTGGATCTCTCATCCCGTCCTGCTCACTGGATGCCGCCATATTGACGGGCTTGTGGTGGACTTGGGATTATCGTTGATAGGCTTGTGATGAGGATAGAGTGGCCTCTCCTTTAGCCATCTCTTCGAAAATCTACCCAAAGAACATCCTCATCCATGTCGAAGTGTGAGCCACTAAAAGTGGCATGTACTACCCTCTGGGCTCTCAAGAGTGAGATCCTCAAAGAAATGCTAGACCAGGCTAGTCTACGGGATATTCATGGTGGGGACACTTCTCTGCAATCATGGAATCTCTTTGAGGCTTCGTGGATTTATTCATAAGGTCATTGGGTGAAATTATTGATCCGTGCTTGCATCTGGTTGAAACGACCAAATGGATAGTACTTTTGGAAGAATGCAGACTTTAGTTCCTCCGAGGTCATTACAACCTTCCCTAAATGGTTGATCCAATGGAGAACCTTGTCTTGAAGGCTGAAGGGGAACACGATCATCTTGAGTACGCCTAAGGGATGTTGTGGAAGTGAGTGGTGCGACAGATGCAAGAGAATTGTTGAAGATGGATACATGGCTTATCATTTGTGTTCCTATGGAACGAGGCAGAATATCAAGAAATTGTGTCTTGAGCTCGAAATGTCCATGGACTACAGGGATCTGTATCCACTCCGTCATCTGGCCAGCACCAGATTATAAGTTTCTTTGAGAGAAGGTTTAGTCCTCTATCTTCTCGGCTCATATGCGGTCTCTCCACGGTACCCATCTTCTAGTTCTTCACCTTATCCTCCTCCTCCTCCTCCTCCTCCTCCTCCTCTATTCTCTGTCTTAGAAAGCGGCCTTGATTAGAGCCTGATTTGTCAGCTATTGTTGGACGTCCTTAATGGAAGCCAACAACTGTGCATTAACAGTATTCTAATCGGGTTGTCCTGATCTGGCTGATTTGGTCCCTTTGCCTTGCCTTGAGGAGCCATCTCTGAATCAGACTCAGAGGATGTGATATACACTTGGTCCAGTGTTGTCTCTGCACAAAAATATGCATCTCGTTCATATTGGAAATATTCAACACCAAATGGAATAGATGGTCTGGAATTAGGATCCATTCTAGATGTATGTAAATGGAGCATTTGACAATGACTGAATTGATATTCATCAACAAGGGGCGAATGTCGGTACAAGAGTGATCCTGATTTATTTGAATAAAGGAAGAAGTTGAGGAGTCTAGAGATCGGTTCACAAGATCTGAATTGGGTTCTCAAGAATCAACTCAAATTATGGAAGATGTCGAGCTTGTGAATCGATGTTGGTGTCGGCGAGATCCCGACTAAACCTTCCAGGAGATGACATCTTGGAGAGAAGAAGAGTGGATGAGGAATGGAGAATGACGTTGAACAATGGATGAAGAGGAATGTAGAATAAGGCTCACAATGAGCGGGGCAGGAAGAAATAAAAAAGAGACGAAAGGAAAATGGAGCAAGTATGCATGACTGGATCTTGACCTAAATATACTTAAAATAAAACATATTACAACTGCGGATTCACCAATCAACCACAATGTGAAGATGTATGAGTTCGACTATTTTTATCTTTTCATTATCATTATTATTATTATATTCAAGCAATCTTATAATAACTCCTTATAAGGATAACCTTATAGGATAGTGGGTACTCCTAGAAAAGGATCGCGTATCTCTTGCCTGGGGTGGCACTCGACCAAAGAAATAGAGTGGAAGCCAATAGGAGAAACTGATACTTTGCTGACAAGTAAGGTACTCGGATGCAGACCGGTGAGACAAAGGCCTAAGCTCAATACTTCGGACCAGGTCAGATACTTCACACAAGGCCGGGAGCGCCATTATCAACAGACCTACTCGTCTACGTACGATAGAAGTGCACCTACTTCGTCGTCCCAGGTGATAATTAAGGCATCCAAAGATCGAGATTTGGTCTCTAATCCTTAAGAGAAGCACGTCACTCAGTCCTGAATGTACCCGAAAATAATGTGGGCTTTATGAACCCTAAACAATGGATGTTCGTTACGAATTTATTTTGGTCAAAATTTGTTAAACATTCCTCTAGTTTTTGTTTTTTATTTTAATTTTTTTTAGTATTTTCATATAATTCACCTGATTTGTCAAAGTTTATTAAACATTCCTCTTGTTTTAGTTTTTGATTTTAACTTTTTTTAGAATTTTCATATAATTCGCTTAACGATTTTTTTATATATATTTTCTCTTGAATACTAAGTGACACAAAACCGAGATAGGATTTGTGAAAGTCATGCAAGTTTACACTAAGGTGGAAATCTCACCTTGGTATTGAACGATGCAAGAAAAGTTAGAAGGACTTACAATTCTTCCAAAATCTCTCCATGCAGGATGAAAAACCGAATTTTTAAATTTACAATACATGTAATGCAAGCCAGGCAAAATCGCCCTAAAGCAGGAGCTGCTATTAGTTTGAAGAACTAATGCTTATTATCTAGAAAAGAAACACGAAAGTCCAGTCTTAGCGACTCTTCAGTGTCTGCCACAATAGATCCTACTAATGTTATATAGAGTCTCACTCGGCGCTCAATTTCATTTACAAATATTCAACAATTATTTTTTGAGCTAAGTCCAAACATAATTCTATATGAGCATGCATATATTAATGTGTTTGGGCCTAATTTACTCGGCCAAGAAATTCCTCAAAATCTAAGGGCTCAATCACATATAACAAGGAAAAAGTAGGCGGAAAACTCAAAACGTGAAAAACAAATAAAAAGAAAGGTGATGAAAACAATGAAAAACCTACGAGGACCCCAGGTGAACAATCACCTGGGCACTGGACCTCGTTGAGTGGAGTGCCGAAAAGTGTCCAAGTCCTGTATTATTACAATTTATAATGCAAAATTAAATTATCACTCTCTTACAAAATGAAAGAAAAATCCTAGGCTAAAATCCCTGCTCTTCTTTCTCTCTCTATCTCTCTTTCTTTCTCACTCCTATCACCCTATGCAGAAAAATTTGATATACTCGTAGCTCGGGTGCACTAACTTCTTAGGAATACAAATTTGCCACAAGAGTCATCACAATACAATAAAGGGATATGTCAGAAGCAACCAAAACAATTTCTTGTATAAAGAAGTAAAAGAGAGATAATTATGCAATAAAATACATACAATAAACATATCTTAAGCATTGCTCCCCGGCTACAGTGCCATTTGATTAACCTGGTACTTAGGAGGAGAACATGTGGTCTCACAAGGCAAGACCTATAGTCGTCGAGGTGAACTCACACGAGATCCGATTAAATCAACAATTAACCCACAATACAGATAAAGCAAGAAACATGAAGCAGGCTAAATTTGTTATAACCTAGAGAGATATGGGGATAGGCGAACAATTATTGTATACAAAGAATAAACAACAAATATTTTTTAATTTATGTTTGGCATTTTGAACTTTTAGTGGATTTTTAAGTATATTTAATTTTTAATCTTAGGATTATATATATATATTGTTTTTAATTTTAAAAATTTTATTTTCTTTTTATATTTTTCTGTTTTCATTTCTTTTTCTTTATAATATGTAATAAGTAGTATATATGTATAATATATGTGATATATTTATAATACATATAATAAATATATAAAAATAAGAAAATTCACATTGAAATAGTCTTTTTTATATTTTAAAGGTATTTAAAATATTTATAGGTACTTATGATAATAATAATTATATTAATAAGTAAATAATTTTAAATAAGTATATATACGATATATAAGGTCCTATATTTCTAAATATAGCTAATAATGTTCAAAAATTAAAAGTTAAATATTTTGTACTTATTTATGCTTTTCTATATTTTTTACTTTTTTGGAAATTTTTGCTAATTTCTAGGTATTTTTATAGTCTAAATACTCTAAATCACGGTGTTAATAAATAGGTCGAATGTTTTAAGTTTTTAAAAAAGATAATTAGTCCAAATTCCTGAAAACTATTTTTAATATTCAACAATAAGTATATAAGAAAATATAGAATAGAAAACTACTTTTTGTATTTTTAAAAATATTTTCTGATTTTTTACATTTAGGAGGTTTTTTAAGGTTTTCTTTTTACATTTTTTGTGATTTTTGGTATGCATTTATATTATATAGTAATATATAACATATAAAATATTTGGAATTTTTAAAAGTGTTTTCTATTTTTTATTTTTACCTCTAAGCAAGGAATAAAATGCACCAAAATTAATTTTTCTAAACTGAAAATACAATGAAATGAAAAATAAAAATTGTACCATGATTAAGCATCATTCAAAGTACATTCCCTAATTTTTTCAGGACTTTTAGAGCAAGGTAGATATTTAATACAAAAATAAATTTACAAAATATTTTATGCAGGCATGGCAGGGGTATAAATGCAATAAAATTAACAAACAAGGGGTTTTATGAAAAAACCCAAAATATTTTAACATTTATGACAAATTTTAGGACTAAGTCTAAATAACTAAACTCGAAAGGTTCTGGTTGCAAAATGGCCAACTAACCTGGGGCACCACATGAGTTGACTTAGCACATGACTAATTTGTAATATTCAATAAGTTTGGGGGACCATATGCAATATTTATACAATTTGTTAAATGTAAATAAATATTTACTGGTCTAAATATTAAAATTACATAAAGCTAGGGATTACTTATTAAATTACTCCTTTAAACATGCGCCATCGGATGAAGGAGGTGCGACCACATACCGTGATGAGCAGATCTAGCTTGATGTCACGTCGTTTTAATTCAAGGGCTCAGATTAGATCTGCGCACAAGCTGGATATGATGTTGGGGAGAGGTGGTGGAAGAATTGTGAAGAACTCATCATCGGCGAGTTGGATTTGACGATTCTGCACGCTTCAGGCCTCCTCTTCCTTATATGAGATGCTCCTCTTCTTCCTGGCATTCCACATCTTGCAGGTACCAGCACAAGGTCTAGAGCTCATTGAAGGATCCCTAGAGCTTCCGATGACCTAGAGCTCTATTCTTGCGTTGAGAGGGAGCTCCAGGTGTATTTCACGTTCGCAGGCCTGCAAGAAAATGTTAAAGGGGTCGTGGGTTATCCCCACGACCTTCTACTGAAGCTGGAATAACATGGAAGATATGAAGGGATAAGAGATTCAGTGGCTTAGAGAGCTCCAACGACTCGATTCCTTGTAGGAATCTAGGTGGGAACATGGGGCATATGCGGAGAAACGTGAGGGGAAGAGGATAAATGTGATAGGGTGTCAGAATAGCGGAGGGTCACAGTGAATTTTGTGTCAGAGGCACAAGCTACAATGATTTTTATTTTCAAAATTAAACTAAATGGGGAATTAAATGACAAAATTAAACCTATGCCAAAACTACTGGAAGGAAATGCAAAGAAAAAGGACTAATCTGGCAGCACAACTCAATCGGAGTCAAGGAAATGGAAGATGCCACTGGAGGTGGTCCATTGAGCACCTAGATCTGGCACTCCACCACCTTATCCCCCCCACAGAAGTCCGAAGCGATTCCTGCTATGACCAAGAGCTCAACAGGGAGGTCCAACGGGGGTTACATTTGTTGAAGGGAGATCAAAAAGCAAAAGGAATGTTAGCGGGGATATTTATAGGGTGACTTTTGGCCAAAAAGATGGAGAGATGGCAAAAGAATCGAATGAGGTAGAAGGGGATTCGCACATGGGCGAGGGTTAAGGATGAAGGGGCTATAGAGTAGAGCAGGTCTCGGGAAGGATGGAGATGAGTTGCATGCGTGAACAATTTGAGAAGTAGGGGTGGGTGGGTCAGAGGTTCTGACAAGAGGCAGAGGTATGATAAAGTGCCTGAGTGGGTATATTTATCGATACTCATTGTGGCATGGCACTCAGCCAATTAATCAGAACCGAATCAAATGTCTCTAGGAATAGGACTTGGTTTTTAATTTATATCCCGAGCAAGTTCGGGGTCGAACATAGGGAGATAAAGGAACAACTTTGGGTCGATTCAAATCACTTAGCTCTAGGTTTCCTAAATGGTATTTTTTGTATTTTTTATGCAAAAATAAATGCGAATATAAAATACGGGTGAATAACGTTAATAAGAAAACACACAACTTAACCTAATTAATTTTAATATGAAATCAATCCAATTTAGCTAAATTATACTTTTCCTAGAAACCTAACCCAGTGATGAATGCAAAACACATTTTTTGGAATTTTAAGGCTTAAAATGCAACAATGAAAAATGGACACTTTTTATGGGTTTTCACACAATTTTAAACACAAATATAAGGAAAAAACTATGAAAATTTTAGTGGAACTTAAACATGATGAAAAGAAGCTACAGTAAGTTTGTGGAATTTTTTGATAATATATGAAGTTTTTATGAATTTTTAATGAGAATAGAATGACGGTAAGTATTTAATTCCTAATAAATCCACATTATCAATTAAACAAGGTATTTTAATATGCAATCCAAGAGAGTTGGAATTTCGCAAAATTAATGTGTGTGGCTTTAATTGAAAAAATTTAAAAACCACTCTACAAGTTATTTAAAGCATATAGGACAACTCCAATTTCGATGAAATTTGGAAAGTAAGTAAAGCATGTTTCAAGGCATCATTTCTTATTTTTGAGGTATTTTTGGAGCAACGGTGAATTAAATAAGAATTTAAGATCACAAATTGGGTAAAATATGCAATTTTTCACTAAAACAATTTTAGATAATTACTCAAATCTCACAAAAATCCAAATAAATAACCACATGAAAGAGAATTAAGTGTTCAACCATATGCTATTTTTTCATTAAAATAAATGTTGTTAAAAGATATCCAAATTAATGCATGAACATAGGGGTATCCGTGCAATTCCAGAACACAAAAACTTACAAACAAACTATGTACATCGATGTATTTGCAACAATAGAGAACTTGAAATAAAAGTAATGCAATTTTTTTAAAAAAAAGAAAAAAATACCTCCTTCGAGCTTGCAGGCGGCTAGGGAGCATGATGGGGGGCGTGAGCCGTCGCGATGAGGGTCGTGCGGTCGCGCGCGGAGGGAGGGTGGCTGGCTCCGCGGCTGCTAGGCGGAGGGACGACCGCAGCTGGAGGCTTGCACGGCTGTGGCTGTGCGGAAAGGGGTGGCCTGAGCTGCTGAAGAAGGCCGCATATAGAGAGGAAACTACATGAATGGCTAGGGATGTGGTTGCGGTGAGGGCATGGCTAGCCATTATGTGCGGTGGTGGAGACAGGCGCCATGCACAGTGGTAGAGGAGTGCGTGAGGTGATGGTCGATCTGCAGGATGTGGTGGCCGACGATGGAGAAGGGAGGGCAACCACCTGCTTTTTTATATATTTTTTTTCCTGTTGTGAATTGATTTTTTATTTTCAAATTTTTATTTTTTTTAGTTTTCTTAAAAGGGGAATAAAAATTGTAAAATTTGATGGTACGGTTATTGTGATAGTATGATGAAGATGATGGAGGTAGAATTGAACAAATGAAGGTGTAGTGGTGGTGATGTGATGCGATAAAAAATGCAAAAATAAAAATGATGACAAAAAAATGAAAAGAAAAATTACCAACGATGGAAGCGGACATCTGTGTGTGCTCACGAGAAGCACGGTCTTCACTCGAATTGTCGGCGAGCGATGAGGTCAAGTAGCGCGCGGAGGCGGCCGCTATGTTGGCCGAAATGCAAACGGGTCTCACCGGAGAGGAGGTCAGTTGTCGCTCTACTCCTTCGTTCGTTGTCACCGAGAAAGGTGGTCGGAGCTCTCGATTCTCTCTCGCATAATGATGGATCAAAGACAAATGAGGATATTGAGATGTAAAAAGTGAGAAGGAAAACAGAGGTTAGAAAAGATGGTGGAATGGAATAGTTGAATGGGGGGTAGATGAAATGGTGGTGTTGAATGGGAGGTTATGAAGACTTGGTGATTAATGGAAGAAAATGGAAGCTAGTATAGAGAATGAAAAATAAATAAAAGAAAACTAAATAATTTAAAGTAGGCTACTAAAAAAAGATAAAATAAAAGAAAATGGGAAAATTGCAAACAAACTAATGGAGAAAAAGCAAGGAACAAATTAGACCATATGTACACTATGTTTTTTACTTTTCTAAATGGTGGAATGGAATAGTTGAATGGGAGGTTAGATGTAATGGTGGAGTTGAATGGGAGGTTATGAAGACTTGTGGTTAATGGAAGAAAATGGAAGCTAGTATAGAGAATGAAAAATATATAATAGAAAATAAAAAAATTAAAGTAGGCTACTAAAAAAAAGATAAAATAAATGAAAATGGGAAAATTGCAAACAAATTAATGGAGAAAAAGCAAGGAACAAAACATACCATATGTAAACTATTTTTTTTACTTTTCTAATTTTAATTTTTTTAAATAAAAGATATTTACAAAATAAAAATAAAATAAAATACTTTAAATATAATAAAACACAAACATGATTTTTTAGATTTTAGTAATAAATAAAGTAACTTAAAAATGAGAAAAGAAAACTACGTAAATTATATATAAAGACACTTTACCTTATTTTCAATGACAAAATATTTTTTTGAATTTTTTTACTTGTGTCATTTATTAAAATATATAATAAATAAATTAATAGAAAGATATAAATAAAAAAGGTTAGATTTGTACGAGAAAAAAAATCAAATTCACATTTATTGCATTATGTACAATATACGACGAGGTCCCAAAACTCAAATTTTGCAAATGAGATCTAATTTTAATGAAACTATTTTCATTGTATAGATAATTTCTAACTTAAACTTTAAAAGTGAGTTTGGTGAATTTAGAGTTCAAACGGAGCGAGAATTTGGTTGGAAAGTTGGACTTTACAGCTTTTTATCTTTGCGATATAGGATTTGAGATGAAATTTATTTTGATATTTTTTTCATTTTTATATACATTTTTATAAACAAGTCAGAGAAAGAATTAGCCGAAAAGAATTTGAATTGAAATTATTAAAAATACATGATGTTTTGGACTGTTTACATGTGAAAAACTCATTTATTTTACGACTTTTTATTTTTAATTTATGTTGTGCAATATAATATATAATAATTAGTGTATTTTATTTACAAGAGTTATTTTATTAATTTATTGATTTTATGGATATTTATTTGAGATTTTACTCAAGGATTTTGCTAAGATCAATATATTGAGATGATGAATCGTGGATTCATCACCCCCTATACTTAAACTTTACTAATCCTCGAGCTAATAAAGAATGAATAAGTTGGATTATCCCTTGACTGTGTATGTGAATACAAGACTTCATATGTTGATGATCTCTCGGTTTTAATGATCCTAAAATTCTAAACTGAACCATGCTCTAGTTAAGAGGTATGCAATTTCCCTAATCATTGGACCCTCTTTGTATACATAGATAATAGGGATATGGCATTAAGTGTGGACTGCAGTCACAAGAGTAGAGTCGCAACTTCTCCCATGGTTCTAGTCCAAGAGATTCTCCTAAGAACCCAATCCTCAACACTAGGGAATAAACCATCTCTTGCATCCAATCCACTGTCTCTTTAGTTGTCAGACTTAAAAGTGTAGATGGAAGACCACTTGATGGAGGGCATAGGATTATATCATTTCTTCTCTCCCTCTCATTGGAACAAGGATCCTCTTGAGTGCCTTACTAATACAACACATGTATTTTTCGGTTGTTAATCAGTGTGTCCGTCAAGAGAATTTGAAGTCATCTGCACTTGTTTTCCTGGGAGTACACTAGGGTGTGTCTCTTTTGAGTATCTAAGATACCTTCGACACCCAGACATGGATTACTACACGATGCAGGGCCCTTTTTGGGTGCGACTCCTTAGTCCTAATAGTATTTGATCCAAGTGGATACTTTGAAATGGTTGGGATTACTCACATTTGGTGGATGCTCTTTGGTATTTCACTTTGTATGGGGTGAGTTTTATTTATTTCTTTCTTTATTTTCTTTGCTTTTGGCTAGCACCACTACTTTTACCAAGAGTCGGTGCACACTGATCAATAATTTTTAGATTTCATCGCATCCTGGCACATAGGTAAATGTCAAGAGATAGTACAAGAATCATGTTCTCATACTTGCTAAAGGTGCTGACACTCAGGTTTCATGAAACCTTCATTGATTTTATCACATCCTCAAGTATCATAAAATCAGGTCCAAATTCAAATCCCTCATCCCAATTCCTCAAGTGAAATTTCAAATCATCTCATCACAACTGCAGTCGTATATGTGAGGTGCTAATCATTTTCTTAAGGTAGAGACTAAATGTGCATTATCACACGCAAATCTTTCAAACTAGGGAAATGTGAATAATTAAGTCAAAGACCCTAATGACTAAGGTTGGTTAACTCAAAATCTCAAGACCTCATAAACCAAGTGTTCTTGAACATCACAAGTCGTGTGAATGTGTAAGTGTCAAGGACTAGACACAATCATTAGTTAGTTTTTTGTGTTCTTTTATTTTTTTCATTTTTGATTTATTTTTTTGAAAAAGAGAGGAAAAGAAGAAAGTATTTTTTTTTGAAAAAGGTTTTGCTTCTCTTTTTTATAGAAAAGTTTTTTTTAAAAAAAGAAAGGTAATTAAGAAAGGTCCCACACAATTTTTCCTTTTTTAATTTTTTTGTTTTTGTTTTTATAAAGAAGACAAGGAAAGAAAAGAAAAGAAAAAATGATTTTTTTGAAAAGTTGTTTGTTTTTACCAATTTTACCCACCATGTAATTATTGCATAATCTATACAAAAATACACGAAAATACGAGCTATGGGCAAAATATATATGTAATATATACATGTCCCTTATACATAGCATGTGTTATGTCCTCAGAGCACAAGAATCAAGGCATAGGAGAGCTACAATAACAAAAAGTATATAAGTCGATCCACCCCCTATACTTAGGCTCCGGTCACCCTAAGTGTAGTAGAAGAGCAAAAAATAGGACATACGAGGTCAAGAGGAGAGAGGGATGAGTATACACATGGCGTGCATCGGTTCCCCTCTCTACTTAGCCTCTGGTCAGCCTAAGTATAGGACATGAGTGAGTGTGAGAACCAATGTCATCTGGAGAATATACAGAGAAGGGAGAATGTACAAGAGTGAATGAATCTTCTAAGCCGTTGAATCTTGATGCTGCATCTTCATGAAGAGTAATATGATGTACCTGCTCTATGCTCACTGCATGAAGTTGATGACCTCTACATGGACTAACTACTCTTTAGAATCTACAAAATGCTTCAACGGTTGTCCATTTACCACATGGGATTGTGCACCATTTGTGAAATAAACTATCTCTACACTTCCATTCCCTCACACTTTCTTAACAACAAAGGGACATATCCACTTAGATTTAAGCTTCCCATGGAACATCTTCAACCTGACAATAAACAACCATACCTTTTGCCCAGGGGCAGAGTCTTTGGACCAAATGTAATGATCATGCCATCTCTCTACTTTGTCTTTATAAATCAAACTGTTGTCATATGCCCTATTTCAGATTTCCACGAGCTCGTTTAAGTTCAAGTCTCGACAAAGCTTCCCTAGGTGACAACAATTAATCTGCTTAATTGCCCATTCGGATTTGTGAATCTGCTCTGCGGGCAAATGGCGTGGCTTATCATAGATCATTCTAAATGTTAAAGTGCCCAATGGTGTCTTATAGGTTGTTCTATAGGCCCACAGAACTTGGTCCAAGAGCTGGGACCAATTCTTCCTATTAGGGCAAACCAACTTCAACAAAATACCCTTCACCTCTCTGTTTGAAACCACTGTCATTCCATTGGACTGTGAGTTGTAAGGACTCGTAACTATGTGCTCAAATACATAGTTCTTAGCTAAAGATCTCACATCTCGGTTCACGAAGTGTCTACCCCCATCTGATATCAAAACTTTTGGCACCCCGGAACCTAGCAATAATATGGTCTATCAAATACTTACAGACAGTCTTGTTATCTGCGATTCGGTTGGGATAACCTCCACCCACATAGACAAATAGTCAACCGCCAACAAGATGTACTCGTGTCCTTACCGGTTGGGAAAGGGACCCATAAAATCTATACCCCATGCATAAAAACATCACAAATAATCACGACTACATGGGAATCTCATCTCTCTGTCCAGTTGTCCTCCCATCCTTTGACAGATCGGGCACGATCATACAAATCAATAGCATCTCGAAAAAGGGTCGGCCAATACAATCCACATTGAAGTACCTTGTGAGCAGTTCTCTTCCCCGAATGGCATCCACCACATATAGTGAATGACAATAAGTAAGGATACTCTTGTACTCCTTCTGAGGAAAACACCTTCTCCAAACACTATTCGGTCCTTCGAAGAAAAGAAAAGGATCGTCCCAGTGGTATCTCCTAGAATCTGATTTCATTAGGTCAATGTTGCTCCTAGTCCAACCTTGAGGAACCTGCTTGGAGACAAGAAAGTTCACCATGTTATCATACCACGAGAGTGAGTAAATAGCACAAATTGACTCGTCTGGGAAGATCTCTCTAATCTGTTCATAATTAACAGAGTCCTTAAGTTCAATCTGAGAAAGATTATCACCTATATCATTCTTAACTTCAGGTTTATCTTTTATCTCTAATTCAAACTCCTAGAGGAGCAAAATCCACTTAAGAATATGTACCTTCACGTCTCCTTTTCCATTATGTACCGAATTGCTATGTGATCACTTTAGATTGTCACCGAAGAACCCAAAATATATGACCTGATCTTCTCAACGGCCCATACTACAACGAGCATTTCCTTTTCAGTAATAGTATAATTCTTCTGTGTAGGGTCTAATACTTTGCTCGTGTAGTGGATCACAAGCATGATGTCTTCTCACCGTTGTCCTAACACAGCTCCTATAGCAAAACCTGAAGTGTCAGTTATGATCTCAATGGGGAGATACCAGTTAGGAGTGTGTAGGATTGGCGAGGCACAAATCTTCATCTTCAAGAGCTCAAAGGCCTCCAGGCACATGTGATCTACAATGAACTTTGCATCTTTCCCTAAGAGATCCGTTAGTGGGCAGGCAATCTTCAAAAAGAATCCAACATGCCCTAGAAACGATCGCACTGACATTATATTCGTAGGCGGATCGAGTGTTTTGATCACCTACACCTTGGCAAGGTCAACCTCCATTCCCCTTTTGGAGATGACATGCCCCAACACGATACCCTTCATCACCATAAAGTGACTTTTCTTCTAGGAGTATACCATATTGACCTCTCTACATCTTCTGAGGACTCGATCCAAGTGCGCTAAACATGTATCAATGCAATCATCATGAATTGAGAAGTTGTCCATGAACACTTCTAGGAAATATCCCACCATCTCGACAAATATGACGATTATGCACCCCTGACCTGGGGCATTCCAGATCCCGAATGGCATGCACCTGAATGTATAAATGCTAAATGGACATGTGAATGTGGTCTTTTTCTAGTCCTCTGGTGTAATAGTTACCTGGTTGTCGCCTAAGTACCCATCAAGAAAATAGAAGAACTCTTTCCTTGCAAGTCTCTTCAATTTCTGATCAATAAAACACAAGGGAAAGTGGTCTTTCTTGGTCACGACATTTATATGCCTGTAGTTGACACAGACGCGTCATGATATAGGTACTCGTGTTGTGATCTCTAACCCCCTCTTCATTGGTATCCATATGAATTCCTGACTTCTTCGGGAGAACATGAATTGGGGCCACCACTTGGAGTCAGAAATAGGGTATATAAACCCTGCTTTGCACCATTTCTCAGTCTCGTTCTTCACTACTTCTTGTAGATTGGGGTTAAGTCTTCTCTGGAACTCACGGGAATGTCTCACATTATACTCAGTAAAAATGTGGTATGGGCAAATAGCAGGGTTGATCCCCACGATATCCGACACTATCCAGCCTATTGATTTGCGGTTCCTCTCTAGGACCCCTAAAAACCTAGACTCCTATTCTAAAGTCAGGTTTGATCTAATGATAACATGATATCTCTCTTTCGGTCCTACAAGAAATGCGTACTTGAGTCTAGTAGGTAGTGATTGTAGTTCCGTCAGTGTGGTATCATCAAGGAAATTAGGCTGAATTAAATCTGAATCTAGTTTTATGCTGCATGAAGATGGGCTCATCTGTGTAGTACTCTCCACTAACTTTGAAATATCTGGAGTCGGATTGCCAAAAATATCCAAGCAATCGACAATAGACATGTCTGACTCGTCATCTATGTCCCATGATCATACTGAAAGAGATGGAAATGACAGGTCTAGATGGAACTCTATGTCATCATGGTAATAAGTAGATGCACCTCTAATAAGATGAAGCAACACCTAGCAAACACATCATGCACTATGTCCTTTCTCGATGAAAGGGTCTCGCTCTATCTTGAAGGAAGCTATCTCCGAGTCCCAACGGTGGTAATCATTTTTCAATATGCCTTTGCAGATGAGAACTGTATACTACTCTCTAAATTAGGTCGCTGAAACTTGGTTTGCTTCATCTCAAGGTTCACTTCTCTGCTTGGAGAACAGAACTTCATCATTCTTGTACCATAATTGAAAATTATGCTTGCGATCCTAAGGAAGGGTCGCTTGAGAATGATATGAGATTCTCTCCAATGATTGGGGGTCTCCATGTCCAAGACTGTGAAGTCAACCTGATAGTTCTACCCCTCAATCAAGATAATAACATTCTTCACTTCTCCCTTAGGTCTTTTCACTGAACGATCTATGAATTGGAGTAAGGCTCTGGATTTTCGAAGTGGTCCCAACTCCAATTTCTGATATAATGCTAAGGGAAGTAAGTTGATTGAAGAACTAATATTCAAGAGTGTGCGTGCAAATGCGATGTCATCGATATGCCTCTCCACATAATGAGCACCCATTTCTCTCTTTTTCCTCAGCAATGTCTGATTCTTGAGACAATAGGTTGTGGCTACTGACAAGGTGCGTGTCTTCACATTTTGGTTCTCTTTCTTCCTGATAATCCTAGTAGGTGTGCATCTCACCTTAAGGTATTTATGGAATGCAAGATGGTTAGCCACATACTCATCAAATGACACCTTTATAGTGATATTTTATTTATAAAACCGTGCCATATCAGGGTCATCTTTCTGAATCTTTGATGTGCTTTCCTGCCATAAGAGCACAAGGAAAGGGATATAAGCTTAGGAAACAGAAGATGAAGAATCCGAATCATGAATTGAAACATCATTCTTGCCATTAACGGAAACAGAGTTCTTCTTACATTAATATTTTTTGGCGCAACAAGGAATAAAAATCTAAATCACCTACTATAGGTTCTGGAAAAGAAGCTGAAGTGGTATCTGCGACAACTGGAGGTGCAAGGTCCTCCATAGACTCGGAAGTATATCCATGTTGCTGATGTTGGATGTGTGCTCTCTTTTTTTCTCGGCTCCCTGAGTAGATATCCCCAAATGGTGCTAATAGGGCTCCGGACTATATTGTCTCTCCTCCTCGTCCTATGAAGACTCCTCAAGTAGAGCTCCGGAGATGCACCTCCTTGTGTCCCTCGCCCGGTCAGGTACGGTCACGGTCTTTCCTCTCCTAAGTGACATATGATTAGCTTCATCACATAAAAGAATCTCATGTAAAGATCTAGGAGATGCTAAATAGTATACCTGAAAAAAGTACTACTGAGAACCAGATTGGTTCATGCTATTGGGGTTAGCCTGAACTTGGGATGGGATTGAGGTAGAGGGTGTGGACTGCTCGCCTTGCCATCTAGACAGGCAGTTGACATCCACCTGTAAGTTGTGAATTTCGTTCCTATGGGAATGGAGCTTATTGATATCTGCTATTATATGTCCATGGGACAAGACAAAAAGGAAGTGGAAAAGGCTGAGAAGAGAAAATGAGAAGACTGACCCTACTGGCTAGTATAGTGCTTCTGTTGCTGTTGGTGATGGGGTGTCTACTGAAATTGCAGTCCCAGCTGGCTCGCCTGGTAATGGCCCTGTCGGCCATACTATTGGTACTGCTGCCGCTACTGCTGGGGTGGATGGAATCTAGGGTTCTGCTGTGAAGGAGGTGATGCGAGGTTAATGTGGTGTTGTGAAAGGACAGGGAACACTGGTAGGTCTGCGGGTCCCTTGTACTTCCCTGCATGGTAGGGTCCTGAGTATACCATACTTCATTCACCTCCCAGATCGGTGGAGGCTCCTCCTGAACTGTCTCTGGTGATGGAGGAGGCAGCTGGAAAGAGTGGCCGTAGGACTAGTACTGCTCCCATGGTTGGGGTTGCCCTGACACCAACTGCTCCTGAACATGGTGAACTCGGTACACAGGAGTAGCGGGTGTAGTCACGATGGGTATCCTTATCTTAGATACCTTCTCAGTCAACTCCTCCATTATTTTAGAATCTTGGAGACGTTCCTATCTAATTCATCAATCCTCCTGTCAATACCCTCAATTACTTTAAAATCGTCTACAATAAGGCTCATGCTGGAGATTATGTCCTAAGAGAGATCAAATACAACTGACTTTCCCCCTCCAGATAAGAGTGAATTGGGGGACGATGTATAGGCCCTGATGGCCATCTGTGAGCGGTTGGTTTCAGCCATCTGCTCGAATACCTTCCAGACGGTATCCGATCCTTATGATTTATAGTTGCCTCCACAGCCAGCGCTCACTAAAACATGCATCTCAGGGTTGAGACCAGTGAAGAATGACTGGACCAAGATGTTGTCATCTAGTCCATGACGTGGACACTTCTGTAGGATGTCCTTGAACCTTTTTTAGGCATCACAGAAGGCTTCATGTTAGCTTAACTTGTGGGTAGAACTTCTTCAGAAAATGGTCCTTGAACTGGGTGTATGTAGTGACTGTATCTCCCATGTTCTTTACTCAATAGGAAGCTTCGCCACCCAAGGCAAATAGAAGGGTTGTGAGCCTAATATAATCTTGGTTAAATCTAGGATGTCTGAGGTTAGCACAGATGAGCTCGAAATCCCTTAGGAATGCATGTGGCTCCTCAAAAGTATTCCCATCGAAGTGTGGCAACAAGTTTAAAAACTGCAGCTTCAAATCAAAATCTACTTCAGGTTCGGCCGGACTCAAATAGTTCCGGATTCTATACTATCTAGGGTTGTACCGACGCATCCATTCATGGTTCGACCCCAACATTGAGCTATCCTAACCGAGCTCTGAGTAATGCGTATTGCTTCTCAGATGTACCTAATCTGGCTAGTACCATTCTCATCGGGTCCTCAGGGTATTCTTCTTCTTCTTCTTTCTTCATTGGAGGCATTTTACTTGGATATTCTTTCGGGCTTGAATCAATAATTTGGTCTTGTTTTGGAAGAGGAATAAGGAATGAATATATTATCACTGACTCAAAGGTCTTCCTGGGTGAGGTGGGAGGAGAGAAAGGGAATGGTTTGAGAGTCACCATCCCGAGAGTGAGTAATCTTGGGATCAAGAGGGTCATGACTCTAGGTTGGTCAAAGTTGTGCCTGGATGTTTGAAGACACACTTCTTGGAGGGTTCAACGAGAGATTCATGAATTCTGAATAAATATCTCCCCAATTAGTCATCTTAGATGTCAAAAGAACCATTTAGAACACGGTATTCAATGAGGCGCTAGTTCTACGGTGACGTAAATGTGTGTAGTAAACTCACAGAATACAAAAGCAATTCAAACCCCCAAATTCACCAACTCCACACGTGAGGGGTGTAAAGGTTCGACCGAATTATCTTGTCAGTTTTAGTTGGTGATAAATGCAGTCTCTGAAATATTAATTGGTTGTCAGGTGTCTGTATTTCCCTACAAACTGAGCCAATTCTTACGACTAGTTGCACCCACTTTCAGCTAGTACAGGAGTAAGTGAGGACCGTATAAATACGACTAGCCGTTACTTGAGGACGAAGACATATGCAATGTCCTCTAAACCTTGCACTCTTCTAAGGAAATCCGAACTGTTTACCATATACTCATAGATCCTCACTAAAAATTGGTTAGTCGTTTTTGTAGAACCAATAGTCTAATAAAAATCCTGGTTGGCTCTATCCTAGTGTGGTCTCTCTCTCTCACTTGCTATTAAATCAGACAATAAGAGCTTTATGAATCCGTAAAACAAGGTTCTTTTTATTCCAATTTTGTTTAGTCAATCTGCCCAATTCAGTCCTATATTTAGAGTTAGGTTGTCACATGAAATTTAATCTGAACACAACAAGGCACATATATCATTCAATCCCAATTTCATTTTGAATCTTAAGTTGTAAAACATGAGAGGAATCGGAAATCAGAATGCAAACGTGAAACGATGATGCATGCTCAAAAGAAGGTATACTTATAGTGACTCCCAACACTCTCCATGCATTATGCAAAACTGAATTTTTAAATTTACACTAAATACATGCAGATCGATAAAACCATACCTAAATAGGATACTATTAACAGGGAAAGAATTGAATTAACTTGAGCTAGGTAGTACGTGTCTATATGCGTCTCATTATGAATCTTATCAGATGTGTAAATCCTCTAAGATATGTGTGGACTATTACGACGGACACATACAAATTTGATGTTTCATTGCTATGTGCTTATCCTTAATTTCGCCACTCAAGTCGAGCCCCACCCTCATCGGAGAGTGAAACAAGTCTCAACACACCACAAAATAATGTCAACGTCTTTTTTTACATGCATGAGCTCTCAAACAAGAGCCGCTATAAATGAGAAAATTTCCTAGATTATTATAATACAATAATTACAAAAATTTACATAAATGAAAATGCTCTCAAAATAAATTAAATTTCTTTGATCTTCAACAGTCGGCATGCATCACGTTCGTGATCTCCAATGCACTCCAAGTTCACCGGGCGCTTGCAGGGAAAAGGAAATTTTTATTAGAGAGATAAAAAACAAAAATATATACAAAAATAACCAGAGAAATAATTGAGAGAAAGGAATGAAAACGAAAAAATGGATTAATAACAAGTTAATAAGAAAATGAACAACTTAGGCAAATTAATTTTAATATGAATTTAATCCAATTTAGCCAAATTATATTTTTCCTATAAACCTAATGTAGTGATGAATGCAAAACACATTTTTTTGGAATTTTAAGGGTTAAAATGCAACAATGAAAAATGCACACTTTGTCGGTTTTCACGTAATCTTTCACACAAACTGAATCAAAAATTATAAAAATTTTACAAGAACATGAAGAAATGAGTCTACAGTAATGTTTTTGGAGTTTTTTTGATAATATATAAATTTTTATGATTTTTTTAATGAAAACAAAGTGATAATGAGTATTTATTTCCTATTAAATCCACATTAAATTTAACCAGAGAGCGAATAATATCAACATGGTATTTTAATTTGCAATATGTGAGAGTTGGAATTTCGTAAAAATAATATGTGTGGATTTAAATAAAAACATTTACGAAAATAACTCTACAACATAATTTAGACACAAGAGAACTCCAATTTAGATGAAATTTGGTAGTAATTAAAGCACATTTCAAGTCATCATTTCTGATTTATGAGGAAATTTTGGAGAAATCGTGAATTAAATATGAATTTAAAACCATAAATTGGTGAAAATATGTAATTTTTGCACTAGAATAATTTTAGTTAATTAGCCAAAGCTCACAAAAAACCAAATAAACAGCCACATGAAAGAGAATTAAGTGTTCAACAGCCTCATATTTTTCATTAAAATAATGCTAAAAAGATATCCAAATTAATGGATGAACATTGGGGTATCCGTGCAATTACAGAACACAAAAATTTACAAACAAACAATGTATAGGGATGTAATTGTTATAATAGAATACTTGAAATAAAATAATTGCAAGTTTTACAAAAAAATAAAAAAATGACATTCTCCTTCGTGCTTGCAGGCAGCTAGGGTGCAAGATGGGGGGCGTGAGCCGCCGCGACGAGCGTCGCCGGCAGCGCATCTGTTGGGCAGAGGGATGACCGCAGCTGGAGGCTTACGCGTTTGTGACTACGCAGAAAGGGCGACCCGCAAGACTGATGGCGGCCGTAGGTGGTGATGAAGCTAAGCGAATGACTGGGGATGTGGCTGCAGTGAGGGCATAGCCAGTTGCTGCGTGCAATGGTGGGGACATGCGCCACACGCTGTGGCAGAGGTGTGCATGGGGCGATGGTCTAATTTGCAGGATGTGGTGGCCGATGGTGGAGGAGGGGGTCGGCCACCTGCTGAATTTTTTTATTTTTTCGATTGTTTTTTACATTGTGAATTGATTTTTATATTTTTATTTTTTTAGTTTTTTTAGATTTCTTAAATCGGGAATACAAAAATGCAAAATATGATAGTGTGGTAATGGTGGTAATATGATGAAGATGATGGAGGTAGAGTAGAACAAATGAAGCTATAGTGGTGGTGATGTGATGTGATGTGATAAAAAAATGCAAAAAAATGATGATAAAACGAAAAGAAAAATTACCTACGATGGAAGCGGGCACATGCGGTGTGCACACGAGAATCACGATCTTCGCTTGGAATGTCGGCAAGCGATGAGCTCGAGCAATGTGCGATGGCAGCTGCGATGTTGGCCAGAATGCCAACGGATCTCACCGGGGAGGAGGTCGATCGTCACTCTACTTCTTCGTTCGCTGTCACCGAGAGGTGGTTGGAGCTCTCGATTCTCTCTCGCATAAAGATGGATCAAAGGCAAAATGAGGAGAATGAGATGTATAAATAGAAAAGGAAAATGATAGTTAGAAAATATGGTGGAATGGTGGAGTTTAATAGGAGCTTAGATGAAATGGTGGAGTTAAATGGGAGGTTAGATGAAGACTTGGTGGTGAATGGAAGAAAATGAAAGTTAGTGTAGAGAATGAAAAACAAATATAAGAAAATAAAATAATTTAAAGTAGGCTACTTAAAAGAAAAAGATAAAATAAAAGAAAATGGGAAAATTGAAAACAAACTAACAAAGAAAAAGCAAGGAACAATACAGACCATTCTACACTATTTTTTTAATTTTCTAATTTTAATTTTTTGTATTTTTAATAAAATATAATTTAAAAAATAAAATACTAGAAATAAATCAAAACTCAAACATGATTTTTTTGGTTTTTTAGTAATTAAGATAAGTAAATCAAAAAATGAGAAAAGAAAAGTGTGTACATTATATACAAATTCACTTTGCCTTATTTTCAATGATAAAATATTTTTTTGAGATTTTTATGAATTATGTCATTTTTTAAAATATACAATAAAGAAATTAATAGAAAATAAAACAAATAAATTAGGGTTAGATTTGTACAAGAAAAAAATTCAAATTCACATTTATTGCATTATATACAATATACAATGAGGTCCCAAAACTCAAATTTTGCAAATGAGCTCCGATTTTAATGAGATCACTTTCATTGGAAGGATAATTTTCTAACTTCATCAAATGAGTGTTTGGTGAATTTAGAGTTCATACGGAGCAGGACTTTGGCCGAGAAGTTGGACTTTACAGCTTTTTCTCTTTGAGATATGGGAGTATTTATTTGAGATGAAACATATTTTGTATTTTTGTATTTTTATATACATTTTTATAAACAAGTCAAAGAAAGAATTAGCCGAAAAGGAGTTGAAATGAAATTATTAAAAATACATGAGTTTTGGGCTATTTACATGTAAAAAAACTCTTTTATTTTACGACATTTTAGTATTAATTCATTTTGTACAATGTAATATATAATAATTAGTGTATTTTATTTACAAAAGTCATTTTATTATTTTATTGATTTTATTGACATTTATTTGATATTTTACTCAGGGATTTTGTTAAGATCAATATATTGAGATGATGAATCAGGGATTCATCAAGGTACAAAGTGGGTAGTTGACCCGTCTGTCAACAAACGCAGGTTTCTGGTTGGTACATGGGGATTGACCAGAAGAATGGGATTTGTAAATCTCTTATAAAATCCATAAAAACATTGAATTATTTAATTAATTTTTGGTTAAAACATGAAAATAGTTTAAATTTTATGTAGAACTTTATTATTTTTTTATATATTTTTACAAGCTATTTTATATTATGTTACTTTTTAAGTGTATTTATTGATATTTATACATGTATGCTGCTTTTTTATTTATAATTTGTATATTACAAATTTTATTTTATCCCAATAATTTATATATTTATAATTTATTTAGATCTATATTTAGACATTTTATGATATTTTTATGAGTTTATTTATGTACTTAAATAATTATGTAGATGTATTATATAGGTACTTCTAAGTATACATCACCAATAGATTTTATTTCCTTATTTATTTTGATCAATTTTCATGGTTTTATTCGTATATTATTGTGTACAAGTATTTTAAATAGTATTTAAAATTTCATAAAAATAAAAGAAAGTGAAAAATGTAAAGAATAAATATAATGAATATTATATACATGTATATTGCACAATGAGGGCCCAAAAGCTGACTTTTTCATCTTAACTCCAAACTAAATGAAACGACCTTCATTAAATAGCTTATTTAATTTTATGAACAATAATGGTGAATTTGGTCAATTTTGACTAGGTATGGAGAAGATACAAGTCTGCAAAGTTTTATTTGCTACGTTTTGTTTTGTATGTATCGAGAACACTCTGCATTATTTTTGAATGAAAGAATATGTAGTTCCTTCGTATTTTTATGTACAATATTCGTGTTGAGGGTTTATTGATTTGATGTATAGAGAGAATAGAAAAAATTAGATCCCAAATTGCAATTATTGGCCTATGAAATTAGGGTTTTTGAGTGTATTCTTTGTAGAATTGACTACCCTATCTCCTTCTACTTTATTCCCTGTCGACCAAGTCATCTTGAAGAATGGGTCTCAGGGGCTAGGGTCACTCAGTATCTTCAACACTTTATTCTTTTCTTTTCTTTATTCTTTTATTTTGGCAATAATACAATATTTTGTACAATATTTTTTTATAGTATTAGTTGTGAATTATTGAGTGTAAATTAATGATATATATGTGCATTTAACTAGGGATTTATGGCCAAAATAAAACAATAAACGTGACGAAATGATGATTATCACCACACTGGGTTTTTGGCTCTAATCCTTCGGGTTCATGCCTCACTCTCTCTAAAATTTCCCTGAGAACAATGAGCATTTTAGGCAACCAAGATAATGAAATCTAATTAATCAATTTTTTTCTTATAAGTCCCATTTTTAGACTTTTTCTTTTCTACTTTTTAATTGATATTTTCCAGATAATCACCTAATGGAATTTTTACTTTCTTTGATTCCTAAGTGATAAAAAACATAGGGAGATGTCAAAAGGCAATGCAAGTCAAAAATCAATGATGAGTGCTAAGTAGAAAGGCTCACCTTACATCCCAACTCTCTCCTTGCAGAATGCTAGACAATAATTGAAACCATACTATATGCAATGCAACGATGAAATCACCCTAAGATAGATATTGCTATTATGTGAAGCACCAGTTAATTTTATCAAAGTCTGAGTGAACAGACTATAGGAGCATGAGATATAATTAAGCTTAGTACCTAAATTATTCAATCAACCAAATCCTAAATCTAAGGGCTTAAAAAACAAAGACTTAAAATGTAGAATAAAGTGGAAAACACAAATAACGGAAAATTAAAGGAAAAATTGGGACAAAGAAATGTAGAGCGTGAAGAAAACTCGGAAAAAATAGATCAAGTCCAACATGTGAACATTCCTTTAATGAAATGTACTTGTAAAGTGTCTATGTTTCGAAGATTCGAATTAGCTATTACAAATTCTAAGTGATTTACTCTCTCACAATATCAAAATTCAACATAAAACTTTTCTAAAATATTAATAAAAGGAAGCTACCTTCTTCGATCTTGTTCTTCTCCTTGGCTCTCTCTTGCCAACTCGGTCTGAAAGGGTCAGCTCCGCCTTACTCGAGTCCATGAGATCACCTGAGTGATCTAGCCTAGCTCCCCTAACATTTGCCTCCCCAACAACAATGCCATTTGATCAGATGGATGAGCAGGTCTTCTAAGCTAACAAGTTAGCCTAACAATCGCTATGTTGACCAACTATCATATAGTGAATATTAAACACAAAATAGATAAATCCATGAAGCATGAATGTGAGTTAAAATTTATTATAACTCTGATAAATGTGTGTGTAGGACAAATAGTTAAAGTGTCGAACTCAGGGAAGCGAAATGAGGATAGATAAAAATAGTACTAATTATTGCTAATTAATAATATTTATAGATTTTTGGTTTTTATCTTTTTATTTCTTTTTCTACATTTTATATTTTATGGGTTTTTAATAATTTTCAATTTTCTATTTTTAATAATTCATATTTTTTATGTTTATAGTTTGTAAGTTTTTATTTTCTTTTTAATTTTAGAAATAAAATAGATAATAATAAAATGTATAGTTAATATAAATAATATATAGATAAAATAAATAAAAAATGTGTTTTTGGATTTTTAAAAAAGATAAGAGAAGTCAAAATAAAAAAATAAAATGATTTTTGGTTTTAAACATTTTTCTCTATTTTTGGTGATTTTTGGAGTATATTTTCTAACATTTTATGGATTTTTAAGGTTTAAAACACAAAACAGTCAATAAAATGACAACATAATTTTGTTTAGAGCTCTAAAAGTTTATATTAGTGCAAAATAAATCCTAAACTAATTTAGTTTATACTATAAATACCAAAGAAAACTCAGAGATAGAAAAAATATTTTTTGGACTTTTTTAGAATTTTTGCTTTTTATACGTTTTTATGTCTTGTGATTTTTAGGTTGGTTTTGAATATTTTAAAGATTTTTCGTAGATGATAAAATGCAATAAAATAGACCTAATGTATTTTTTGGAATTTTTGAAGACAATTTGTAATTTTAATGGAATTTAAATAGATAAACATGTGAAAATAACATGTTTTTTTAATAAATAGGAAGATAATTTTAAATACCTTGAGAAAAGTGTATGTGATAAGTATGGGTTCCATACACTTAAGCTAATTTTACTTTAATTTATGGACACAAATGTTATTCAAAATTATTAGAATACAAGCAAGAAAACAAATTAGCAATACGTGGATCAAAATGCAATGTTCAAGAACATTTCATGCATTTGATAACATAAATATAAAATTCAGGGGCCATGCATGCAATTTACCCTATTAAAAACACAATTTATACTTAAATATGCTTGGGCATGGGTATAAATGCTAATAGACAAAGTTCCATTAAAAACATGTAATTTAGCCTTAAATATTACACTAATTTTACAAAATCTAGGACCAAAATGAAATAAATAAACCCAGAATGGGTCCTTTGCAAAATGCTCATGCGCCTCACGTGGAAAGCCACGTAAGGTGACCTGGTACTGGACTAAAATGCAAATAAAATATTTATGAGGGTCCAAGTACAGATATTTCAAAAATATTACAACTATAGAAGAAATCCTAAATATTATAATTAACAAAATGTAGGAGGGCTAAGGTGCAAAATACCCTCCACATATGTTATCAGACGGTAAATATGATTCCACTTGACGTTTGACTGCTTGGATTTGAAGGATCGCTTGGTAGATGTGTGGTTAAGGCATGATCTTGGCTAGATCTAACGATTGAGGCTATCCAAGATCTGACGGTAATTGCTGCACTTAGAAGAGGCTCCTGATCGTATGGGTGGAAAAATCTCAGGAAGAACATGGATGAATGTTGTACTGGCACTCCTTCCTTCGGCGATGGTTTTCTACTCTGTCCATCCCAAGAGTTACTGAAGGTCTCTAAATGGTCTTGGGGACTTTCCGCATCAAATGGAGGTGCTAAAGTGGTCAATTCCTCATCTATGGAGGCATGGAGCTTCGGTGAAAGTCAACCACCTAGAGTTGGGTTTCCAGAAATCGAACACCCCTCAGATGGGGTCTTTTACCACTGGAACCTGGATAGGACCATTCATGGTTCGAGGGCGAAGCCTCTTGACCAGCTTCTTAGTTGATTAGGGTAGTGGATGATTGAATGGATGGATCTCTGACGATGCATCAGAGGGAGATCGATGGACCTCGACATCCAGCAGCGGTTGGAACAGCTTGCAAAATCCTGCCACTTCACCTACTTCATTATCGATCTGTGCAGGATCAAGGAAGTAGGGCGGGTCTGACGTGCGAAGAAGCATAATGAGAAGGAGATAAAGGTATCGGTTAGTCGGAATGAGGGTTTAAAGGTAGGAAAGAGAGGCTGGAGCTCTAAGCTCCGGTGTACTTTGATTTTTTCTATTTTGAGGCTATCTAATATGAAATCAAATAAAATAAATGGCCAATCTACGTTACTAAACAAAATAAGCATGTAAATTAGTAAAGGTAAGTGCCTAACATGGTCTAGAGGACCTAGTATGCAAGAACCACCGGATCTTCTCCAACAATGGGTGAATCAACTCCAAACCAACTTCTCCTCGCCTCAAATTGTAAGGGTATCACCTCCTATCACAAGGGCTCCACTCCAGGTATGGATTCAAGGGGTTACGGGGGCTAAAACAAGGATTAATTTTGACTTGGAGATGGAAGAGAAGATATATAGTGCATTGGTTGTAGAGCACCCTTCTCCTGGGGTTTGTGATTGGATCGATGGTTGATAGATGCAATGCTTGGATTCATGTGAAAGTTGGCTCAATGGCGAAGAGAATTCTTGAAGAAGTCGAGGGCATAACAAGCCTGAGTCTAAATGATGAAGAAAGGAAAGAGTCATGCTTGGGACCAGTCCAATGTCGGGTTGGGGAGTTTACCTGGGTCAGTGACTAGCTCCTTCTAATTTGTCCACGTGGACCACTGCACGAAAAAATAGAAGAAATAAATAGAAATAAATCAAATAAAATAGAGAATTATTTTATTAATCAATTCTCAAAACATGAAATTTATTTCTTATTTTATAAACTATTTTAGGTGGTTTTTATTTATTTGTACCTACTTATTCATTAGGTATTACTTTTGACACATAGATATATAAGTATATATACCTATATTTTGTATATTTTATTTTTATTATATTATATATTATATTTATCTGTTTTTATATATTTATAGTGTTATTTATTGTGTATTTACTTATTTTAATTTATTTTTATTATTTTGCCTATTTGGGTAAATAATTACATGTATACATTTTATATGTATAATATACATATGCATTAAACTTTTTATTTATTTTGGATTTATTTTATCTATTTTGATTTATGTTTATATTTTTAATACATTTTATATAATATATACAATCATTTAAAATTTTAAAGTAGTAAAAATGTAAAGGATTAAATTAATTAATATTATACACATATGCCTCAGTACAATGGTGCCCCAGAAAACTGGTTTTTGTATTTTTACTCCATTTCAAATTAAATCACCTTGATAGATAATTTAATTTTAAATACAATGGGCATGAGTTTGACAGATTTTGAGTTCTTATGGAGTAGAAAGTCGTATAAGAAGTTATGTTTGTGGCTTTTTCATTAGTGTGTATCATATGCACTTTGCATATTTTTATTGTCTATTAGTTTTCTATACATTTATATTGCAGAAATCTTTATTTTTTAGGTGGGTATACGTGTAAATAAAATTGTTGTAAAAATGATCTATTTATCATATACTGAATTAGGGGTTTGTGTGTATTTTGTACAGTATTGGACCCTTATCTCTCCCTACTTTATTCATGTCGACCTAATCAATATTTGACTAGTTCTCGAGTTTAGATCATTCAGTATATTTGATACTCAATTTATTTTTCTTTTATTTTCTTTATTCTTTTATTTTGAATTTAATTTCATTTATTTACACACTATATACATATTAAAGTTATATGTTAATTCATGCTAGTTAGTGATATTTACAAGTATTTAACTTGGATTTAAAGCCAAAATAGGAGAATAAAGTTGACAGAATGGTTATTCATAAATTTTGATGGAAGTAGGTTTTTACATAGAGTCGGAAGGCACTTGTTGAATTGGCGATTCATCCCCTTTTACTCTTTCATTTTGCTTAAAATCTCTTATAAAACATATTTAAATATATCTAATTCACATCTCTTAAAAAACTAACGATATCTGTTAATATTATATATTTATTGCTTATTATAATCCAAAATAAAAGAATAAAAAAATAAAAAGAAAGAATTGAAGGTTGCATATATACACCACAGATAAAGTCCTATCCTACCCCCGAGAGTAGGTCAAGTGTTGACCTAATCAACAATAAATAAAGTAGGAGGAGATAGGGTCACTAACATATAACAATCTTAGAAAACAATATCACATTGTATATATTCATCTTATTCACCGTGAACATTGTACTATTTATTTGTCAACAAAATGACCTCAAATAAAAATATTTTCTTCTTAAAAGTTGTACGCAATATGTGTACTAATTAATAAAAATATTTCTAAAAATAATTCATGTACAAAATAAAATCTACAACTTTAAGAAAATTGTAAAATACGAATTGAAAGCTCAACATCTACTACATATGAACTAAAAGTGAACCAAACTTTCTTTGACTATACTCATAATGAAATTATCTTTAAAACAAAGTGGTTTCATAAAACTTGGAGTTAATATACTAATAATCAATTTATCTTTAAAATGAAGGTGGTTTCGTAAAAATTGGAGTTAAGATGCAAAAGTCGACTTTTTGGTAGGTATGATTATACCTATACAACTATATATTTCTTGTATTTATTTTTTACCTTGTGTTGTTATGTACATTGTATTTTTAATGTGTTGTATATATTTTATATTAACTATATAAAACACAAATAAAAATAAAAAATCCAAAAAAAATAAATCAAATAAATGTATTTATTACAAAGGTAGCAATATCCATGTTGTAAATAGCCCTCTTTATATATCCTTGTAAATATTTTTGTAAAAAGAAACCAAACAAGTATTTAAACCTCCAAAAATATGTTGCAAATAATGAAAATGCAAAACTAATAAAAATACTAATAAATCTTCTATTTATATATATAACATACCTATATTGTAAATATAGTAAGTTATTTCTACCATTAAATAAATCCATAAAAACAAAATAAAAATGTAAATATTTCTCTTAAATTAATCTTTAAATAAATAAAAAAATAAAATAATATTTAAATTAGTAAGTAACTAAAAATATATATACTTTGTATATAAGTATTTTATACCTTTAAATATATGTACTTAATTAATTTAACCTTGTAATAATTTTTTTAATTTATTAAAAATCATAAAAAAATATTAAATTATAAACAAATTTATTTTTACTCAATTTTAAATTAAATTCATTTTATATTTATTTCTTATTCATTTATAAGTTAATTTATTTAATTTTGTCCATTTATTTTTCTCTTTGTCAGGGCATGATCCATATTGGTCCAACCGGGTTTACTGACGCGACGGTGAACTCTCCTTCCTTTACTCTCATTTTGACGCTATTTTTCGTCCACTGATACACCTCATATCCATGATCACACCCGAATAAGACCACTCCAAATCTGAGTTCCATTTTGCATCAGTGCATCAATCCTTCTAGCCTCTTCACTCGTGCATAAAATGCCACTCCAGTCCTCCATTTATTGTTTGATATGTCCTTTTTCCCTTATTCTTTTTCGCTTGAGCATTAGGTGTGACGACAACGTGACCCCCTTCAATTACATGTATGCGATGAAGGAGGAGGCGAGATTTGATCACTGATAGGGCTCTTGTAATGCTGTGTCACATTTCTACAGTCGTTTCACATCTTCATCAAGGTAAGAACGTCAAAATTTCATTCCTCTTCCATATTAGGTAATTTTAGTGCAGTTCATGTTTCATTGCTTTTTCATTCAATTTCAAATCACTATACCTATAACATAATTCCGAATTTTTATCATCACGATCGGAGGTCCTTTACCTCTAATTTGAACCCAAATCGATCACATGTTCATCCACCACAATATGTTGAAGATCTCTTCCATCAACCTCGATTTCACCTTATTTTGGATTAACAATTGGTCGGAGCATCATCTTCAAGATATCTTAACAACTTGCAGGCAAATTGAGCTACAAGGGAGCGATATATGGGCATGATCAGAGGTCCCACAACACACACTTCCACTGGTATGTCCAGATCTCTGATCAACAAGACTCGAACCTTGATTTCATCTCCGATCGACTTGGATGATCAGAAGAAAAAGATAGAACCCTTTGTAGCTCAGATCAGTGCATCATAAGATGAGATTTTCTCGATCGAACGTCAAAGAAGAGGATGTTCAATGGAGTTCTTCCAAATAACACTAGCACTGTCATATTAGAGGTGAGATGTTCTAGATTGCATCACTCGATCGCACTCTAATACCGATGCTTGGATTAGATCAACACATGAACATCTGAACCGCATGCCACTTCAAGGCCAGCAAGTGACTTGGACGCCCCTCGATGGTGACATAGCATATCTCTCCTTTGTTATTTTTATTAGTGCATAAGTCGAGCACATGTGATATCTAATGCTTGGAATAATTGCACTTGCACCATCATTATTTTTGTGAATTACATTTGAGTCTACGACAACTGCACATGGAGAACCATGTGATTTGTTCAGGTTATTTTTGTATATTGTCCTGAATATTATTTTGTTATTAAATTTCTTTGATGTTTTTTATGCAATTGCATTCTAGTCCTTTAATTGTTGCACTTTTATTATTATCTTTGATTACTTAGTTTAAATAGCTGCCATTGCTAAAAAATCCATCAAAATTTGAATTAGACTCTTAATAATCAGATATAACTCCAATAAATTTTGGTTTTGAAATTAATTCATTTTATAATTTTAAAATAGAAAACAAAGTATATTTCCTTATTTGGACCTTAAAATCGATAAAAATGCCAAAACCTGTTTGAAAAAAATTTAAGAATATTTTTGTAGCTTTATATCGTCACATATTTTCACATATATCAAAAGCACATAAAAATAAGAATAAAGCCCTAACAATTTAAATACTTGCAGAAACATAGAAAGAAATATATAAAATCAATGAGAAATAAAAAATAATATAAACCCTTTTTTAAAGCTTAGACAATTGGTTTCCTGATTGTTTGACTTTGTTTAATAATTTGAAACCCACAAAAACATTAACATACTTTTCTTTAAAAATTATTTCTAATTTTAGTTCAATAGAAAATCCTTCCAAATGATAAAAACACCACAAAAAATCACTAAAATTTAAAAAATTATTAATTAAAATTATTTTATTTTCTTATTGTTGATTTTAATAAGCACATTTTTAAAATCGTAATATATACTTTTTACTCTTTTTGTTATATTTTAATCATAAATTGATATTAAAAATTAAAAATATCTTAGAACTTTGTAAAATTAAAATTAAGCATAAATTTAAATTAAAAAAATACAAAATATAAGACATTTAAAAAGAAAAAAATAAAATTATAATAAATTTTAATAAATTTTAAAATTCATTAGAAAAAATCCAAACAAATGTAGAAATTTCCTAATTAATAACTATACCATTACTTATTAGAAAGTTTACCTCCCTGAGTTCGACAATCCCTACACTTGATCACTACACATTCCTTTAGCGTATAAATAAAATATCAAACGATTATTTCACATCTTTTTATTTTGATCCTCTCGACCGACACAGCTACACTGCTTCTTCTTCTCGTGCTCTAGGTTGGGAATTCGTGATTCATCATATGGCATCGTTGTTGGGGAGGCATGACTAAGTGGGTAGAATAACTTGGAGTTTTCTACTTGTTTCTCATTTTATTTTCATATCCTTTTATTTCATTTCATTTACGTGCCTTTATTATCTATCTGGATATTCTATTTTTTTCTTTCACTTTGTATTGCATGGCCCTTGCACAAATGTCGATTTCCTTGGGAGTCAAGAAGCCGAAGTGTGTAGACATCGGTGTTCAGTACGAGCCAATTGTAGAGGAGTAGCATAAGGTGGAGAAGCTGTATATTTCTTTTTGAGACTTTTTTACTTTTTTGCTTCACTATTATTGTAATATAATTGTAATAATTTTTGGCATTTTTCCTTTCTTTGATTTTGTAGAATAGGCCCCTTAAGGGCATCGAGTTGTATGAGATACTTTTGACACTTATTTGCAATGTTGAGGAATGTTTCACAGGCTCATGTGCCATGGGGCTTCATCCGTTTTCTAATGTTTTCATCAATTTCTCTCTTTGTTTCTTTCTTTTTTTTACTTATTTTATTTGTTTATAATGATTTGTCTTTTTGACTTTATTTTTATTTATTTTGTGTGCTTTAGCTATCAGATTAATGGTTTTATTTGGTTGAACCAGGTAATCATTAGGTCCAAACTTTAATAAGAATTCTTGTTCCTATAGATATTTTCCTTTTGACTTAGTCAAATAAAATTATTATTCTGGCTAATTAAAGTTCATGCTAGGGTCATTAACGTTTGTATTCATATAGGATAAATTTATTTTATGTGCATATCATATTGCATGTATAGTGCTGGAGAATGTTACACAATCTTATCACTATATGCATCATATTTCTCGCTCATGGTGTTTTCTTATTTCTTCCCTTATTTTCTTGGACTTAGGTTAATAAAGGAAATTGGAAAAATCAATAGGTGTATTTCATTGAAAAAGATCCAAAAAAGTGATAACTTCATAAAATTTGAGACTACCAGTTATACTCGACCTTAAAGTAAACATACCAATTCACTCTTGTTTTGTGGAGAGTAACCCCCTCATTAGATGCATGTACTTACCTCCAAACTTGAGAAGGTGAGGATATATACATAAGGATTACACCAAAAAATCCTTGGACTTTATCTTAAGCACCATTCCACTATCCCTTAGTACTTCATTGAGATGCAAGCACCTGCCTCTGGCCATAGAAAGTCATTTTGGTGTATTGACTTCATTTATCTCTTTGCGCTAGATATAACTCGATAGTTTAGGCAAATGGTTCCATTGTTTGTGTGGGGGGGGGGAGGTGTGTTTGAAGCCCCCCTTTGATTGTGGTTACATCTTGGGAAGACAACAAATATTATCACCTAGGAAGACTAAAGGGGGTGAGATCAATGATATCTAATTTCTCGCAAATGTCCCATGAGCCATTAATGAGGAGTGGGATATATTCAAGACCTGTTAGAGAAGCGCTCCCACTGTGAGATACCGAGGACGAGTCTTGTCCAGAACATTTTGAAGGGCTTGAGAATAAAGAACTAGAGGCTTGTAGATGTTGCTTGTGGGGGATCTCATTTCTACTAAGATGAGGATGTTGTATGGTAGATTTTTGAGGAAGTAAAGGAGAGTTTAGTAGCACAATCTTCTTCTCGAGTATTTTAGAAGCATCCTTCATTCCCCCACAAGATTGTCAATATGGTGACATCCCATGATGGGAATAGGATTGAGAGTTTCAGTCCGAGCATTATTGGGAACCACCTACTAATTTAATGCTTTAAAATGAGGTCTCTAACATCCGCTCTTGGAGGGCATGTGGTGTCCGACAAGTCTAATCCGATAATTGATTTATCAACACCTTTCTTGACCTCAACACGACTCAAGCCGATCAACCAACAATCAATCTACATAATAAATGACCAGTGAATATAAGTCAGATGATATTTATTATACCTTACAAATAAGTATGTATAGTACACAAATGTAGGGGTCAAACCACAAAGGATCTATAGGGATATGCACCAAAAATTAACAATCGCAGAGAAAATCAACAAATGTATTTTGTGTTTTATATGGTTTTTCTAATTTTTGTGGGTTTCTAATATTTTATATTTTTTAATATTTTTTATATTTTATGCTTTGAATTTTATATTTTTGTTTACTTTTATAATTTTCTGATTTTTAGTTTTCTTTTTAATGTATAAAGGTACAACAACAACAATAACACATCCTTTTCCGACAATTAAGTAGGGTCGGCTACATGGATTCTTCGCCTCCATTCTGATCTATCTTAGATCAATCTCGGTCTTAAAGGTATTATAAATAAATAAATATCATATATGATAAGCGGCACGATATAACTACTATATATGATAAATATATAATAAATATGTAAAAATTTAGAAAATACAAATTGGAACCGTCCTTTATATTTTTTGAGGTTTTTAAGATATACATAAGGTATTTATAATATTAATATTACGATTAATAAATATATAAGTATATATATGTGTATATACTCTATATAGGTTTTATAATTATTTTCTATAAATACTCAAAATTTCAAATAAATTATTTTTGTATTATTTTTATGATTTTTATATATTTATGGTAATTTGTAGATAGTATTTAAGAATTGTTATGGATTTTAATGAATAAAATACATAAAAAAAGTTGAATAGTAAATTAGGGACCTTGAAATGGACTTAATAAATATCTATCAAATCAGATTAAGTCCAATTTTAATTTTCCTGATTCTTAAATAATCAAAAGAATATTAAGAAATATAAAACTCTTTTTTTATTTTTAATGAATTTTTTGAAATTTTATAAGTTTTTCTGTGTTTTTCTATGATTTAGATAATATTTGCAAAAAAATTTGGTCAGAAAATCAAATATGTATAAATAAATACTTATGGAATTTTTAGAATTTATGAAAATATTTTTATAATTTTATAAGGATTTTTTAATACAAAAAGGAAAAATGCAATCTTTTAGAATTTTTATAAATAGGAAAATATTTTTAATTTCATTAAGAATAATATATGTGATTTCAAATGGCTCCAATCAATTAAAATAATTTTCCTATAATTTTTTGATGCAAAATGCTATATTTAATAATTAAAATAAAACAAATAAAATTTAATGTGTTAGTAGGGACCTAGATGTAATTTAAATAAAGTTCTAATGTAATCCAGAACACCCTAAAGAAATCTAAGGGCATTAATGCAAAAATCTAAGATATTTCAATATTAAACGTATTGATAGGGGTATATTTGCAATATCCAAAAAATTCTAGGTCTTGCTTGCAACTTTTCATAAAAATATAACACTTATATTTAAAATCCTTGAACCAAATAATAACACAAACCCAGAAGGGTGTCCTCACTAAATTCCTAGTCCCCTCACACGTACAGGCACATTTGGTGATGTGGATTGAACTCTAGTGCAAATATGGAAAGCTTAGGATCCTAATAGTAAATACAAAATATTTGAACTACAATTGAAAGATTATGGACTAAAAAATAAAATATGAAAAGTGAAGGGAGAATATGTAATATACCCAAGATAGGTGTTGATGGATGACAAATGGGGCACCACTTATCCACGTGGCATGCTCTAGAGGCCCGATGCAACTTCGCAAATTAAGGGTCGAGATATGATATCGCTCGTGGATTTGACGACTATGCTTCGTGAGATCGGACGACATCTTATGCACTTGGGGCTGGCTCCTGATGTAATGGCTGGGAGCATGCTTGGAAGAACTGGGAAGAATGCTTGGTTGGGCGAGTTTTGATCCATGCTCCTGGTCAACTCCGACCGCATGGATGGCTCCCAGGTATCATAAAATGAAGCTGGTGCTCCTTTGTGTTGGCTAGGATACTCGGAAAGGTCTAGGACCCATTGATATGGTCCTGCACAACCTGTTAAGATGGAGCTCCTGGGATAACTCTGATCGAGTGAAAATTGACCCTTCTTGGGTCTTCAACCTCCAACTCTTGCGGAGTTAGCTTGCAAACGAAGAGACAAAGGTCCTGGGCTGATTTTGGTCAAAATGGAATGGAAATGATGCAAGGCAGAGCTCTCTGGCGAACGACGGAGGTGGAGAACTTGATCTCTCGGTCTGAGCAAGATCAGGGAGCACAAAGGGGTACTGGAGATGTAAAAACATGTAGGGGAGAAGATGGGGTAGTCAGCGAGATTGGAGTACAATGAGTAGAGGACAGAGTCGAAGCTCCGTCGAACTATGATTTTTAATTTTACAGAATAAGTGACTAAATTAAACAAAATAAAGTGAAATTATCTATTGCTACTACTAGGAATCGAAAAGGAAAGAAAAAGAGTTGTAAGAACCTGAGGAACATGGAGCGGAAGACCTTCGCTTAAGCAAGTCTAACAAGGCTCGGATCTCGCCTCTTCGTCTCCTTCACCACAACTAAATCTCGAGATATGCACCTACTATCATTGGGAATGTTTGAGATGAAGAGAAAAGGGGATGAAGATGGGTCAAGACGGATCAACATTAAATGGAGGTCGGAGGCGAAACTAAGGCGATTTCGATTAAGGTTTGCGGGTGCATTGATCCTTTATCATTCGAGAAATCACTAGGGAGTAAAATATAGGTGAACAGGGAATAGATTTATAGAAAGAATTGAGCCCAAAAATTGAAAGGAACGAGCATGAAAAATTGGAGAAGAGATGGCTCAACGCTCTGACACGCCTAGGCTTTGGAGTGGGTACAGTTGACCGGTGGGTCAACCAAGACCCACACCTGATTGGGCCACACCAGGTGTCAGAGGAAAAAACATAGTAAAAATAGAAGCTAAATATAAATTAAAATGGGAAATGATTTTATTATTTTTTTCCTAAAATATGAAAGTTGTTCCTAATTTTATATACTAATTTTAGATAATTTTTATTTATTTTTATCGACCTATTTATTAGGTGTTAAATTTTACAAGTGTAAATATAGGTCTAATTACCTATATATAGTGTATTTTATTTTTTTTATTATATTTTTTATGTTTATAATTTATATAGTTACAATATTCAATTATGTATTTACATATTTTTATTTTAATTTTCTGACTTTATTTGTACACTTAAATTAATATGAGTATGCATAATATAGGTATAGTTTACCCATGTATTTTATTATATTATTTATTTTAATGAAATTTTAATGGTTTCTTTTTATGTTTAAAGTTTTAATAATTCAAATAATATTTACAAATATCTAAAAATATGGAAGAGTAGAAATACAAAGAATGAATTAAATGTGTAAAATTATAAAGGTAAAGTATACAATGGGTCAAATGCCAAGTTTTGTATATTAACTCCAATTTTAATAAAATCACCTTCCTTACATAGATAATTTAATTTAGAGCATTTTGAGTTCATATGGAGAAGATATAGATCTGTGAAGTTCAGCTTGCGACTTTTCCATCTACGTGTCCCAGTCACCTTGTTTCTTGTTTTTATGTGTAATTAATTTTATATTTTTCTTTGTATTTTTATGTACATGTTTGATGTTGAAAATATTTTTATTTGAAGTGTAAAAGAGTGTGTAAAAAGTAGTTATAGTTTACGCTATATACAGTGTACAAGTCACCTAGTGTTTCAAGGTGATGGTGCCCTTTTGTCTGTATTTCTATGTCTTATACCCCCTACTTTATTCCTTGTCGACCAAGTAAATATTGACTTAGTCTCAAGGTTCATGACAAGTCAGTATTTGTAATACTTCCTTTATATTTATTTTATTTTATTTATTTATTTATTTTGTATTTAAAAAAAGATGTTAAAGCACTATTTATAGGTACATGTTCGAGTGTTAATTTGTACAAGTTAGCCATATTTTCGTGCATTTAACTGGGGTTTTAAAGTCAAAATTAAGGAAAAAAAGGTGGATGAATTGGCATTCTTCACCCTTATACTTAGATTTTCTAGTCCTTAGCAAACACTTATTAGGAGAATAAGTGATGCAAAAAGAAAATAATGTGAAGGAAAGTGCAGAAGGTAGAATGATTCTGACTTTAAACTTATCTTTACAAAATCAAAGTTTGGAGCTTCGATAAAACCATTGTATTAATAATGTGTTTGTAACCATGTTACGGTTGGAATTGTGACTCAACAACCTCTAGGTTCTATGCTCCTTTCTCTAATTCAACTCACAACCTGGTTTGAACCATCATGTCAGATGTATACTCTTGCAACCTTGAGGTGACAAATACCATGTGTGTGAATTGTGTTTGCTCTTCCCAGACAAACTGTTAAACTATCAAGGACTCTCCTTCTCTAGCAACTCGTTCTCGTGGAAACATATATTTTTCTTCCAAGGTCAGGTGATGCTAGTTTCATAATTGAAATGGAGAAGAAGCTAGAAGAAATGGACTAGTTTAGTTGCATTCCCTTATGAAGCTCGGTTAGTGTAACCGAGTCTTCACCAAAAAGTAGGCTTTTTTTAGAAGCTCAGAATTTTATGGACTTTTTGGTGTCAGCTTCTTTTGGTATTTTTTTGTACTGCACTGGTCTGCATTCTTATTTTCGCACCGATAGATATAGAATCTTTTGGTCCACCCATATTTTAGGGTCTTGGAAAAAGTTGTACCAGTAGACATTCCTCATCCGAATCGTTGTCTCAATCTTATATCCAGTCGTTAGATGTCCTTTCTACCATAAGAAGTGGGATGAAGTACCGATTTTGGCAGTCCCCAAGAATGGTTCCTGAGCCATCCTTGATGAAGTGGCCTAGTATCGTCCTTACTTAGACTCCAAGATTTTTCAGCAATCCATCTGGCTTAAGCTAAGTGCTGAGTACGTGGTTTCTAGTCAATCCATTGTCTCAAGAGTCATACAGATGACATGAAAGGTTCTCGTTAGACACATTGAATTGACTCATGAACTCACTATAGAGCCTAAAGCATTAGGTCAAAATGACCTGAAGCATCGCAATTCCAATTCTTAGTAGGTTCTTCTAAAATTAGGTACATTACGATCTAGACAAAGCTACAACTTTATGTTTTATTTAGACTTGTTCAATTGTTAAAATCATTCTGAAAAATGCTAATGCAAGGCATTGTGGGGACATTTTTTGACTTTTGATCTCTTTATGGGATTTTAAAAAGTTTTGCAAATTTTATGGAATTTTTGAAATCATTTTTAAAATTTTTAGGTATTTTTGATTTTTGCATTTTTATATAGAATTTTTGAAATAGGGAAAAGAAATAGGGTTAGTGTGTTAGTGCACATTTTATGAGTATGTACTTTATAGTTGATTTTTTCAATAGCCGTATTTATTAAAAATTCGAACGTATGCATTATGCCTAAAGTATATATATTGTATATACGACCCCCCTATACTTAGATTAAGTTATGTCCTCATAGATAAGAGAGAAAAAAGGAAAAAATAACTCATACTGGTTGTAGAAAAGCCAATACTACAACAACTATATAATACAATAATGAGAAGTCGACCAACCCACATATACCTAGGATTAAATAATCCTAAGTATAGAAGACTATATGCAAATCAAAGAGGGCCAAGGGTGGGAATTTATGTAATCATCGGCTTAACATGCCTCCCCCTATACTGAGGGTAAGATATCCCTAAGTTTAAACAGAATATCAACAAGTTGGGAGACAAGTAAGGGATCAAATAATGAGTGCCCGAATTAGTCACCCCCATACTTAGGATGGAGCATATACTAAGTATAGCAGTGATGGAATGGAGGATTGAGTAAACAGAAGAATGAAGAATAAATAAATGAAAACAAGTATAGAAAAAATGAAAAATTATTTTGATATTTTTCATTTGTTTGCTCTGTCAGCATCTGGATGCTCTTCTTGATAGATGACTTGAACTGGACAATGGACAGGAAAGTGTTATGCTTAAGGTATGGTTTAAGCATATGTCCATTAACTATAAAAGGTTGTGCCTTAGATGACAGTCCCGATATCTCAATGCTACCATTGTCACACATATTTTTAACAATGAATGTCCCAGACCGCTTGCTTTTCAATTTACCTGGAAATTGCTTCAACATTACGTCAAACAACCAGAACTTCTTATTCGCCTCAAAGATATTTCGTCTGATGTGCTTGTCATGCCAATGCTTGTCCTTTTCCTTGTACATACGGTTGTTGTCATATGTAGAATCTCTTAATTCCAACAAATGATTCATGTCCAAATTTCAGTTCATCCCAGCCTTTTCTTGATCCAGATTGCAGACAATAATTTCCCACAAGGATTTATGAATCAATTCAATTGGAATATGCCAAGGCTTGTTTTAGAATATGCAATAGGGAGACATGCCAATAGGAGACTTGTATGCTGTTTGGTAAGCCCAAAGGATTGAGTTGAGCAACTGTGACTAGTTCTTGCTATCGGGACGTACGAGTTTCTACATGATTGTTTTGATCTCCCTATTTGAACTCTTAGCCAAGCCATTGATCTATGGGTGGTATGGAGATGCGAAACAATGTCCGATGTCGTACACCTTGGTCAGCTTCCTAACCTCTTTATTTATGAAATTGCTACCCCCATCTGATATCAACATTTTTGGAACCCCAAACTGATCAATAATGTTTTCCTTAAGGAAATGATAGCTGGAGCGATTATTTATTGCTCGGGTGGGGATAGCTTGCACCCATCGACTAATGTAATCAACAACCAACATAAAAAAATTGTCTGATCATCGTATGAAAATGCAATTTCATCACAACTGTTTTGTACTTTGTGAAACCATTAATTTATGTAAACTATTTTCCTAGTTATAGTTTCAAATAATGTTATGAATATTGAGATGAGATTAAGGTTGCCTCTTGAAGCATGAGTATCCAAAACAAGAAACCTCCCAAATCAAGTCTGATTGGCGGTTGCTTCTATCGTAGTAATGATGATGAGTCACATAGCTTCTTATAAACTTTGGTGTCGACTTCTTGAACTCATCAATGCAAGGATGACCAAGCTCCTGATTTCAATGCACGGAGTTAATCCTTCTTCAAGCATAAGGATTTTAGAGAAGGAGACGATCTTATTCTCCACAAGTCCACGCCAAGGAAGATGAAGAGGCTTTATATTTTGGATGTGTAGAGTGAAGGATACTAAATGTCTAAGAGGAATAATTTGTTAAGTCTCTTCTCTTTCTTCAATTCTCAAGGCAATAGAATTATTGGGAGGAACATGTGTGCTTTGAAAGAACTCCACCCTCTCTTTTAAAGCTAAGGTGGACGTCCATGAGGAGTGTTCTCCTCATTGTAGACATCCACTATATGGTCCCCTGGATAATTGATTAAGGGTTATAATATATTCCCTATTCAAAATGAAGTATGACTTGATTTATATCCTTCAATTACCGATTAAAACAAAAATTAAATTAGGCAACAAATCTATCAACAAAATGAGAGTTTAATCCAACGAGGACTCTCATTGGTGGTTCATGTGTCTCCACATATACACCCCCTTTTATTGCCAAACTTGAATTGAATTTACTGCTTAATTCTAATCATAATAATCTAATTATTATAATTGGTAATTATATGAGAAAAATCCCCATAAATTATGAATCATATTCATAAATCCAAATAAAAATGGACTCAATTTACATTTAAAATACTAACGTGAATCAAATTCACACAAGTGCCTTGAAATAATTATATGAATAATATTCATAGAAATATTTCTTATGATATATCATTACTCATATCAATTAATTAATTATATGTGCGAATAATATTTACAAAAATACCCTTATAGAAAATTATATAACAATTACAATTATTGTCACAATATTAACCTCACATATTTTGAGAATTAGGACTCATGAGGTACAAATGCGGATGTTTGGAGATAATGTCGGGGAGATCATACTATCCACGCACCATGACATAAAATTTGGATAACTATCCAATTTCAGGGTCTACACCATTTTTTAGCAAAACATGGCACACTCCTATCTTTTGAGCCCGGGTTGAAAAATTCAGACTCTAAGCGAGCTCAAAGAAATGCATCACACTCTATGTATGGTGGAGGAAGTATCGGTGAGTAGAATCCAACTTCCTTGATCATTTCTAGTCCAAGTACAAACCATTTGGAATTTAGAAATGATCTCAAGGAGTGTGTTTATTTCCATTTCCATTACCATTTCATGTTCCAACACTTGGACATAAAAAATTGCATTAGATTTGGACATTGGATTCAAATGAAGTGATACTTAATGTAATTAATTCTCAAGTCATTAAGATAATAAATGGAGCCACTAAAATCCATCAGATTTCATAATTATGTAAAAATGGAATTGTCATGTTATATGATATTTTAAGATAGAATTAACCATTTCTATTCCCAATACTCATTCACCCTTCATACTAGAAAACTTTCATCTATCTGAAGTTATAACCTTAGTCTAACTATCTTCCTTGGAATATATAAATAGATTTATCATTCGATAATTGGGACACAATATTAATTATATACTTTCTACAAGCGTATATATGTATATCTCAAATTCACATCTTATTTCATAAATAAGACGACCGTGCATGTAATTCATTTTGACCCCAAAATATCTCATAAGTGAGTTCTGTCTTCTAGTTCATCAACTATGAACCTTTACGATTCCTTTGAGATTTAATACTTCTCATATGTCTTCATGTGTACAACATCTCGTTGGTATAAGAACCTTGGTTAGGTCACCAACCTATTGGTATGTCGGATGTACACACTCAAGCATATAGGTGTATATCTGTCTCTGGTCAAAGGATGTGTGCCTTATCGTGACGTTACGATTCATGTCTTAGTTTATCTCGACCTCATCAAGTCAACTCTTTGAGTTGACTATCCTGACACCTTAGAATCATAATTTATATGCGGAGGACCTGCACAAGAAGTCAGTCGGAAATCAATCTTTATAGAAAGATTACCATCTCTTTCTCAGACTCGAGATCTTCATTGAATATCACATGTTAATGTCAGTTGTGTCCTCCCAATTGGTATTTAATATGGCTATGGTACATAACCCTAATTGTACAGAAGGACCATATCATTAAATGCATTCGCAAACATTCATCTCATATGGATATGATAAATAAATAAGTATTATTGCATTAGTGGGTCACTAAGGGCCTACAAGTCCAACAATCTCCAACTTACCCTTAGATCTATTCTTGTATAACTCTTAAACTCATAATTATTATATGCTAATCTAAGACATTTTTAGTCAAAATCTTGGTTGGACATCAATATTGTAGGCATAGGCAACCTTGGTGATCGTGATATCACCATGCTTCTTGATATCCTGCATGAAGTGATATTTCCTCTTTACATGCTTGATTATTTGATGCCACTGGGGTTCCTTTGCTTGTGATATGGCATCTGTGTTATCACACATCAATGGAATGGGATTCTAATGAGGAAACTATGCCAAGTTATAAGGTTAAATTGCACAAACACACAACCTCTTTAGCAACATATAATGTGGTTATGTATTCTACTTCAGTTGCTGAGTCAGTTAAGTTTTCTTGCTTCTTGCTTCTCCAGCTCACAACACCACCATTCAACAAGAATAAGAATCCTGATGTTGACTTTCTATCATCCACATCTGATTGGAAGTCTGAATATGTGTACCCAAAGAATTGGAGATCATTATCTCCATAAATGAATATGTAATTTGAGTTCTTCTTAGGTACTTTAAGATGCTTTTACCTACAGTCCAATGTTTCTCTCCATAGATAGATTGGTAACTATTTACCACTCCCATTACGTGGCAAAATGTCTGTTCTTGTACACATCATGGCATACATCAATCTCCCTAGAGACAATGCATAAGGGCATCTGGTCATGGCTTTTCTTCCCTCAACATCTTGAGGAGCCATCCCTTTAGATAGGTGAATACCTTGTCTTAAGGAAGCAAGCCTTTCTTAGAATTATCTAGACTGAATCCTTCCAATATCTTCTCGATATATCCTTGTTGTGATAGTCCCAATACCCTATCTTCTTTATTTCTAAAAATATTGAGACCTGATGTATAGGAGGGTTCATTAAGATCTTTCATCTCAAAGATATGGAACAACCAGATCTTAACACTATTCATCATCCCTATATAATTCCCAGTGATAAGGATACCATCTACATAAAGCACAATGAACACGATGGAGCTCCCACTAATCTTCTTGTACACACAATGTTCATTTGGATTTTGAACGAAATCATAACTCATTATAGTTTCATTAAATTGGATGTTCCAACTATAAGCATTTTTAAGCCAAGAGATGGATTTCTTTAGCTTTTACACATTACCTTCCTCAACTAAGAAGCCTTCTGGCTGCTCCATATAGATATCTTCTTCGAGGTATCGATTGAAGAGTGTTGTCTTGACATCCATCTAGCATATTTCATAGTCAAGGTGTGCAACTATAGAAAGCAATACCCTGATGGATTTAAGCATATCCACTAGAAAGAATGTCTCAAGATAATAGATTCCTTCTCTCTGTGTGTATCCCTTGCCTACAAGTTATGCTTTGAAGGTCTTTGCCTTCCCATCATATCACCGCTTTCTCTTGATGATCTAATTGCTCCCAATGGGTTTAACCCCATAAGGTATATCTTCGAGGGTCCATACACCATTCTTGTCCATGGAGTCTATCTCAGACTTCATTATAAGCATCCAATTATGCATGTCACGATCACCTTAAGCTTCATCTAATAAAGCTAGATCATCCTCCGACTATTTTGATACATGAAATCCATACCTTTCTGGTTTTCTTACAACCTTAGAAATCTTTCTAAGAGGTACAATTGTACCTTTTCAATTATCTCATCAGTTTATGTTTTAGGAACTTCATTAGTTTCGCTAGGCTCGATTAGTTCCTTAACTTCATTATGTTCTTAACTTCTAAGGAATTCATCTTCTAGTAATTTGTCATCCCTATAAACGAATATCTTTTGAGCCTCATGATCATAAAGTTAGCATCCAATACCATTCTTTACGTATCCAATGAAGTAACACTTTCTAGTGTGGGATTCCAACTTGCTTTCATCCATGTTTTTAGCATGGAATAGACAACCCCAAATCCTCAAGTGTTTTACACTCCACTTAGTACCATTTTGAATCGTCAAATATCGAGGAGGCGGTCGTAAGGTCAAACAAGGTGGACCTCAGTCACTAAAGTTACCAGCCTCGAGAGCCGATGAATTAAACAACAATCAACCAACACAATAATATAAAGCAATCAAAGCAAGTGGATCAAATTTTGTTATAAACCACCCTACAAATAAGTATGTTTATAGTGACAAGTAGAGTAGGGTGTCGAACACAAGGAACAAGGGATGTAGAAGGTATATTATTTATAAATAAATAATATAAGTGTATGTATGTATATGTATGAACAATATGTACTCAATGTGTTGTGGGTTTTTATTTATTCATTTTGTATTTAATTAATAAATATTTTTAAAATTTTTAATTTTATGATTTATTTTTTCTTTTTCTTTAATATAATATAAATAAGGGTACATATACGTATACAATGTAGTATATAAAAAATATAATTAATAGATAGTACAATATATACAATAAATGTACAAAAATCAGAAAATATCCCAAAGAACAATCCTTTTAAATTTTTAAGGTTTTAAACTATAATGAGGGTATTTATAATAATTAACAATAATATAAATTATAAATAATATATATATATATATATATGTAAGCTAATAGGGTAATATAGTTATAAATGTAACTATAAATAGTCAAAATTTTCAAAATAAAATTTTTTTATGTTTATAAAATATGATTCTATTTTTGTGAATTTTCTAGGAATTTTTACTATTTTTTCGGATTTTTATATTGAAAATAGAGCAAACTTGAACTTTTTAATTAAGATTGATTGATTTAAGAATTAAAAATATCAAAAATGTTTAGACTTCCATAAAAATAATTTTAATATATAGTAATAAGTAAATTTGAAGATGCAAGCTAGAAAACTATTTTATTGATTTTTAGAAAATATTATATATTTTTTATGGTTAGCAAGGGTTTCCAAAATTTTGGAGTTTCCTTTGATATTTTTTTTGTGATTTTTGTTCTGGAGTCTGGAGTAATAAATAGGCTAATAAGTAGTTGCATATATGTTGTATATTCTTTGTAAATAAAATGTATTCTTATTTTTAAACTTTGTATATAAAACTCTTGTATATAAAATCCCTTTATAAAAATCTTGTAGATAAAATCCACTTGTAAAAATTGTATATAAACTTGTAAAAAAACTCTTATAACTATGTAAATATTTTTGTAAATATTTGTAAAAACTTTCTTTCTTCTCTTTCTTATTAAAAATACCATAAAAAATTGCAAAAATTTCTTTGGAAAACTTTTCAAAAAGATTTTGTCTTTTATTTTCAAATATTTTGTAAATATTCCATGCATGTGCATATGCATTTCTCTAAATAGTATTGACATTTAAACTAGTATAGAATAAAATTGAAGAATGGAGCTTGGTTAAGACCTTAATCGACTTAATTTCAGAGGAACCTTACAGTAACTGAGTTGAGACTTTCCAGGTCCTAGCGACTTAATTCTTTGAGTCTACAATACTATGTTCACATGTCATGTTTATTGGTATAAGTAGAATATTTCAAGAGACGTGCATGATTCTTCTACATAGTGGCCTCAACTTGGACAAGCACTCTACATGTGGCTCTTCATGGATGAGGTGGTGAGGGTGCAGAATCCTTTGGCTCCGAGTAGCATACTATTTTGTAACAACTAGTGGAGCCATCCGTCTTACTCCAGGGAGGGAAGTGCATATCAACCTGGTCTAGTAGCATTGAGGTCTAATGACAAGATGCCATGGGATTTTTATAATGCTTCAAGAGAAGGATAGTCTATTGGTTCAAGAGGAAAAACTCCTTATGTACATGATGCACCTTGTAGATATTTTGTATATATATGTCATACAAAAATACAAAAACCAAAAAAGTGGATGCTTGATTGAAAATAAATTACCTTCTGGAGTTTGCATTAACTAAAAAGCAAGGCTTATGTCATTCAGTGTCTCATCTCAAGGAAGCTTGTAATCAGAGAATTGGCTACACTGTCAAGCTCAAAGGAATACGTGGCTACACTGGCCATGTTCCATTCTCTTCTTTCCCCTCTTCTTGAGTCAGTTGCACTAGAACTTAGAAGGGAATACCCAACTCCTTGAGGAAAGTGTTGCTAGACCAGGGGACTAGATATACCTTGTTGAGGGAGGTTGTTTCTTTTTCATTGCTGAGATGGGGATCTATATATCACTTATAGAGTATAAGTAAAGATTCATAGTCATAAGATTTTGTGTATGTAGACTTGTTCTGACCTGACTGTTGAGGCGACTTGAATAAGAGTCTCGTGGAACTTAGAGTTTGTTAGGTTTTAAGTCCATTTCCCAATAAGGTTTTGCCAAACCAATAATCCAAAGGTCTGACAGATCTCCATACTCCAATTTTATGAAGATAATTTTAATAATCAATAATGTTCAATGTTCTTTTCTTTTTCTATTCTTTATTTCTTTTTCACTTCTTTTTCAAATAAGTGTTTGCTAGGGGACTTGCAAAGGTAGAGTATAGGGGAATGATGAATCAATGATTGGAATCCTTTATTCTTTTATTTTAGCGAAATTCGCTATGGAAAATATATGTAAATATGTATCAAATACAATAAATTAGCATTGTGCATGCACTTCTTAGTATTGTGTATTTAACATTCTATTTGACCTAAATTATAGAATAAAGAAGAAAATAAAAAGGAGAATAAAAAGAATAAAATAAGTATGTATTTATGCAATAAATGCAGACCGACACTTACTAGGAGAGAAGGCCATATAGTGGTATGATCGATAAGGAATAAAGTAGGGAGAGATAGGGTCCTTATTCACTGTATGTTCATTAGTACTCATCCTATATATACGCTCCACCTATTCTCTAAATAAAATAATATCAAAATATTTTAAATTCCTTAATAATATTTGTAAATAAAAATGATTAAAATCATAAAGAATTACAAAATAAGATTGTGCACAATTGCACAATACCTATACTTGTATATATTTCTATTTACCATATAAAATTGAAATAAAACACATAAAATACAAATTAAATCAAAAATAAAATCATCTTTTCATTGAACAAATTTCCAAATATGTACATATTGTACATAATACCTATTTGTTTAACACTTATAAATTTGTGAAAATCAAATAAAAATGTTTTTACACTTTAAATTATTTTGTAAATATATGAAATATAAAATTTAATATATTTTTGCAAAATTTAATAAAATAATAATACATGTATTAAATATATAAGTATAGTATAGATGTACATAATATCATATACTATATATACCACATATATTTAATACTAAAAATAAATAATTGAATAATAAAGAAAAATAATTTGAAAAATAACAAACATTTTTTTATTTTTTCACATTTTATTTTAAATTATTTTCTATTTTTAATTAATTTTCTTTGATTTTATATATTCTTAATTTATGATTGGTCAACATGGGTCCATTAACCCAAGTCAACCCTCCCTCTTCCAGATCCGATTTGGGCAAACCTTCATCGGACCTCATTTCTTCCAGTTTTTGCGCCCGGATCCGACCTCCTTTAGCCTTGAATTGAGGACCCTCATACTCCCTTATGATATGTGATCCATGTGGATCCCTAGGCATGTCCTGATCCCCTAGGGTTACATTCTATCGCTCAATCATTCTAGATCCCTGGGACTTCTATAAGTATTCTTCTTCCGCCTCCACATGAATCTCCAGGTAGTGACAGGGTTCTTTAGCATTCCTTCGGAGCTCGGATTAGTGCCTCGTTGAACATATCTTGCTCGTGGCCGGACTCTGCTACCGCGATCAACCTCCTAGGTCTTATGGCACTTAGTCGAGGCCACGACCCTGCGTTTCACCTCGCCGAACTTCACACAACCATCTCTGATTATCAGGTACCCCTCATCTACTTTCCTTTTCACCTTATTCACTCGATTCATCAATTATTGCCGCCATTATCCATCTTAACTTTGACCATGAGGTCAAAGATCCATGCCTCTATCCATATGCATCGTTCTTTCCGCCACTTCACCATTCACCTTCGCACGCACTCTGATCTTCCTTAGACCAGCTCATAAGAGCTGGAATAGGGTGAGACTTCCTTCAATTACTTTAACCGGAAGTCAAAGACCATCTCCCCTCTGTTTCTTTCTTTTTTCAGCTACCAATTACCCCTACCGAGGCTTCTCCCCCGAGCATAGGATACCCCAGTAGATTTAGGCAAGTGCTTCAGGCACGAATCGACTCTCCTATTTAGCAGCGGAGCATCTCTAGGTGCTCCACCTTCGAGATCCATATCCAGCGATTCATCGAGCCATTTAAGGCTTTCACTCAATGAGGACCACCTTTAAGAAGGTGCCAAACCTTGTAGAGATCTGATCCGAGTATTGTAGCACCAAACATTCTTAATCAGTTGGCTCCTCCTTCTTTGTGTTCTTCCACAGCCTTTCACGTCCATCGGATGAGGAGCCTGCATCCCAGATTTGATCGAGGTTGTCGATCCATGCCTAAAAGCAGACGGTTCTATCACGTCTTCATCAAATCTGCATCGTACATTCACGCTTTTACCAGAGACATCTGATCTATGCTAGACCACCATCTGACCATATGTCCTAGACATTCCCTGAGCTGTCAGATTCCTTCCAGACATCATCAGATTCGTACGCCTACGTTGAACCCATCATCGTCAGATCCCTCCAGAGCCACGTGTCACCCACGCCTGCTAGGTGAATATTTCCTACTTACCCTCGCATTTTATGTCATTTCCATTTAGTCCAATAAATGTAATATGTAGTTAATCACAATTGCAGTAAGGACCTTTGTTGATTGAATATTTGCACTTTAGTGCAGTAGAGTAGAAGTCGTTTGTACCTCAACGTGCCTCTTTGGGATATTTGCAAACTTCTCCCTAAGCTTTATTTGATTAATGAAATAGAATAAGTTTTTAGTATTTGCATTTATGCCCTTGTGAAAGCTTTGTCACGTGAAGCACACGATTACTCTGGGTTATTTGCACCTGGGACCCCCACACTTTTATTGCGTATTATTATTTGCTCTCAGGACTTGAAATTATTGCATTTTGGTCCTATGTATACAATATTTTATTTTTTCTATTTTTTTGAATGCAACAAATAGCAAAATCACTCCAAAATTTGCATAAAAATACTTATAGCTCCTACTATAGTGTTTTCTTTGTGGTGATTTTTGTTTACTTTTTTCTTTTATTTGATATTATTAAAAATTCAAAATCTCTTAAAAAGTGTCTCGTGTATAGTAGAAAATTCATAAAAATTTGAAAAATATCATTAAAAATTCTAAAAAAAATTAAAATAGCCTCATCTTAGGTTGTCTTAATTTTTATCCAATTTTCACATCATTTGCTTTTATAAAAATCTAAAAAAATTAAAAACATTAAAAATCTTATAAAAATAATATAAAATTCATTAAAATCCAAAAATTATGATTTTAGTTTCTGTTTGTAGATATTTTCCTCTAGTTTTTATTAAAATTAGTTTCCAAGAGTTTCAAGAAAATTTCCTAATTTTAATTTGAAGAATACTCCTAACTATAGAATGTTTGCTTGTGTTCTGAGTTTTCGATTTATTTGAAATATAAAAACTTAAAAATCTTTGAAAATTAACATAAATAGTACAAATATCATAGAACATAAAAATTTTTTTGTTTGTGATTTTTGAGAATTTTTACTATTTTTGAAAAATAAAAAAAAGAGCTTGTGTTTCATCTTTTATTCATTGTCTTCATTTGCCTTATTCTCAAAAATTTTTTAGAAAGGAAATTTTGCAAAATTTAAAGCAACCAAAAAGAAAAAAACATCCTTTTAATCTTCGAGGTTTGACTATCTAAGTTTAATTGTGCTTCTTCTATTTGACCCTGGTCGCTATACCAGGTTAATAAAAATAACTAGACCAGATTCTTGGTTTGTTGTGTGGTTAAATAATTTTCTCGATTTTCGACTAGGTTGATTTGGGTGACAACGATGCATTAACTAATCAACTTAACCTGAGTTAACAGAAAGCGAACATCAATGTCTGAGTATGTAAATATGGTAGATCGATAAATTGATGTCCTAATCATGGTACATACACCGACGAGCTGGTATGCATACAAGGGCATATGAGTAATAAGATCTCTCAAAGGGATGATACATGTTCAATTTTGAATAGGAAGAAATGAACTCACTCATGAGGTATTGGGACCCATCAAATTCCATGCATGGTGTCTAGCTTTGGAAGCATGACAAGAATTTTTAGGTGTGATATATGCTTTTGGAAAGCATATGATCGATATGAACTCCGAATGACTGAATGAGGAACTTAATGATAATACACTGACAAATATAATGTAAAATTGACCTAAATCTCCAAGCTTATTATATGTATTTCAGTATGGAGGATGTATGGGTATTAGAAATACTCGAGGGTCACGTGATCATAAACGGTTGTATAACCATGACTTTTCCATTCTGAGGAAGTGATCATACAGGTTTGGATTTTAGTGACTCCTTTCAGTTGAGAAGTAATCTAATCTTAGTCCAAATGTTGAACATTTACCTGAATGTGATTCAGATGCAATGAGAAGATTAGACAAAACATTGAGTTAATTAATCATATATGAGAGGTCATCGAGATCTGTATTTGAGATATGATCTCAATATCCAAGTCACTATACGTGGAACGTACAATCGCCCTGTCCTTATCTCCAAGTATTCATAGAGAAAGCGCATTATTTTTGAATAATCACTACCAAATGTATAATCACTACTTTGAGACCTTATTTGAATAATCACTACCGAACAAAGAGAATAGAAAAATGTACTAGGAACCGGTAGCATCAAAGAAGGCATCAACCTGTGGACAGAATGAAGTGAGTGGATGAAGCTGATACCATAAAACATGGAGAAGGAAAGATCAATGATGGAATCCTCCATGTCAATCATCATCTCAAAAAGATATGTAAAGACAAAATCAAGAGGCTCATATGTAGAGTGGATATCCAATGCACATGATAGTGATAGTCTAGAGAAATCATTGAATATCACAAAGTAGGGCTCATCCCTATGAGGTTTGTCAAGGAGATAAAACACAGAAGATACGGTCTCGTGATCCGACAGATAAGATGGACAATCAGGGAGTGAAACTGAGTGCATAGAAGATGAGAAGTAATGCAAACTCATCGGTGAAAATAAGGGCAATGCTAGCATATAAATGGTCCTCATAAAATTCATCAATATCATCAATCAAGATGACATAAGGTTCATATGAGGGTATATCTAAATCAAAAAAGTTCAACCCATCACCCTGTATAGCCTTTGCTAGAATGGTTCAAGATATTCATCGAGATATAAGAACTGTCTCAAGGTACATGGATTAGGAAGATCATGACACGAGAAGTGGATCAGCTCATAAGACAGCTAAAAAACTATGATAACTAGATGGGTATGTAAAATCGAGAGCTCTCTAAGGTTGTGTCATCATCCATAGTTATAATTATCACATCAGTCATTTCCCATGACTAGTTCCCATTCACTAATTCATCAAGAATCTCATCACACCGATCTTGTATTGCACGTCCCAAAAATAACACTCTCATTCTAGCCTAACAATTGCTTGGTTCAATATAAGCAATATCCGAAACACAATCTCCAACTACTAACATAGCATGCCCCAATGAAAGAATAAGTAATGCGAGTGGGAACGAAGTGGTTAGGAACATGGATGAATTACAAGAGATTAGATAAATTGTTGAGTTTACAGTCATCGATCTTGAATTGAACATCATATAAAATTGACTCAAGAAGAGAGTCATCTTGAACTGAACCAGTGAGACGAGGATGATGTATGACAAATGAGAAGGAAACCACAAAATCCAGCTGACCCATCATCATGACAAAAGAAAAGGCGAGAGAAAAGACACCTAAATGACAAACTCGAAGACTGCTAGACTCAAAGAAAGGTAAAACACAACAAATTTGTTCATAATAAATACAAACCAAACCTAAAATTCACCTACTTACACTGTGATGACCGTAAAAGTTCGGTCTTTTATATTTTCAGTTTAGAGCTTGGTGGAGTCTCCTAGAGTGGTTCATGTGCGAGCGGTAGTGCACACCAACTTTATCACAAGTCCACTTAATTTAGGTGTGAGGTAAGTGCTTGCAGCAATAATAGGACTCAAAAGTCATTCCAAGCGCTTAGGGAACAATTCCAGGGCTTTGGGATCTAATCCTTAAGTTTGCATGCCTCACTTGGTCAGGAGAGTACTTGCATCCAATGTGGGAGTTGCTCTTCACAAAATAATGAATTTGTTACATTAAATTTTAGGGTCAATTGGAGTTAATAATCCCAATTTTAACTTTTTTTTTATTTTCATTTTCATTAGTGTTTTATTAAGTTCTCAATTTCCATTATTTATACTAAGTGATCAAAAATAGAGGGAGAAGACAGTAATGCATTGCAAGTCGGAAAACAATGATGGATGCAAAGTCAGAAGTGCTCTCCATGTGGGATGTAGACATGAGTTAAAATTATACTATATGAAATGCAACGATGAAATCGTTCTTAGGCAGGAATAGCTATTACGTGAAGCACTAGTTAATTTTATTGTAAATCCAAGCATAGATACTATAGGTACATGATATAATTAGGGCTTTGGATCTAAACTATTCGATCAAGCATGTCCTAAATCTAAGGGCTCAATCAACAAAAGAGTAAAATGGAAAATAAAGTGGAGAAATAAAATCATAGTAATCAAATGAAAATAAGAGGAAAAATAGGGGGATGATATAAATAAGGCGAGAAAAATCGATAAAAACTGGCACATCCCTCGATGTGAACAATCAACTGATGAAATGGACCTCTGAGGTGTTTAAGAGTCTAAGTGTCTAATTTAATTATTACAATTAAGAATGAGTCACTCTCTCACAAAAAATTAAAATACAACTAAGACAATTCTATATAAAAATGGAAATGCGGTTGTCTAGCGGCTCTCGGTTCCACCTTTTCTCTCTCATGTCTACCCGATCTGAAAGGGTCTTACTCATCCTTACATGCACGAGATCACCTAAGTGACCCGCCCTAGCTTCACGTGTCCTCACACAAAGACGAAACACAAGAGTGGTTAGACAGTTCAAAAGATGATAAATAAGAAAATGATAAGAATGAAAATAGATGAAATAATTAAACTATGTACAAAATATCTATCCTAATCATTGCTTCCCCAGCAATGATGCCATTTGTTTAGGCGATAGACCAGTCTAGTGTCTAACAAGCTAGAGCACAAATCGTTATGTTGACCTAATCTGCGATAAACAACAATCAAACCCACAATCTAAATGATAATTCAATCAAAATGTAAGATGTGAGCTAGAAATTTATTATAGCTCTAATAAATGTGTGTATAGGGCAAATAGTCAGAATGTCGAACTTAGGAAAGTCAAAATGAGGATAGATTAAAATAATAATTATTATTTCTAATAAATAATATTTTTTGCATTTTTGTTACTTATTTTATTTCTTTTTATGTTTTTTTGTGGGTTTTTATTAATATTCAAATTTGTATGCATTTTAAATTCTTTATATTCCTTTTTAAAATTTTGTAAAGTTTTATTTTTTAACATTTTTGGAAATAAGATATAATAATATATGTATAGATATTGTATATTATATATCAATAATATAAAGAAAAAGATGTTTTTTCGAATTTTTCATATAAGCTAAATGATCAAAATAAAGCAAATAAAATATTTTCAGGTTTTATATATATTCTCTTTTTTGTTTGAGAAATTTATAATTTTTTATGGATTTTTAAGGTTTAAAATACACAAAAGAATGGAGATAGAAAAACTTAGAACACTATTACGTTTTTAAAATAGATATCAAAGCAAAATAAAACTCTAACCTAATTTTAATATATATATATATATTGTATATCATAAGAATATTCAGATATAGAAAACCCAATTTTTGGATTTTTATAGAATTTTAGTAAATTTTTATAAGTTGTTCTCTATTTTGTGTTAAGGTTTTAGTTTTGAAATTTTTAGTGATTATTTGTCAAATGATAAAGTATTATGAAATAATAATACTATAATTTTTCAAAAAATTGAAATGTTTTATAGATTTTATGGATTTTAAATAGCTAAACAAGAGAAAATGAAATATTTTTTATTTTTAATGAATATGAAAATAATCCCAAATGCCTTACAAAAAATATATGTGATAAATATATATTTAGGCTCTTAATATGATTTTCCTATGATTTTTAGACATAATGCTAATTAAAATAATTGAAATACAAGTAAGAAAATAAATGAGCAATACATGTACGAAAATTCTATTTATAGGAACTTTTCATGCATTTGATAACATAGTTACAAAATCCAGGAGCCATGGACGCATTTGCCCAATTAAAAACAAAATTTATATTTTAAAGCACCTAACATGGGTATAAATTTAAATAAAACAAGCTCCATAACCAATCCTGCAATTTTCCTAAAAGCATTACACTGATTTAACTAAATTTTGGACTAAAATGAAATAACAAAACTTGGAAGTGTTTTCTTGCAAAATGGTCAGGCACCTCACGTGGAGAGCCACATGAGGTGACCTGGTAGAGGACCTAAGTGAAAATAGAATAAACTTTAAGGGTCCAAATGTAAACATTATAGAAATATTGTAACTACAAATGAATGTTTAAATACTAAATACTGAAGACAAAAATACGTCAGGTTGAAGATGCAAAATGCCCAATCATGCTCTTGTAGACTACTCTGATTAGTTCACTTAGCTACATTTGATGGCAGAGAAGCGCATCGCTTTGCCCTTGATCGTGCAGTCCTGATCAGAACTGGGTGTTGATATTTATCCAATGGTGGTGTGAAGATTTTGAAGAACTAATGAAGAACAATGGTTGGTTGAGCTTCAATTTGGTCCTACTCACATGTCCGGTCACCTCTTCGGCTATTAAAGGTTTCTAGGGCTTCTCGGGAGACTGATGAACCCCCATTTTGTAAACTTTGCTCTATAATTTTGGCCTTAAAAATCCAAGCTATTGCATGTAAAAAGCATTATTTTCTACATATTAACATTCATTATTTAATCCAATTATTGTATGTAAAATACCGTTTTTAATGCAAAAATTATGGAATAAAGTAAAGAAGTGAAAAAGAATAAAATGCCAAAAGTATTTTATGACCCTAAATGGTCGACAAGGAATAAAGTAGGGGGAGATAAGGGCCAAATACACAATAAAAATAATATTCTTTTACTCATCAATAAAGCATTTTTGGAACCTATTTTATTCTTTATTATTTCCTCATCAAATCAATAAATTCTGTACAAGAAAGTTGTAGAAAATAATACATAGAAAAAACAAAATTTAGTTTACGCAAAAATTATATACATTGTACAAATTTTACTCAAAATAAGAATCCAAATCTTAACTTCCCATACCCATATCACCTATTAACAAAATCAAAATGTATCAATATAACTTTAATTGTATATAACTTTTAATAGGCTATTTAATGAAGGTGGTTTCATATTATTTGGAGTTAAAATCTGAAAGTTAGGTTTTGGACCCCTATTGTATAATATACCTGATTTAAATATTCATTTTATTTATTCTTTAATATTTTTACAATTTTATATTTTTAAATTTTGTAAATATATTTATAGTACATGTACATATTAAGTATATAATAAAATCGCAAAGAAAATAAAGGAATTAAATAAGTATACCAAATATAAAGTGGAAATATCTATTCTTATACTTGTAAATAAATAAAAGTGAAGTTTATTCTTTTATTCTTGTGTTGCTTTATATTTTATACTCTTGTAAATTTTATTTATATTCTATTAAAAATATAGAGATCAAACAAAATCCTAGAAAATACTTTAAATAAATAATTTAACTAAACACGTAGATGAAACATCTATTTTTATGCCTATAAAATATCCATCCCTATTTATTTAGGTATACATAATAAATCAGAAAAATACAATAAAAATATATTCTGTACACAAAAAAAAGTTATAAATATATAAAATAAGTTGATAAAATAATAAAATAAAAAATACAAAAATAAAAAATAAAATAAATAAAACATAGATGAATAGACCTAAAAACAAGACCTTAAATTTTAACTTATAACAAACAAACCCAAAAAATAAATAAACATCTTAATAAAATATTAAATAAATTAACAAAAAAATTATTTTATACCAAAAAATTAATAAAATCATTTACTATATTTAATTAACTATTTTCAAAAAATGAGGACTATTTTGTCATGTAGTGTCCCCCGTGGACCAATCAGGTCGCAGGGAATGTTGACCTCGGTCAACTCCCTATCTTCTCTCTAACTTGCATCAGGCATCTCGAGCCTGCCACCTTCTCTGCCTCCAACCGATCGACATGGACCTCCTTTCACCTCGAGTCCCTCATGGATTTGGTTCCCATCATGTCTGTAGCCCTCACGCACTTATTAGATTTGCTCGATTTGCATCGAGCCATTCAATAATCCCACTCAAAAATCGCCTAAAACTATGTCTATAAATAAAAACCCAGGTCGAGTCTTCCATTCTTGATGCCCCTTCGAGCTTTGCTTCGTGTTCTTGCGTGAGTGTAGAAGCCCAGGTGATAGCTGTGTGCTTCCTCGTGTATGGAGGTGGCGAAGCGAGGAAGAGGTGGCAATCCACGACGATCTTTGGCCTCCCTGCTTCGTGCCCACCAGTAGGAATAAGAGTTATGTTCTTTTCATTTTCTTAGGTAGTATTCTTTTGCGTCTTTCATTTTCTGCAATTTAGTTAGTGTTTTAATGATAATATTAGTGTAGAATAGGATAATCCCATCATTGGAGCTCTAGAGATTCGGCTAAATGTTCATTGTGTAACCTAACAATTTCAACTGCTCAGTCCACTCCATATTCTTCCCCCACATGTTCTTCTCTTGATCTTCCGTCCTGATCATGTTGATCAACCTCCAATTAGCGAATTGAAGGTTTTCTGCCACCATTCGTCGGACCCTCTCTGCCCATTCCATCCATTATGCATCGCAGCTTCACCTCGGGTCAAGGATTACTCCCTCGGTCCCCAGCATCTTTTTGTGCAGGTTCCAAGCCAAACAGACCCTCCTTGGTCAAATTAGAACCTATTCGAGACTGCCTAAGTAACCCATCTTCTTCGACATATCAGGACCACATCACTAGGTCGTGGACCATGTGGAGGGTATCACCAACTGTGGAATCGCCTCTTGGATGTGTAGACAATGAAGCATCGAAGGTAGGTGGCACGAGGAATCGATGATCGAAGATAAGGGAAGACTACCTTTTTCCATGTTCTTCGTCAGCAACAATAATATTCCGATAACGAAGGCACTCCCAGATTAAGTCCCAACCATCCGATCGAGGTCCCTACAACACTATTAGATCAATGGCCTGCTCTAATCACTACCGTTCATCGTTTAATCGTCATCAGGCGTGGAGAGGAGGACGTGTGGAAAGCAAACTGATCCAAATCGTCCCCTCGCGTGCAAATAATGGTTAAATGCAAAGAACCCCCTCTGCTTTCTTCCATTTCCTTTTTAGTCTACCAAATATGCTCAGGAGTATAAATGTTTCAATAAAATATTGCAATAAACCCCCTAGAGTATTTATATTTTCCCATTTGTCCGTGCCAACTCAGCTCACGTGGGGTCCCTACGTGAGTTTGGTAAATTGCATGCATATTCCTCCAATATTTCGTTCTTATATTTAGTCCAAGGATTTGTATATGCAATGTATTTTTTGTGGATAAATTGTACAAAGGACCAAACATTTTATCTATTTGTATGTACACCCCTCTTAGGTGTAAAATATTTTAGTATTTACATGAAAATTACAACAGTGCCCCTAGATTTTGTGTCGAGGGTAGTGAAATGAAGAATACTTTTCTTATAATTAAAATTTAGTCCTTGCTAGTAAATGCATTGTATATTCTTGGGAATTTCGTTAAAAATAGCTCATGTTAGTTTTTGTTTTGCAAAAATTATGTCAATGCCTCGAATGATGTATTTAATTATCATATTTTTTATCTGAATTTTAAGCACTATTTATTTAGTAAAAATCGAAACATGGGTTTTTTTCCCTGTTTAGACATAAAAACCGGAAAAAAATAGTAAGTTCATGGGAAAACCACAAAAAATTATATATTGTTAATTATGTCTAATAGTAACTCCACACCAAAATTCCCTAAAACAAAAAAAGAAATGTCTAAAAATTAAATACCTCAAAAATCCTTTATAAAAATCTAAAAATTATCAAAAATTCTAAAAATCTGATTTATGTTTTCTAATTTTCATTATATTATTATTCCTCGAATTAAAATTGATTTGGAAAATTTTGGACATTATTTGCTTTTTTTTCATTTCCCAATTAATTCGACCTATTTATCTAATCCTTGATTTGATTTATTTTTGACTTGAAAATTCCATAAAAATTAGCAAAAATACTTAAAAATAACAAAAATATTAAAAAATATTTAAAATGCAAAACATTTAATTCTGTAAATTTTATTTTTTTTCTAATTGTATTTATATCTATCTTAGTCTATATTATATATAACCTTATATACTCCTATATCAAATACTTAATTAATATATATGTAAAAAAAGAGATATATTAATATTATTATATAATTATCTAAGTCGATGAAAATACATGAATACCTTATAAGTGTATCTTCACCCATATGTATATATTTGTATATTTACGTATTAATCTAATATAAAGATTTTATTATTATTATACCTATATATTCTTTATTAGATTCATTTAAAAAGATTTATATTTAAAAAGAAACCACATGATGAATAACAACACACACGTACATAATATACATTGATTAAAAAAATCATAGGCTACCTAACTTGCTCTTAGTGGATCGACCTCTACATGCTTGCATGCTATACATTTTGTGTTGTAGAGAATAATAAATTTTAACTCACATTCTTGCTATTTATTGATTGATTTATATTGTGGGTTAACTATTGATTGACTTGGGGCTCTTGAGTGGTCAATACATTGATTGTGTTCTCTCCTTGTGAGATCGTGTGACTCTCGGAAATCCTCTTCATGATAGCATCGTTTCCGGGGAGGAATGTGCGTAGCCTAGTTTGTAGCCAATTATGTACATTAATTTTTTTTATCAATTATTGATTTATTGATTAATTTATTAATTCATTTCTATGTCCATATTTATTGATTCATTTATTACTTATACATAACTCATTTTGATACATTCATTTTGATTATTTGATTATATGCACTAACATACCTCTCTTGTTGTATTTGTTGGGAGGGCTTGCTATGTGAGGATAACTTCTTAGGAGGTTGATGTAGCCAAGCTTGGTAGAGACTGGTCTTCAAGCTTTGACCAGTTGGAGAGGCATCAAATGTGGCAAGGAGAGGCTACATAGCATAGATTTAGAATAGATTTTTTTATTTGTGTGTGAGAGAGAGATTTATTAATTTAATTATAATAATTAAATACTTGGACACTACTCTACACAACGAGGTCCAGTACTTGTGTGTCTGTTCACCTGGGGGCCTCGTCGTAGTTTTCATGTGTTTTGACCACCTTCTTTTATTTATTTCCATATGTTTTGAGTTCTCTGCTTTTTTTTATATGTTTTGTGTGTATTAACCCTTAGCTTGTAGGTTGCTTGTATCTGTAATTAGGTCTACATCCCTAATAATAATTGCATGCTCTTATAGTCTCTTACGATTGGATCTAGTCAAATAAATAAATGTTGATTATTTGGACTTGAGACCACGTGCCGAGAGAGGTCACATACAGTGCTGGTAGGAGCCATTGTAACCGGCACTGAGTTGCATGGAAGATCGAACTTTTTGTCTCTCTTCTGAATAATCAATTTATGGTTCTTCATGTTTAATAGCAGCTACTGTTTAGGGCGATTTCGTCGAATGCACACCACCATGTAGATAGGTTTAAAAATTATGTTGTGCATACCACATGGAGGGAGTTGGGAAGCATTGTATGTTCTCTAACTCTGCATGCATCATTAGATTTGATGGTTAGATTTCCATCATCGAATCAACTTGCACGACTTTTTCCCTATCTCCCTCTGATTTTGAGCACTTGGGTCTTAAATGAAAATCTACAAAATTGTTAGGTGCTTGTATGCAAAATATCCAAAAAAGTGAAACCTAAAAATTTAAAACAAGGGGACCGCTAAATAAACTTTGACCTTAATTAAAATATGTAATGGACTATTATTGCCTTGGGTTTATAAAGACCTCATTGTTTTAAGGTATCTTAAGAGAGGACCATAATCCCTCTCATGAGCGAGGCACAACTCGCTAAGGATTAGAGCCAAAAACCCAATCTGTAACTGCCTTGTGCATCACCTAGATTTCTGAAGTAATGGTACTTTTATTGTACGTGATTAAGTAGGCCCTGTCAGCGATGGTGTTCCCACCTTGTATGGAACATAGACTTGGTCCAAAGTATTAATCTTAGGCCACGCCTTCATAGGGGAATCTATCACATCGGTTTGCATATGAGTAAGTCCTTGCACGCTCATGGGTGATTCCATTGTGAGCGAGGTCCGAAGTAGTTGTTTTTTCTATGGACATCCTCCCACTAATTCTTTGGCTGAGTAGGGATACATGAAGGGTTACAAGGACCTCAAAAAGTGTAGACTACAGGTTACAAAGGAGGAGGACAAGTAGGGGATACTTTTCTAGTAGTACTCTCTCTCCTATAGGGTTAGCGTGCTAAGGACTTGTTATAAGATATGCCAAAAACAACAACACTAAAAATGAAAAGATAATAAAAAGCCAATCCCTTACGACTTCACATGGCATGAGTTGGTGAACCAAATTTTGTATTGACTTTGTATGGATCTAGATTAATGTTCAAAGATCATATCTCGTGTAGTTACGTAAATTTTATCATACATGTCTTCTCTTTGACACCTGCTTATTTCAAGCCTTTCTACTATTTTACACTACTTTTTATTCCTCGTTGCCCACCGTATCTTTCTTCTTGCATCGATCTTCTCTTTCTCCATGATGACGATCCATGGATGGTTTAGTGAGGACCCCTCCTACACCCACATCGATTCCATGGATTCGACATCGTCAATAATTCAAGGCAATTCTCGAGAACCTGGTTCAGAATTTGCGAACCAATCTCTAGACTCCTTATTTTCTATCCACCTCCCATCATCACCAATAAACCCGTACCACTCTTATCCGATTACCGCACGTTGCAAATGGAGATCGATTTCAGTCTACATCTTTTTTCTCCTTTCACAGCCATCTAAGATTAACCCTAATCTCAGACTCATCTCGACAACTGGAATTCTATTTCAAATGGTCTGATTGGGAATCTCTCATATTGCAGATAGAAGCCAGTCCCAGTCCTTTATCCCAATCCAGAAATCATTTCTTCAGACTCAGATCGCGAAATGGATCCCCAAGGGAAGGGCAAAGGTTAGCAGCCACCCCAACCATAGTAGAGGCAGATGCAAGATTAGAATCAGCTGAATGCCCAACTGTTGGCTTCCATGCAAGCTACAAAGCATCAACTGACTGAGCAGGCCCTAGAACAGACTATATTCCAAAATATGTTAAGTGATCTATGCCACTGATTGGAAGGAGGAGGTGGAGAAATTCCCCTTGATGAGCCTGACCAAGAGGAGGGAGCAGGGAATGGGAACCTAAAATCCATACTGAAGGATACATAGAATCCTGGAGAGAACTAGATGACAGAATGGGTCCGCATCCCCTGATCCATGCTCACTTCGAGCTCAAGCCCTAGTTCCTTGCGCTCCTCCCCTCATTTCATGGGAACACCGACGACGAGTTGTACATTCACCTGCAACAGTTCTTTACATCTGTAGGATAACCCACTACCTCAACACCCCATTGGGTGTAATAAAGATTACTGTGTTCCCCTCCAGCTTACAGGACAAGGCCCTCTATTGGGTCAATCATTTGGGAAATGTCGTGACAACATGGGAGGAACTCAAATCTATGTTCCTTCACAAATTCTACACTCTCGGGCGGCGCAACCAGATGCGAGCCAGGATCAACAACTTCTCCCAAGTCATCCACAAGTCTATCCATGAAGCCCGGGAGTCATTTACAGATCTGCAGGAGGAGTGCTACCACCACGATATACAGAGAACCAGCCTGGTCCAACACATTTTCAGGGCCTGAATGTAGATAACCAGCGACGAGTGGACGCTGCATGTCGAGGATCCCATTTTAACAAGGATAAAGACATGGTATCGCAGATTTTTGAAGAAATGACTGAGGGAGAGATTGCCCTATCTTCATCACACACTTACGAGAGATAGTTGCATGTCCTTCAAAAGTCAGTTCACATGGCAACATCCCGAGAGGCATAAATGAGAGCTCCAACCTCAACATCATTGAGGGCCATCTTTCAAAGGTAGATATCATCGAGAAGTTGTCACAGGACCCTCAGAAGCTCGTTGTGATCAAACAAAGGACACAAAACTTAGAAAAACTAGACCAAATCAACAAGCAGTTGGAGCTGTTGGTGAGCACCTTTAGTTCGTGTCAGTCAGCAACACTAGCACTTGAGACTCCTACTGAGAAGAAAGATGAGCCCTCATCACTACAACAACCTTAGCCAAGTCCACAGTAGCTCATGATCCATCACGTGTACTACGTGCAGGCACCCGAGCAGGCCCTGCCATTGCAACAGATAGTGGTCTACCAGTTGGACTGCCTCCCATCTTCTAATCTAGCATTTTCACCACCACTATTGATATAAGAAGTCAATGGTGTATGGAGTAACGATGCACAGCCGACCCCCCGTCCTAAAGGATGACACCAGGGATAGCTAATAGCGACTCCACCTCACCACCAACCTCAAGGTGGTCGTTTTGCTCAGTCCTTCCAACCTTTGCTTCAATACCAGCATCACCCATCTCCTCAGTGCCAAGGAAACTGAGAAAATCTCAACAGTACCAACAGTTGTAGTACCGTCGTGCACAACCATATCATTAGTACGTGACTGGACAACAGAAGCATCTCCCACCTCCATACCAATAGTATCAGCTTCCTTCTCATCTCTAGCAACCATAGCAGTCCCATCGTCAACCCCCCAACCATCAACCACAACGTGGTTTCCATGTTGAAACTTCTGAGGCAGTTCTAGTGAATGTTACCCTAGATAACATGGCCCAACTCGTGAAGGGTCTAGTAGAGATGACCAAGAAGCCGACAACCAGACTAAAACTCCTATTCCAATGCAGGTCGAAGCAAATCCCAATAATTTTAAAAGGAAAGGGCATGTAGAATGTGATGCCCTGTCGAAGCCTTTTAAGTCAGATAGTCTTAATTTTGTTTTATCTAATGTTGTCACTCATGGGAGAGGTAGGACATTGCCTCCATTTGTCACCAGCATAGGGAAAATTAAATCTTTGATAGGTGAATCATCATCTTCTACATTAGTCACACCAGCTCCAGTTTCAGATGAGGAAGAAGGAGGAGTCATGCCAGCTGTCACTGACCACCATCATGAAAATAAACAAAAAATTAGAAAAATCAAAAAGACCAAAAAGGTTATCACAGACAATCGTGCCAGCTACAGAGGAGCTTGCATCAATAATCAATTTACCACCAGCAGACGAACCAGAGACCACATTTTTTGCTTGTCCCCCAGCAGCAGGATCTTCACCTTCAACATGTACACCTTTTGTATTCTGAATGTATAGAACATTGTGGATAAGAATATTATTGTAAGAAAGAACATTCTTTCTGATTTCAGTTCTGTAAATATTTTTTTTCCAGACGCACTACCAAAATTCAAAACAAATACAAACAGAAAAAATGCATTGTCTGATCCTAGAGTTGTCGATATTCTTAATAATTTAACAGTTGAGTTACCATTGATGAAGTCCATGGAATACATGCTCGTTGTGAAGAAGGTCTTAAAGGAGGTATATACAAACAAGCGTTGGTAGAACTATAACAACAGACGCCAACAAGTTGGGCGGCACGTCCTCACCATGGACACAGTTGTAGACATCAGTAACCTCCCACAGAAAAACCAAGACAAAGGAGCACCTTTGATCAGATGCGAGGTTTTCGACCAAGTCTTCGAGCGAACCCTTCTTGACAGTGGTTCTTCCATCAACCTCTTGCCCTCATCATTATTGCAAGAATTTGGGTTGGGTCCATTAAAGTAGACACACATGATTCTTCAGTACGTTGATCGATCCATCAAGCGACCCTGAGGTCTTTTAGAAGATGTTGTGGTAAATGTGTAGAATATGCAGTTTCTAGTTGATTTTGTAGTCCTTGATATGGACTCCCCTGCAACATTACTTCAGACACCAATTATCCTAAGACGACCATTATTGCGTACCGCAGTGGCTATAGTTGACTATGGATTTGGGAAGGTAACGTTCAGCTCGAGTAACCACAGAGTTACAATAGACATGGTTAGTGAGACAAAGATCGTATCTGATGAAAGCCATGCAACACCACATGAAGCAGGCTATGACTTTATTACAGAGATTAGAGATACAAACCTCTCATTGAATGACACATGGACCCTAGAAATTCTCTATTCTAAGGAGGACTAAGAAAGCACAGTCGACACAAGCTCTAATGGCACTTGGGAGACATAATCCAATTTGTTGACAAATCTATTTAAGTCAACCCATTCATGTCAATCACAACATGATGAATTCATTGCAGATCCATTTGGCACATTGTCAGCTAAACTAGAATCCACTGAGATGAGCAACGGTACTTCTAAAGTTAGGGTAAATCATCCACCTACCAACACAGTTTCAAAAGTATCCTAGATGCAAGCCCGATCAGAACCATAATTAACGCAACTCCCGATAGGTCTTAAGTGTGATTTCCTTGTAGGTGCAGAAAACATGTATCCAGTAATCACAAGTAGCAGGTTGAACCCTAAACTGGAATCTCGACTTCTCGAGGTTCTAGAAATGAATTGCAAGGCACTCATTTGGCACGTCTATGATCTCCGCATGACAAATCCTGCTCTGTGCTCACACCATATTTTTTTGGAAGAAGAAGCCAAATTGTCCCGAGAGTTTCAAAGAAGACTAAACTCAAACTTGTGGGATGTCGTCATGAAAGAAATCATGAAATTGTGTAACACATGCTTCATCTATCCCATCTTCGATTCAAAATGGGCGAGTCCTCTACATGTAGTTCTGGAGAAATTCAGGCTCACCATGGTTACAAATGATAGAGGAGAGGAGATTTCTACTCGGAAAATGATGTTCTGGCATGTATCTGTTGACTACCGCCGCTTTAGTGCATCAACCAAGAAGGACCACTTCCCCTTGCCGTTTACTGATAAAGTGTTGGAAAGACTAGCCGACAAGGTGTTCTTATACTTTCTGGATGGATACTCTGGGTACAACGAAGTGGCATTCGCCCCATAAGACCAAGAGGAGACGATCTTCACATGCCCGTTCGACACCTATGCTTTCAGGAGAATGCCCTTTGGTCTGTACAACATACCTTCCACATTCCAGAGATGCATGCTAGCAGTTTTTGCTTAGATGGTTGGCAGTTTTCTCAAGGTGCTTATGGAAGACTTCTTAATCTATGGTGATAGTTTCGATTCATGTCTTGAGCATTTGGACAGTGTACTTCAGAAATGTTGTGAAGCAATCTCACGCTCTCATGGGAAAAAAGCCACTTCATGGTCAGAGAAGGGATTGTGCCGGGTCACGTCATTTCTAAATGTGGCATGGAAGTCGACCCGACGAAGGTCAATGTAATTGCCAATATAAATCCACCTCAGACTGTTCAAAATGTGAGGTCATTCCTGGGGCATGTGGGTTTCTACAAGAGATCATTAGTGACTTCAGCAGCATTGCCTGACCTCTCAAAGAGCTATTATGCAAGGAGACCGACTTTAATGTTGATATGTAGGTTCTCCTTTCATTTCACCCGTTGAAGGAGATAATCAATCAATCTTCAGTCCTATAGACTCCTGTTTTGTCTCTCCCTTTTGAGATCATGACTGATGTGTCAGACTTTACAGCTGGGGTTGTTCTAAGACAAGGAAAAGACAAGGCACCTTATGCCATTTATTATGCTAGCAAAACACTAGATGAAGCTCAGAGAAATTATATTGTCATAGATAAAGAATTGCTGGTTGTGGTTTTACCCTCGATAAGTTCAGATGATATTTGCTTGGATCTAAAGTCACCATCTACATTGACCACTCTGCTATCAGATACTTATAGCAGATGAAGTATGCCAAGGCTAGACTGATCAGATGGTTCCTTCTCCTCCAAGAGTTCAACTTGGAAATCGAAGATAAGCCTAGGGTTCATAATGTGGTAGCAGATCACCTCTCCATAATTGAGTAGCAAGACCCTCCACTAAGCAGTGCACCCATCACACACCTTTCCTGACGAGTCGATTTTAGCCGTGGATTCACTCCCTTGATATGTCGATATTGTGAACTACCTCATCTCCAGTGTAGTTCCACAAGATTGGATGAAGATCAAGAAGGACAAGTTCTTGTCCACTATCCACTTCTACCAATGGGAAGTACCTCTCTTATTCAGGGAAGGGGCATAATGCATTTGGCGCATGTGTATCCCTAAGGAGGATCATCATAGTGTCCTCGAGCAGTGTCATTCGCTCGAATCTGGTTGACACCACTCTTGAGATAGAATGACAATGAAAGTACTGCAGAATGGCCTCTGATGGCCTACACTATTTAAGGATGTTGCTGCATACGTCAAACGTTGCACTAAATGTCGGAGGTTTAAAGGTACCCTCATAGCTAAAGACTCAATGCCCCTGAAATTCATTCAGATTGCAAATGTATTTGATGATTGGAGTATTGATTTCATGGGGCCCTTCCCCAACAGTCAGGTATATGAGCGCATCCTTCTTTTCGTTGATTATGCGAATCACTGGGTCGAAGCTATCCCTGCTCGAGTCGCAGACATCCATATAATTTGTTACTTTCGTAAAGAGAACATCATCTCACAGTTAGGGGTTCCAAAGATACTAATATCATATGGGGGTAGTCACTTTATTAACATATAGGTCAAGAAATTGACAAAGGAGTATGGCATCAAGCATCGAGTTAGATCTCCTTATCATTCACAAACCAATGGCATGGTTGAGCTATAAAACAGAGAAATATAGATGATTATGCAGAAGCTTGTGAAGCCGGGCAGGAAGAGTTGGTCCCAACTCTTGGACTCCATCCGCTGGGTGTACATAACCGCTTACATGTCTCCCTTGGCTTGTTGCTCTACCGTCTTATATACGGGAAACCATGCCATCTACCTGTGGAGTTAATTCATAAATCATTGTGGCCAGTCAATTTGCAATTTGGACTCACAAAAAGGTGGTCAAAAAATGAAAGAGGATCTGAACAAGCTCTCGAAATTCTGAGACTATGCATATGATAACACATTGATGTATAAGGAGAAGGTTAAACGATGGCATGATCGATACATAAGATGAAAAACCTTCGAGATTAGACAGAAAGTGTGGCAATTTAACGCAAAGTTGAAGATATGCCTAGGCAAATTAAAGAGTAAATGGACATGGCCATTCAGAGTGAAAGTAGTGTGTGGCAACGAAAGCATTGTGATATCAGAATTGTCTCCTTATGCACAACTATTTGTTGTCAACCGTCATTTGTTGAAGCCTTACCTCGAGCATAACACTTTCTCGGTCATTGTCAATTTTGTCCAAGTGATATGCAATGAAGGAGCATCTACAACCATAGCAGCATCGCAAAATTCAGATAATGTCACTCAAAAAGTCTTCCTTTAAGATTTCATATTTAATTCTTTTCTCCTTCTCTTCTTTTCGGTATATTCTCTATCTTATGCTTTGTTTTCCTCATACGTTGCTTCTATACTTAGGATATGCTTCATCCTATGTATAATTGAGATGAGTGATGTAACTTTCCCATTCTTTGTCTCACCACATGTCAACTCTCCTGTTGATATTCATGTTGATACCTAGGGATATCATACCCTAAGAGGTGGAGGCAAGACGACTTCTTGAGTTGTTCATCCCCACCCTCAACCCTCCCTACACGTAGATATTGTTTGCTATACTTAGGATTATTTGATCTTAAGTATAGGGGGGACAGTTGATTTCTCATTCTTTTATTCCTTGTACTTTAGTCATTGTAGTATAGACTCTTGTATGCTTTGTACGAGTTATGTCTTCTCTTCTTTCTTCGACTTATGAGGACATTGTTCAAGCAAAGTATAGGGGGGTCATATATACTATATATATACTTTAGCCATAACTCTTACTTTCATATTTTTAATAAATATGGCTAATATATATATACATACAAAATCAATTGAAAAATTGCTATTATCCCTTAAATTATTTTTATATATAATGATTAATAAATCAGATAAAAATGGTTTGCAAAATATTTGGAAAAGAGTTTGAAAATCTATTTGAAAAATCTTATGAAAATTGATTGAAAAATATTTTGAAAATTATTTTTAACCTTCGTAAAATGTTTGGTTTGTAAAAATCTCTCTCCTTTTGTGAAATAAGATGTTTTGAAAACCTACTTGCAAATGGTTTGGAAAATGGTTGAAAAAATATTTGAATATATATTACTAGAAAAACCATTGCAAAATGAGTTTCGAATGCTTGTAAATGTTTGTAAACATTATTTGTAGAAATTACTTTGAAATATAGTTTTCAAAGTTGTTAAAATAATTTTTAAATAAATTTGAGGGATGCATATATATAGATATATACATCATCCAAATAAAAAATATTTCTTTCCTAACTGAATATACCTACAAGAATAACTAACATCCAATATGTAAATCCTCCAACCATAATTCTTGTAAATAAAAAGAGGCACACCTGTGTAAATATCTATACATACCTCCTTGTTTTTGTGCCAAAAGTCTTTTTTTAAAAAAACCATAAAATTTGCAAAGATTTTTCAAAAATCCATAAACCGTTCAAAAATAGAAAATGGAAACATAAAACTATTACATTGTGCATAGCTTTCACATTTTTCGGAATATTATAGACAATTGAACAAGTCAAAATAATGTTTGAATATGGATTTTGGAATATACCTTAATACCTTAATTTCATAGGAACCCATTGAGGACTTGAAATGGAGATGTTTCATGCCACCTTAACTTAATTCTTTAGGTTACATAAGACTATGTTCAAAAGTAAACTCAATGTGCTTAAATAGAATCCTTCATACCATCTGTATGACTTTTGAGAAAGTGATTTGACTGGAAACCTACCGGCTAGCACTTAGCTCAACCCAGATGTACTGTTCAAAGATCATGGAGTCCAAGTTGGGACAATGCAAGATCGCATCATCAAGGGTCATTTGGGAACCATTCTTTGGGATTGCCGACACCGGTACTCTAACCACTTCTTTTGGAAACAATGATATCTAAAGACTGGAGATGCATTGTGACAATGCTTCGAATGTGGAATGGTCTACCAACACATTTTACTTTTCCAAGACCCCAAAACAGTGGGTGGAAAAAAATATGTTATATACACCGGGGCACAAACAAGAATGCAAAAGTTGTACAAAGTTAAAGAAAATATCCAAAGAAGCCTACATCAAAAATTCCACCAAAAATTTGAGCTTCATAAAAAGCATGCTTTTTGGTGAAGAATCAGTTACATTGACTGAGTTCATAAGGGAATGAAGACTACACTGGTCCATTCCCACTTCTCTTCTCATTCTTCTGACTACTTCCCCATTCAGTTGTAAAGATCGGGAGTACCTGACCTTAGAAGGGAATATCTGTCTCTAGGAGGATGAGCTACAAGAAGAGCAGCCACGTTGATGGTTCAATGGTTTTGTTTGGGAAGAGCTGAACAAATACACATGCATGGTTCTATCATTTCAAGGTAGCAAGGGTATGCAACTAGGTGGATGGTTCTGACCTAGTTGTGAAGTGGACTAAATGATAGGAGTATGAAATCTAAAGGTTGTTATGTCACATTTCCCGACAACAATATGGTTCCAAACACATCATTAATCTGTAGGCCTTGTGCAAACTCCAAACTTTGATGTTATTAAAGACTGGTTTAAAAGTCAACAATTATTCAAAGTTATTTCTTTTTCTTTTCTTTATTTCTCATTTTCCGCACTTATTGCATAAGTGTTTGCTATGGACTAGCAAATTCAAGTATAGGGGGTGATAAATCTCCATCTCAGTTTATGTTGTCATCTTTGCCTTAAAAACCCTAGCTAATGCATGTAAATACCATTATTCTGTACATATTAACATTCATTATTTATTCCAATTATTGTATAATATATATTTTTAATGTCAAAATTATAGAATAAAGGAAAGAAATAAAAAAGAATAAAATGCCAAAGGTATTGTATGACCCTAAACCACGAGACCAAGTCGAGAATTGATTTGGTTGACAAAGAATAAAGTAGGGAGAGATAAGGGTTAAATACACAATAAAACCTTATTCTTTTATTCATCAATAAAGTATTTTTCAAACCTATGTTATTCTTTATTATTTACTAATCAAATCAATAAACTTTGTACATGAAAGTTGTAGATAATAATACATAGAAAAATACAAAATTGAGTTGACACAAAAATATACAATGTATAAATTATACTCAAAATAAGAATCCCAAATCTCAACTTCTCAAACCTATATCTCCTAAATACAAACTCAAAATGTATAAAAATTACCTTTAATTGTATATAACTTTTAATAAGCTATTTAATGAAGGTGATTTCATATTTTTTGAGTTAAAATGTGAAATTTAGGTTTTGGACCCCTATTGTATAGTACCTGATGAATCTCCATTTCATCACCTTTATTCTATAATGTTGGCCTTGAAAACACTAACTAATGCATGTAAATAACATTATTTTGTACATATAAGAATTCATTATTTATTGCATTTATTGTGTAAATAATATTATATTTAATGCCAAACCTATAGAATAAAGGGAAGAAAAGAAAATAAATAAAATACCAAATGTATTTTATGACCATAAACCCCAAGGACAATTCAAGAATTGATTTGGTCGACAAGGAATAAAGTAGGAGAAGAAAAGGGCCAAAAATACAATAAAAATCACATTTATTTATTCATCAATAATTCAGTTTGTACATCCTTCTTTTTATTTATTATTTATGCATCAAATAAAGAAACTTTGTACATTCAATTTGTAGATAATTATGTGAATAATTATACAAAATTGAGTTTGTACAAAAATAATACACATTGTACTTTCTAAACAAAAAATATAAAACCAAAATCTCATATTCGCAGATCCATATCTTCCAAATAAAAATTCAAAATTACCAAAATCACCTCTAATTGTATATATCTTTTAATAAGGTATTTAAGGTTTAATATTTTTTGGAGTTATGATGTGAAATTTAGGTTTTGGACCCTCATTGTATAGTGTACCTGAATAAAATATTCATTTTATCTATTCTTTATTAGTTTTACAATCTTATATTTTTATAATTTTATAATTATTATTTATAACTTATGTATGCAGTAAAATATTATTAAAACAAAAAAGAAAAAACAATATAAATAATTCTATATAAAAGCATATGTAAAATACCTATGTTAATACTTATAAATAAATAAAAGGGAAACATATCCTTTTACCCTTTTATATTTGTATACTCTTGTAAATATTATTTACATTATATTAAAATATAAAGCTAAAATAAAACCCAAGAAAATACATCAAAATAAAATAGTAACCAAATACATAGACGAAATACTTGTATTTATACCTATATAATAAATATATATAGCTATTTATTTAAAGGTACAAATAACATCATAAAAATATGTTTATGTACATAAAAATAAGTTGTAAATATATAAAATAAGATAATAAAATAACAAAATAATATATACAAAATAAAAATAAAATAATCAAAAGATAGATGATTATACCTATAAATAAACCCCTAAAATTAACTACTAATAAATAGCCTAAAAAATAAAAAAATCATAATAAAATACTACATAAAATAATAAACTATTTTTTTAATTTATATTCAAAAAATAATAAAATCATTTACTATTTTTAAATAATTAATTACAAATAAATATACAATTTTGTCCTTTTGTGTGCTTGCGTGGGCCAATCAGGGCCCAGCGATTGTTGACCTCCGGCTAACTCCGCATGACACCTCTGACTTGCGTAAGACCCATCTTTTCCCTAATTTTCATCCCATTTTTTTGCTAGATCCATCCTTCCATCATGTTCGATATCTTCATGAGACATGTTCCCTGATATCCCATGATCCAAACTGGTCCTCTGGATTACTAGTACAGACATTCGATTCTCCCAAATCGTCCTTGAATAAGGGTTCCATAGATATATTTAAATAAGACCTCCGACCTTCCTCCTCCTCTTTGGTCACTTTCCAACCACTGAATCCCTTCGACTTTGTCCATGCGACCATCGAGGTGACAACTTGAGGTCCCCTACAGTCTGAAGCCGATGATAGATGGCGGAGGTGCACCCAAGGCGGTGCTTAGGTCACCTCTGCTCCATGCTCATGCCGACAGGAATGAACTGCACATATCCCCCTTTTAAGATAGATTTTAATTCGTACCTTTTCATTCTGCAAGTAGTTGAGCTTCTAGACCTTAGTTTTAGTCCTACAAACACGATACGTAGTTTGCCAGAGCTCCACTTCGACGATCATTTTTACTATGCCTACACCTATCTTTTACCTCGCTATCCACCTCACCACCTTCTCCTAATGTTTCCCCATGCCCCATGACCCTTCATCCAACCTGCTCCTTCCAGGAGCAAGATCTAGGTCTTCCACTCCACCGCTTCATCGGAAGCACCTACACAACGCCTCACTTCTCCCATTCCCACCAAATAAGGCCCCCAGGACCCCCTTTTTGTGATTGTGAACGTTTCCTGAAGGTTAGAAGGCCAAAGGACCCTCAGGGGTCGATTTTTTCATCAACCGGAGGTACCTGGGCGTCGTTAGTGCTCGTGGAGCCTCTCCGACACTTCCAGCCGGTGCAGCAAAGCTTGGGCTCTGTTATGAGCTTTCGGTGGGCTTCCCAAGTGGTCGAAGCTGCCTGCAATCGTCGATTGACGCTCAACCCATGCTGTGTTCTCCCTTGTTCATCGAGGGGAGTCCACAACCGTTTGATCGAGCCTCAACTCCAGATGCTTCAGCCATCATCTGATAAAGCCCGCCTAGGATGTTGGATCCCCGAGAGACGATCTTATCTGTGACCTCAATCGTCGAACCAATATCCTCTTAGCCCCACTCTTTTAGTATTTATTATTTCATCCTGTAAATAAGTATGAAGTTTAAAATAATGTGATCATTTTACATCCAGGTCCTTGTACTAATTATATTTGCTTTTGGGTCCAGTCCAGCTTAGCTAATGTGTCATCCCACGTGAGTTGGGCGAATTTCAAGGATGCCCTTGCAGTTTGGTGTATTTTTTTTAGCCCAACAAAATTTTAAATATCTTGTATATTTTTGACAAAATTGCACTTGAGCCTCTGGACTTTATTCTATTTACATATATGCCCCTGATAGGTTATGAATTTTGTACTTGGATTTCATTTATCAAAAATAACACACTAGCTCCTAAAATCATGCAAAAATATGGTTCGATGCATGGTAGTATGTGCTTTCATGCCATATATTTATTTTGCATTTTTAAGCATCTTAACCATTTATTAACAATCAAAAGGAGCCCATTTTTGTTCCGTCTACAGTATAAAATATCAAAAAAATTAAAAATATTGCTGAAATTCCGTCTACAGTATAAAATATTAAAAAAATTAAAAATGTTGCTGAAAGATCCTGAAAAATATATGTTGCTTATTTATGTATTTTTATCATTCAAACTGAAAATCGTTAAAAATGAAAAAAACTCCTAAAAATAAAAAAAACACGATAAACCTTTATAAAAGTCTAAAATTTCATTAAAAATCCAAAAAAATATGTTTTTCTGTTTTATAATTTTTTTACATAATTATTAATCTATTAAAATTGATTTCGATAATTTTGGACTTAATTTGTTATTTAAATATGCAATTCAATTTCTACCTTTTATTTAATCCCTGAATTGGGATATTTTTGACTTTCTAAATCCATAAAAATTAGCAAAAAGTTCAGAAAAATAAAAAAATAAACATATATAACCTAAAAACAATGTATTTTCTGTATTTTACTTATTTATGTTAGTATTTAAAATTATATTATCTTATATGGCATATAACCTTATATGTATTATATATCACTAATAAAAAGAAAAAAATATAAAAATATAAAATTCTGGAAAGAAAATATAAAATATTAAAAACAAAATATAAAAATATAAAAAAATAAAATTAAAAAAATATATAAAAATAAAAAACCCACAAAAATAATAAAAGGAGTAGAGGAAAAAGAATTATTTTTTATTATAAATTCGCACAATCTACCGTTTTCCCCCTGAGTTCGACCTCTACACATGCTTGTACACTATACACATTTGCTGTAGAGTTATAATAAATTTTAACTCCACATTTTGTCTTTCATTGCTTTATACATATTTTTTATTAATTTTTGATTGATAGAGGTTTCGTGAGTGGTCGCTTCAGCGACATTGTGGTCTCGTATTGTGTAGACTACTCTAGGCCCTTGCCAGATCCCTATTCATCAAATGGCACCATTGTCGGGGAGCAACGTTGCATAGATTGTCTATACATGTTCTTTTTCTCTTGTCTATACTTGCTCATTTGTTTATTTATTTTTATTAATTATTGAAACTTATTTTTTATTGTTCCGACCTCTTTCTTTGTTTGACCTTGATGCGAGGATCGCTATGCAAGGGACGCCTTCCCAGGAGGACCGGTGCACCCAAGCAAGGTTGAGCTAGCTTTCAGACCTAGCCGGCATGAGAGAGCATCAAAGCACACTTAGAAATTTTTGGGAGACAACCACACTTGAATTTTTATTGTATTTATTTTTTTAATTTAAGTGACAGAGAGACTAATTATGGTCATAATACAAGACTCTCAGGACACTCCAACACTCTTCACGAGCTACAGTGCCCGTAGGATTGTTCCTTTGGGGGCCTAGTCGGTTTTCCATTTTTGTCGCTTTTCTTTTCTTTGTTTTCCGATTCTTGATTTTCTTTCTTTCGTGTGATTGAGGCCTAGTTGTAGGATTGCTTTATGATAGATTAGGTCCAAAAAAAATCAATCATTGCATGTGCTTATAATCGACATCTGGACCTAGTCAAATATTAATTTATCAGCTATTTAGACTTGATATCGAGCACTGAGAGAAGTGCTATATAGTGCTTGCAGGATCCATTGTAGTGGACACAAATGCACTTCAGATACTGGACTTTAGGATCTCATTTCTGAATAGTTAATATTTGGTGCTTCACGATAATAATAATTACTCATATAGGGTGATTTCAACTGCTTGCATTTGCATATAGGATAGCTTTCAATTCTGTTATGCATCCCAAATGGAGAGAGCTGGGAAGCACTATAAGTCTTATGACTTTGCATGCATCATCGATTCTCGACTAGCATGGCTTTTCTGTCCTTCTCCCTCTGATTTTGATGACCTAGGATACTAAATGGGATTGGAAACTCGTTAGGCTCGTGCATTGAAAAATACCAAAAAAAGTGATAATCAAAATAAAATTGGGACTACTAACTCTATTGGTCCTTTAAAATAAACGTGATGGATTCATTATCTTGGGGAGAGCAACCCCCTCATTGTATGTGCATTTTATTCCTGCATACATGCTAAGGATTAAGGCACCATTCCAAGGCCTATCTTCATGTTTGTACAACTTTTTGATTATAACCTAACTCTAAAAAGGAAAAGATAAAAGACCACCATCTCTGTCTTCACTGTGTTGAGTAGGTGAAAAGGGGGTTTTCCTTGAACATGGCTTGTGATTTTGAGTCTGTTTGCATTTGATCTCTCTTGTAGTTTTCAGTACCGTAAGCGTGTGCCATTTTTGTTCATTGAGTCCCTCTCTCTCTCTTGTTTATATATTTCCTCATTTTCATCTGTGTCTTGATATCGGGCCTTGATCTTCATCATCTTTGCCAGATTTCGCGGCTCTTTCCTTGCCCATATCATCCCATCACTTGTCCAGTTCCAGGAGACCCTATCCTTGAACCACTATTTTCTCTATGTCCGCTTTGATCTCGCCGACTAATGAATCTATGATTCCCACTCTTTATTCTTTATTTTAGCTCTTCTTTTTGGCAAAACCACCTGTAAATACCTATAAATACAATAACTTAGCATTCTGCATGCCTATGTTAATAATGCATATTTATATTTATTTTGCAAAAATAAAAGAATAAAGAGAAAAGTAAAAAGAATGATGTATTGAGAATAAATACCGAGTGACCCAAACCTCAAGAGAAGGTCATGTATTGACTTGATCGCAAAAGAAAATAAGTAGAGAGAGATAAGGGTCTACTATGTATTACACATATCACCTATACTTGTACATAATATTTATGTAATTATTTTCAGCAAAATAAAATTATTTCACTCTTTCTGCACCCTTTTATATAACCATAGAAATAATATAAAAATAAAATATAATCATAAAAATAAAAATAAAAATAAAATCATCAAACCCTTGTACAAAATACACATGTATATAACACAACACCTATTCATTTTACACCACTAATTAATAAATAAAAATAAAATAAAAATATTTTTGTATCCTTTTTATTATTATGTAAATAAATAAAATGTAAAATATAAAGAATTTTTGAAACAATAAAAAAATACTTGAACATAATGCATAGATATATTATACATGTATATAATAGTATATATTGTATATATCTTATTTTTATTTTCATAAAAATAATTAAAAATCATAGAAAATAGTTTACAAAATAAAAAACAAATTTTATTTTATACACTTTTTATTTGAAACTCATTTACTATTTTTAATTGAATTTTCTTTTATTTTTGAAAATCCTGTTTTTCATTGGTCCACCTCAAACTGTTGACCTTGGTCAATGGTCTCTTTCAGGTCGGGTCGGGTCACACACCTCTCGCCGGAGGCTTTTATCCTATTTCTTGCACCCGAACTCAACCATCTCTTGACTCGATTCTTTTGCCCGAATGCAGCCCCTACTTCCATGATCCTTGCGGATCCCTAGGCACAATCGGATCTGCCTAGGGTTCCACATTATGCTCTGATATTTTGGGACCCTCGAGCAGCCTATATAACATCTCCTCCAACCTCCACTGCTTTCCAGCTCATCCCTCACCCCATCATTGACCCCTAGTTTCCTTCCTTAGAGTGATAGCAACTGGAGGAGATGCTTAGGATTAGTCGGTGGCACCTGGAGGCTTGAAGCTCATGACGTGGCTGGTGTTCTGTCGCTTGATGCCTCCTAGCCAGCCGCAACTTGGTTGAGGCAAAGACCCCATCACCCACTTTCTCCTGGATCCTAGGAGTTCATCTGAACCTCCGTATATCATTTCTTTCATCCTCATTTCCCTGCCCGATTCCATCTTTCCATTTCGCGCCACCGCCATTACCTCCACTCCAACCAACTGGTCGGAGCCCCGTTATGCCCTTCCTCCCGCATCGATCGACACCTCACCTCGACTCACTCCACACCTTTTTCCGCAACCTGATCATCCTGAGGCTCGCCCATTATAGCAAGATGAGGACCAAGATCTCCTTCCCCCGTCTTCGTCAGAGGTCACACATCATACCACCATGCTTCTCTTGTTGTTTTGCTTAAATAACCCATGTCGGAGCTTCTTCTCTAAGCATAGTATCCTTTGTAGGCCATATCACATGTGAGAAGACCACTTATGACCCTCATCTTCTCAGGTGGAGTAGCTCTAAGAGGGCCTTCACTGTGACGCCCATCTGATTGACGCCCCCTTCATCGGAGCCCTCCACCAGATGCGAAGCACCTTCACGACACGGCTAGACATCTTGGAGAATTCATCGGAGCATGGGATATCTTCGGTTGCTTGTTTGAAGTTTGTCGGGGCTTTGTTCCTGCAGACCCTTTCTCCACCATTGGATGAGCATGCTCCTAGCAGATTGCATCACAGTCGCCTGATCATGCATATTTCTGGCCATTAGATCTGAGCACCTGACTCCATCTGGCGCGCATGTTCCATGACAGCCTCTAGTCCGTCAGATGCTTTGCACGGAATGATCATGGACGTATGTTAGAGCCATCCCCAACGTGCGCCACGTGCCCCTTTGGATATACTTCACTTTCAGCTCTGCTGATGAATATGCATTTCATCATCTTTATTCATTTATTTTAGCTTAAAATCCCTTATAAAACACATGCATATAACACTAACTCCATATTCTTACTAACTTGCATATGTGTGTAAATATTGTACACTTATTACCATTTAAACCTAAAATAAATAAAGAAAGAAAGAAAGGGAAAAAAAAAGAAAAGAAAAAAAGAAGAGAAGACTGTATATATGTTAATAGATATAGGCTGACCCGAACCTCGATAGAAGATCAAGACTTGACCTAATCAACCAGGAATAAAGTACGTGGAGATAGGGTCCTTAATAAAAAAATTCCAAAAAAATGTGTGTTGTGTATATTTGTATACTACACTATTTTATTTATACATCAATTGACCTCAAACTAAATAATTTTCAAAACAAAAGTTGTAAATAAAAATGTTTCCTAATTAATAAAAATAATTGCACAATCAAATCGTGTACAGAATAAAAGCAACCACACTTGGAATAAGCCACTAAGCGATAATTGAAAGACCAATTCCGGCTCCATTTGAACTCAAATTGAACCGAACTCACTTCCATCGTATTCTAAATTTAAATATCTTTAAAATGGTTGTGATGAAATTTTTGGAGTTACGGTTGAAAAGTCAGTTTTCTGGGGTGGTTTTATGCAATTTTACCATTTATTTGTGCATATTGTTTTTTATATATTTGTAAATATTTTTTTACCAATTATTTAAAATAAAAATTAAAAATTAACAAAATGAATTTCCTCACTTTAACTATGTATATAATGTACCATATGTATATAGTATATGTATATAGTTGACATTCTTAAATAACCACCACAAAAAATTAAAAAATTAACAATTTTTATTCAATTTAATTAAGTGACGAAAATACAAAAAAAATTATTTTTTCTTTAAAAAATTTAACACCAATCCTTTCTTATCTTTATCTGATTTCAAAATTTTCCCTTATCTCTTATCATCATTTTTTTGAAATTCAAACCCCGTCTTTTTCTATTAATATGGCTCCTCCTCCCTCATTTCAACTTGATCAATCTTTAGTGAGAGGAGCCTTTTCTCTGAGAGCTATCTTGTCGTAGAGAGGTGCCTAGTCTCTGAGCCATCCGATGATAGTGAGTCGTCCTTTGTCGAGGCGATCACGGTCTTTTCCGCTCCTAAGGTTAGATCCACAATTTCTCTTAATTATATCTTTGGTTAACCTTGATTTTATTATTTTTTTTCGCATTTTTATTTTGTTGTCATTTTTTCTAGATCTTAAAATCCATCACGATTTCATTCCCATCGATCTCGAGTTTTCATCTCATTTTCTCGATCTCATCGCTTCATGTTCTGCCTCACGCAATCTCTCAACTATGGCCACACACGGTGGTGGGAGACTCGGATTCGATTCTTCCATTTCACCGGATCCCCATTCACATCTTTTCTCACTGTTTTTTATTTATTTAAATAAGTAGATATAATGCATTGTGCTTGAGTCATATTCTAGTTCAAAAAAATGAAAATTAAAAAATTAAAAAATTCACATATATAGTTATTTGCCTAACATTTGTTTTATAGGATAAAATAAAAAATAACAAAAAATTAAAATTTTTTTTAAAAAAGATTATTGATAGTTTTTGTTAAAAAAACAAACAAAAGTTTTTTATTATTTCATTTCTATTTTTACATTATAATTAATAAAAAAAATTTAAAAAAAGAGTCGCCTGTAGCAGCCTGCACCAGTTGTAACAGCCGCCAATCTCCACTTGTCTGCACCCTTTCGTCCACCTCTGCTGGCCGCCACTTCTGGCCATCGAAGTCCATCAACAAAGTCCTCTGCGGTTGTCTGCGACACCGCTTGGAGCGTCCCTTCATCGCAGAACTCCGTGCAAGCCAAGACCACCCGCCGAGCGTGCACGCCCCTATCTCCGCCTAAGGCAGAGCGATACCGCCCATGTGCCATCGCTGAGCCCCTCTGCATGGCCACGCTGCCCGTCGCCCAAGACCTTGGTGTGTGTCACCCAGGCTTTACTTCCTCAATCTCCAGCGTGCCCGCGCGAGGATTCCTCAAGCGTCGTGCACTCCTCCGACGCGCCATCGCCTGCTATTTTAACGCAGTCGTGCAGCCCTCCTCCTGCTCCATTCACTGACCACTGTGGCCCACGGCAACCGCATCCTCCGTGATCTGCAAGAGCGGCGGTGCCTGCTCCTTTGGCGTAGAACAAAAGCAGGAACAAGAAGAGCGTCACCCTTGCACCCCCTTAGGTGTTCTTGAAACAAAGGAACGATCACATGGAACGCTAAGGAGATTATTAAAAAAATGGCAAAATTACATTTAAGCCCTCGGATATCTTTGCTATTGCACGAAGTCCCCTGCCATCCAGAGCATCACATGCGCAGCATGCATTGATTGGGTAAATTGTACTTTTTTCTTCTGTTTATTTCCTGTTAATTATTTAATGCCAAAACATTAACAATTCACATTTCAGACTCTATGTTTCCAGACTACTTATTGCATGTCTTTTATATTAAATAAATGTGTTTTGTGCCTCAAAAATTATAAAAAAAATTAATTTGGACTCCTAATATGTGCATCTTCATTGTGTAAAAATTGCATTGCATTTTAATTTTGTTAGTTATTATTAAAAAAAGTGTCCTTTTCTCTTCCTGAAATTCAAAAATTCATAAAAATTTAAATATTGCTTTTAAAATTCTAGAAAAAATACATTATTTTCCTTTCATTGACATTTAATTTCTACGCAAATTTCGTGTATGAATTCTTTTCAAAATCCAAAAAAAATTAAAAACATAAAAAATCTTAGAAAAATCATAGAAAAATCTATAGAAATTCAAAAATCATGATTTTGCTTCATATTTGTTGATATTTATCTATAATTTAGCATTAAGGTAGTTTCCTGGAGTTTTGGGCAAATTAAAATATTTTTAAGTTGCAAATTACTACAACTTGTGCATTGTTTCCTTTTTTTACCACTATTTGATTTTTAAAAAAATACAAAAACATCTGAAAATTCTACAAAAAATCCCAAAAACATTTCAAAGTCTTTAAAGCCTAAAAAATATTTTCTCTAGATTTTTATTAGCATTTTTGATATAATTGAAAAATACAAAAAGAGTGTGGTGTGCGTATTTTGTCGCTTGTGCATATCGTTCCTTATTTTTGAAAATAAAAAAGTTAAAAACAATAAAAAGACAACAAAAAATCACAAAAAACCAAGATAGTTTGCAGTTGATATTCTCTTTTCTTTTAATTTATTTTCGATTAATTGCATAACCTTCGGTAATCGTAGCCTCCCTGAATTTGATCTTGTTGCTATACAAGTAAATAAGTAGCAAAAATTTCTCTCACTACATTATTCTTATAATTATTTTTGTAGCTTGAAAAAAAATTGTTTGAGCCGGGAATTTTAGGTATCGCAACGACAACTTTATATCATAATAACCATTCCCTCGAAATCTCGTTTCAACAAAATGGCGTTGTTGTTGGGGAGGCAAGACATTGGTCATAATTAATATATTTAAAACCCCTAGAAAGGCATAGAAACAAAATGGCGCCATTGTTGGGGATGCACGGCGAGGGTAGTTAGGTTTCTCTTTTCTCCTACTATTCTTGGTTGTACATATCTATTTATATTTTGCCACATTAATTCCATTGTTCATATTGACTGTTTTTATTTCATGTTTTTCCTGCTCATATTTGATAATTGTATTTCTTATACATTCTCTCTATTCTTTTTATTGCTAGGGCCCGCAGTGCGAAGGAGGCGATCCTAGGAGAGTCGAAGCACCCAAGCGATGCAGAGGCGGCTTGATTCTTTACCAAGCCGTTGAATAGCGTGAGAGGAAAAGAAGAAGGATTGATGGAGACAAAAAAATCATTTATTGCGGAGTCTGTTTCGCCAAGTCTCGGTGCACTTGGGGGACCTCACCGATTTTGTTTTCATCACCTTTTTTTCTTTGCTTACCATGGATTTCGTGAGCTACCTATTGATTGCTTTAATTAATTTGCTTGAGTTAGGTAATTAATTAGGTCCAAACACCTTAAACAAGAATTCTTGTACCTATAGAATAGAGCGTAATTGGACTTAGTCAACTTAACTTGTTCTTTCCCATTAAAAAAAGCTATTGTTAGGACGATTCACTTGCATTTGCATATAGGTTAGTTTATTTTTTTGTATTTCAATTCTGCACGGATCACCCTGCATGTAGAGTGCTGGTGACAAGGTATGCATCTCTAATCCATGCTTGCATCATTGTGTTTAATCGTGCATTGACATTTCAGATCTCCTTCCTTGTTCTCACTCACATTAGTTAAAAAGGAAATTGGACACTCGGTAAGCGATTTATTGAAAATACTCAAACCAAGTGATAACTGCCTAAAACTTGGACTGCTAAAGAAGAATCGACCCTAGAATAAACGTAAGAAAAAATAATTATTTTGGGGAGAGTAAGCACCATCTTGTTTGATTTATCTGCAACTAGATAGCGACCCGCACACTAGGATAGAACCATGCCGGAACTCTCTTCAGACTACTATCTTGTGATTAGTTTTTCTCCAGAGAGGACTTCATCGGGTAGACGATAATCGATCAGGGGTTTCCTTAGCAGATTGGGCAGATCGGGTAGCTAGTAAACGGTCCGCACCCTGGCTAGGAAAAATTAGTTGTGAGATTGGGACAGTCTCCTGGCAGCATTGGGTTCCTAACAGCTCGCTTTAACCTCTCTAATAAATTGTATTCTCACCAAACTCTAAAAATTGACAAGATAATTGATCGAACCTTCACGGTCTTCACATTGCGTTGAGTTGGTGAACTGGGGGTTTGTATTGTGTTTGACTGCTTGTGTGCATACTAGATCCTTCTGCGCATTTGCACCTTTTTTCTTGCATAGCTTGACTTGACTATCATGTTCTCCGATCGTCGTCTTTTGTTTCAGAGATGGCCGACGGGAGTTATTTTAATCCGATCTTTGCAGACTTCTTTCACTTTCCAGTCGATCCACCTTCCTTTTTGTAGGAGGACTTTCCTCCTGATTTTTGTGCATATCCGCCTAACCCATTATTTCAGGAATCGGACAATGATTTTCACCCACCCTCATTCCACTCACCCGACCCTATGATTTTGGAGTCACCTTTCATGGTGTTCACACTTGAGGCCCTGAACCAGATGATAGAGCATATGAGTTCGAGGATTAGCAATCTATTTAACATAAACAAGAGCCTGAATGTTGCTCCACTGTTTGAGGATATGGATTCACTTGAGGATAATCATAAGAGATTGTAGTCGCCCAATATACAAAAAATGAGAAATTTTTAAAAAATCAAAAAGATTCAGGGAGACACTTTGTTGATTCATTTTGTGAGGAGAGTGCACCCATGCCAAATCATTTTCCCACACAGTCATCCACCGCATGTCCTAGCTTTGACTTCGAGGATTCCAATATACAGACTGCTCTTGGCAATCCTCGTGTATATGCTGATTCTAATCTCCTCCCTTGTATGGAGGAGGTCCAAAAATTCAAAATAATGATGACTGAACCTGAAGTGATGGCCACCATTCACGAGATCATTAAAATCCCACTTCACCAGGCCATGACCCATTTATCTGCTCCTCAACACAAGAAGAGAAAGCGGAGGAGCAGATTTGAGCACCACATCTTGATCATGGCCACTGCCTACGCCATCTCCCACTGTTCACATTTTAAGAAAGGGAAAACTGCCACACCTCTTGTGAGTTGCTCCATATCAGGCTATTCTTGTGATAACACTCTCCTTGATGACGGTTCTTCAATCAATATAATATCCTTCTCTATGGTACAGTCTCTTCATCTTGGGCCTCTTGAGAAAATTCTGATGATAGTTCAATTTGCTGACAGATCTATCAAGAGGCCTAAGGGTATTCTTGAAAATGTTTTCGTTCTTATTCAAGGCATGAAATTCACTTCTGATTTTGTTTTATTACCCATGGAGACCTCCACCTCTGTGGATCACCCTCCAATCATCTTGGGATGACCTTTTCGCGCCTCTGCGAGAGTCGTTGTTGATTATGGATCAGGAGAGATTCACTTTCGTTCGGATGTAGGGAGAGACATGTTGATCACTACACCCACTACTAACTAGAGACCTACATCTCATGAGAGTGTGCCTGCGTTACCCAAATGCAAGGACCTTGATCTTGATGATAATATCAGATATTCTTATTGTCTGTTGGATGATAATGAAACCCAAGAATACCTCTTCAAGGAGGATGACTCGGAAAGCATAGACCTTGGAGTTCTCCTTTCTGGTATGTGGAGATGCATTGATGACATTCGCGGGATTTACACGATAGACACCCTAGAGCGGAAGACAGACTGAGACTAGACATGATGGACATGATTGGACTACTTTAATCGATGGGTTTGTTCCTATTCACCCTTATTCAGATGAGACCGATAAGTCCCAATTTGATTTGATTGCTTTTACAAAGGAATTTCGTCCTTTAGATAAAGATGATGATCCAGTAGAGGCTCGCCAGACTGGAATTGATCTCACTTTTTCTAATAATGATTCTGAGCCTCTTTACTTTGATATTTACGAGACTTCCCAGGTAGAACATGACCACTCTACTTCCACTAACCGATTCGTGCGTGCACACTCTGACATTGCTGAGGATACATTCTTGGTCGATCTTGATTAGTTCATGTCTAATTATAACCCCAATATCGACCTACACCTTGTTAGATCCATACCTCAGTGGTCTCGTAAAAAGGTTCGCTTTCAACCTTCTTGACCTTTGTAAATCCATTCCTCATGTATATCATTTCGTTTCATTCTTTCTTCCCCCGTTTTATCATTTACACCTTTTCCATGTGTATATATGTTATATTTAGGATGTGCTTTATCCTAATTATAGGGGGGTGGATGATTTATGTTGTTCGTATTCGTCATGTTCATCACTCTTGTCATTGCCTATACTTAGGGATACTCTACCCTAAGTATGGGGGGTGATGTTGTTCATATCGTCTTTTATTATTTTTGAGTCTGTACTTAGGATTACTTGATCCAAAGTATATGGGGGATCACCGACTTCTCTTTTCTTTGAGTCCTTGTAGCATATGAATCTTATCACTTTTCTATACTTAGCACGAGTTATGTCTTCCTTTACCGCTCTCTGATCACTAGGAGGACATAGTTCGAGCTAAGTATAAGAGGTTGTCGTATATATTGTATATATACTTTATACATAACTCAAACTTTTAAATATATTTATTTTTGGGGATATGTATATAAATTCGTAAAATCCACATGTATGTATATAGACTTTGATTACCTTTCCAGAAAACAAATAAAAAACAAAAACAAAAAAAAACAAAAAAAACAAAACAAAAAAAGCCAAAAAAACTAAAAAACAACAAAAAAAAACAAAAACAAACAAAAAAATTCTTGTATATACTTGTATATATTTTATTAACCCTTTTTTCTTTTTGAAAAAAATCCTACAAAACCCAAAATCTATAATAAAGCTGCAAAAAAACTCTTTTCGCATGCGCATCATTTTTCCTTTCTTTTCTAAAAGCCGAGAAAAAGTTCAATAGAAAATTGGTTTAAAAAAAAGCTTGCTTTTTGCATTGTACATATTTCTTGCATTTGGATGTGTATTTTTCAAGATAGTATGACATTTAAATTATGTCTGGAATAAAATTGAAGAATGGAGCTTAGTTGGGCCTTAATCCACTTAATTTTAGAGGAACCTTATAAAAACTGGAGTTAAGACTTTTCAGGTCCTAGCGACTTAATTCTTTGACTCCATAAGACTACGTTCACATGTCATCTTGATTAGTCTAAGTAGAATATTTAACAACACACGCATGATTCTTTTTAGACCGTGGCTTAGCTTGGACAAGCAATCTAAATGTACCTCCTCATGGAGGAGGTAGTGAGGAGGCAGAATCTTTTGGCTTTGAATAGCATACGAGGGTAGTACATCTAGGAGGAACCTCTCATCTTCCTCTAGGGAGGGAAGTGCATCTCAACCTGGTCTGGTGGCACATTGAGATCTAAAGACAGGATGTTGTGGGGTAGCAATAATGCTTCAAAAGAGGGATAGTCTACTAGCTCATGCACCTTGTATATATTTTCAAAAAAAAAGAAAAAATGTAGAATCTCCAAAAGTGGACATGCCTGATTGAAAAGTAAAATGCCTGCCGGAGTGTATATACAAGGATAAATAAAATTAATAAGAGCTTCAAAGTCAAAATTTTGTAAGCTTACAGGTGGATGACTTGGCTACACTGGCCATGCATCCAAGTATAGGTAGCTACACTGGTTACTGTCCACCCTTTTCTCCATCTCCTCTTCTTGAGCTAGTTGCACTTGAACATAGAAGGGAATATCCTTACTCCTCGAGGAAAGAGTTGCTAGATCAAGGGGCTAGAGTTACCATGTTCAGGGAGGTTGTTTCTTTGCTACTTTTGAGATGGGGAGCTATGTTTCACTTACACCGTACAAGTAAAGATTCATAGTTATAAGAATTTGTGTAAGTAGACTTGTTCTGACCTGACTGTTGTGGAGACCTGAATAGGAGTCGTATGGAACTTAGAGGCTGTTAGGTTTTAAATCTATTTCCTATTAAGGTTCTGCCACACTAATAATCCAATGGTCTGATAGAGCTCCATACTAAAATTTTATGAAGATAAGTTTAATATTCAATATTGTCCTAATTTCTTCATTTTTCCTTTCTTTTTCTTTTTCTTTTTATTCACTTATTCTTTTAAATAAGTGTTTGCTAAGGGACTAGCAAAGATAATGCATAGGGGGATGATGAATCGACATTTCATCATCTTTATTCATTTATTTTATCTTACTAACTTGCATCTGTGTGTAAATATTATATACTTGTTACCATTTTAGCCTAAAATAAATAAAGTAAGAAAGGAAGGAAAAATAAATAAAAGAAAATAAAAAAAGAAGAAGAGAAGACTGTTTATATGTAATAGATACAGGCTGACCCGAACCTGAGAGAAGGTCAAGACTTGACCTGATCGACCAAAAATAAAGTAGGGGGAGATAGGGTCCTTAATAAAAAATCCATAAAAATGTGTACCGTGTATATTTGTATACTACACTATTTTATTTGTACATCAATTGACCTCAAACTAAATAATTTTCAAAACAAAAGTTGTAAATAAAAATGTTTCCTAATTAATAAAAATAATTGCACAATCAAATCATGTATATAATAAAGGCAACCACACTTGGAAAAAGCCACTAAGCGATAATTGAAAGATCAATTTCGGCTCCACATGAACTTAAATTGAACCAAACTCACTTCCATTGTATTCTAAATTAAATTACCTTTAAAATGGGTGTGATTTCATAATTTTTAGAGTTATAGTTTATAAGTTGGTTTTCTGGGATGGTTTTATGCAATTTTTTACCATTTATTTGTACATATTGTTTTTGTAAATATTTGTAAATGTTTCTACTGATTATTTAAAATAAAAATTAAAAAAAATAAAAAATTTAAAACACAAAAACTAATTTCATCATTTAACTATCTATATAATGTAACATATGTATATAGTATAATATAGATGACATTCTTAAATAACCACCACAAAAAATAAAAAAATTAACATTTTCTTATTCAATTTAATTAAGTGACAAAAATACAAAAAAATATTTTTTTGTAAATAATTTTAACACTAATCCTTTCTTATCTTAATCTCATTTCAAAATTTTCCCTCATCTCTTATCGCATTTGTTTTTGAAATTCAAACTATATCTTTTTCTATTGATATGGCTTCTTCTCCCTCATTTCAACTTGATCAATCTTTGGAGAGAGGAGCTTTTCTCCGAGAGCTATCTTGTCACAGAGAGGTGCCTAGCCTTTGAGCCGTCCGATGACAGCGAGTCGGCCTTCGTCGAGGCGATCACGGTCTTTTCCGCTCCAAAGGTAAGATCCACATTTTCTATTATTTTTCTCTTAGGTTAACCATAGTTATATTTTTTTCGCATTTTTATTTTGTTTTCATTTTTTTCTATATCTTAAAATCCATCATGATTTGATTCGCCATCGATCTCGAGTTTTCATCTCATTTTCTCGATCTCATCGCTTCATGTTCTACCTCACGCAATCTCTCAACTCCGGCCACGCACGATGGTCAGAGACCCAGATTCGATTCTTCCATTTTATCGGATCCCCATTTACATCTTTTTTCAATTTTTTTTATTATTTATTTAAATAAGTATAGATGATGCATTATGCTTGGGTCATCTTCTAGTTCCAAAAAATAAAAATAAAAAAATTTTAAAGAATCACATATATAGTTATTTTTCTAACATTTGTTTTGCAGGATAAAATAAAAAATTAAAAAATTAAAATATAAAAAAAAAATAAAAAATAAAAATTAAGATTATTATCAGTTTCTGTTAAAAAAATTAAAAAAATTAATATTTCGTTTCAGATCTTACAATATAATTAATAAAAAATAATAAAAAGAGCCGCCTATAGCGGCCTGCGCTGCTCCCAACGGGCGTCGACCTCCGCATGTCTGCACCCTTCCACACACTGTCGCTGGCTGCCTCTTCTGTCCACCGAAGTCCATCGTAGCCTCAAGAAAAAAAGTGAGATTCTTAATGGCAATTAGTATGTTCAAGCGGTCAAGCCAGGTAGGACTCGAAAGATGATATGAATAGAGAGTAGACTATTGGGCCCTGTTTATGGATGAATTTCTACCACTTATAGCATAGGAATGCTTCATCTTCAGGGAGATCACAAGAGCTTGCTATGAGGGTTGGGGATTTTTGGTTATTTGCAACATGACTAGGGGTTAGACAAGATCTTGAGCGGCTAGGCCCTATAATGAGGCTTGCTCGGCAGGCAAATTCTTGTCATCTTACAGTGAGACTAGAGCATGAAATCGCAAGAAATCGTGGGAAAAAAGTGTGTGAGTCATCTTGAGTTCAAAAAAGATAGGTATCTCAGTCCCATGGTACCTTTCTCATATCCATTCAGCTACCCGTCCAGATGCTTAGTCCTTTCTCATTATCGTCTGTTGCGCTTTCTTTCCTCCTGTCCCTGAACGCATGAAGTGAGTCCTTTGTTCGACTTCGATTGCCATTCGAAGCCCACCGCGGTTGGCTGCGATGTCGCTTGGAGCGACCCTCTGTCGAAGACCTTCGCGTGAGCCAAGACCACCCACCGAGCGTGCACGCCCCTATCTCCGCCTAGGGCAGAGTGGTACCGCCGACGCTCCATCGCCGAGCTCCTCCAGGCAGCCACAATGCCCGTCACCCCCGAACTAGGCATCTGTTTCCCAGGATGCACTTCCTCAGTCACCAGCGCGCTCGCGCGATGCTCCCTCATCCATCGTGCACTCCTCCGACGCATCATTGCCCGTCGTTTTACCACAACCACACAGCTCTCCTCTTGCTCCATTCACCGACCACCGCGGCCCACAGCAACTGCATCCTCTGCGATCTGCAAGAGCGGTGACACATGTTCCTTTGGCGTAGAACGAAAGCAGGAACCAGAGGAGTGGCACCCTTGATCCCCCTTTGGTGTTCTTGAAATGAAGGAATGACCATTGGGAACCGATAGGGAGATTTTTTAAAAAATGGTGAAATTACATTAAAGCCCTCAGATCTCTGTGATATTGCACGAAGTCCCCTACCAGCCAGAGCATCACGTGCACAACATGAATTGACTGGGTAAATTGCACATTTTGCCTTCTGTTTATTTCCTATTAATTAATTTATACCAAAACATTAACTTATCACATTTTAGATAATGTGTTTCCAGACTACTTATTACTTGTATTTTATATTGAAATCAATGTGTTTGGTGCCTCAAAAATTCTCAAAAAAAAAAATTAGACTCCTATCATGTGCATCTTCATTGTGTAAAAATTGCATTGAATTTTAATTTTCTTTGTTATTATTAAAAAATAAAAAACAATGTCATTTTCTCTACATAAAATTCAAAAATTCATAAAAAGTTGAATATTACTCTAAAAATTCCAAAAAAATAGATTAATTTCCTTTCATTGTCTTTTAAGTTCTGTGTAAATTTCGTGATTAATTCTTTTCAAAACCCAAAAAAAAACTAAAACATCAAACATCTTAGAAAAATATCAGAAAATTCTACAAAAATCCAAAAATCATGATTTCACTTTCTATTTGTAGATATTTGTCAACAGTTTAGCATAAAGATAGTCTATAGGAGTTTTAGTCACTTAAAATATTTTTAAGTTGCAAATTACTCCATGTTGTGCACTATTTTCCATTTTTACCACTGTTTGATTTTAAAAAATACAAACAAATCTTAAAATTCTACTAAAATTCCCAAAAACATTTCAAAGCCTTTAAAACCCAAAAAATATGTTCTCTGGATTTTTCTTAGAATTTTTAATATAATTGAAAAATACCAAAAGAGTGTGGTCTGCGTATTTCATCCCTTGTGCATATTGTTCCTTATTTATTAAAATAAAAAAATTGCAAAAAATAAAAATCATTAAAATTTGAAAATCTAAAAAATAAAAAATTAGAAATAAAAATATTTAAAAAAAAATAAAAAGATAAAAAAATCACGAAAAACCAAGATAGTTTGCATTTGAGACTCCCTTTTTCTATTAATTGATTTTTGATTAATTAAATAATCCTAAGGAATTGTAGCCTCCTTGAGTTCAAACATGCCGCTATACAGGTAAATAAGTAGCAAAAATTTCTCTCGCTTCATTATTCTTATAATTTTTTTGTAGCTTGAACTTTTTTTTGTTTGAGCCGGGAATGTTTGGGATCGCAATGACAACTTTATATCATTAATAACCAATCCCTCGAAATCTTGTGTCAACACCTACATGATCGGTTATTTTGCTTTAGTGCATTTAAAAAGTTGTAGTTAAGAACATTTACACTTTGGACCTCGCATTTTTTCATATTTGTGCTTTAGTCCCTCCGAGTCTAAAGCACGTGTGTGCTTACGTGTTCTTTGGGATAATTGCGCCTTCTGCCTTGAACTCTTCTATTTTTATTAAATGAATGGATGTTTTTAGAAATTGAATTTATACCCTTGTGCGTGGAATATTGAGCATGTGCGTGTATTGGATGGGCTTTTTGTAGATTTAACCCTACGCTTTTACTGTATGTTATCTATTTGGTCTGCAAACTTAAATTATTTGTCTTTTGGTCCATGTGAACTGTCATTAATTTATTCCATGTTATTATCTTAATAAAAATTAAATTAAATATAAAAAATACCTAAAAAATACTATTAGCTCCTACTAGTGTGTAGTTTTTATTGTGATTTTTGTGGATTAATTGTCTTGATGTTTCTAATTTTAAAAATTTAAAAACCACCAAAAAGCATCCTGTTTAAGTTAGAAAAATTATAAAATTTAAAAAGGCTTTAAACTCTACAAAAATTCATTGCCTTTTATTGTATTTTAATTTAAGTTTTAATTTTTTTTAAAAAACTAAAAACCCTAAAAATCACATAACAATAAAAAATCATATAAAAATCATATAAAATAAAATAAAAATTCAAAAATCATGTTTTCAGTTCCTGCTTGTAGGTTTTGATTTATAGTTTATCATAAAATTATCATCCAGGACCTTAGGGTATTAAAATATTTCTAGTATGCAATTTGGTCCTGGTTGTGCACTATTTTACCTTTTGAGCATTGTTTGATTTTTAAAAAGTAATAAAAATTTTAAAAACTTAGAAAAATTACAAAAAAACTTTAAAATCCAGAAAACCCAAATTTTTTTTACTTAAATATTCTAACAATTTTTGATCATTTAGAAAAAATCCAAAAAGAGTGTTGTGTGTGTTGCTTTATTTTATGCTTGTTTGTTTCCTTATTAAAAATTAAAAATATCAAAATTAAAAATATCAAAATTTCTTATTTTGAAATTTCAATACTTTGATTTTTTTTCATTCTCCTTGTGGTCAACCATGGTAGCTATATCAGGTAAATAAAAATAGCAGACGACTTACATTTGAGTTCTTGATTTTATTGAGTGGTTTTATTTTTTCTCAATTGAGATGGTCAATTGATTGGGGTCGCAACAACCTTTTTTATTTTGATTACTTAACCCTAGTCGATTGGCTGCTCATCACCCACCCTCCTCGTTCCCTCTGTTTCATCCCTTTTATCACCCGGAATTGCTACGCTTGTAGATATGGCATGCATCAAGGTTTTCGAATTAAATTGATTATTTGAATAAGCCAAGCCAAATTAAGGATGCTGAGATTGGTATGCTACTTTTGGTGGATCTGATTTTCGATATGTGTAGAGCTACTATTTAGGATTCTAATTTTGACATGATTAAAAGGTGTGATTCTTTATTGATGATAATTGATTTCACACACCGGATTGAGGACTTGACTTATTGTAATAACTTGATGATGATCCCCTGAGTTCCGATTATCTAATCTTTTTATCTAGTTCCACCCATCTTCATACTGAGGTTTGATGTACTATCTCTATATGTGCATCAGAGCGACGGTGCTTGGAACCCAAATGATTTCTCTCATCTTCTTGACCTATCCATCCTCGATCTCCTGACTCTCCCATCCACCTTTGGCACTTAAAGGATTTCTTTTGGATCCATCTTAGTTGATTTGATTGACTTGAGGGACCATATTACGACTGACCTTATTGTCTTTCAGTCCTCCCATGATCTTACGCCCTATTATTGGTGATTGATTGACTAATTCGATGACCATAGATATGATACCAGCAATCCCATGATCTTCACTGCTTAGTTTGCATTACTCGCCGAGTACTGTCTACGGGAGAATGTGACGTTTTCTTTACACTCAATTTTACTCACTGCTTGTGTTGCCATCTTATCGTGGCACGGAATCTAGTCGTCAGATATATGTTATTGGTCTCACTATTTGAGTGTGCATCCAACCTGTGGGAGCAGGAGACCTATTTGTCTGGACTCCTTTGAGTCTTCTCTCCTTGACGGTCCTCGCAAGGATGAGTCACACTTTGTTGATTATTCTCTGGTTATATCATAGTACTCTGAGCATTATCTGAGGGAGATTGTATCACTTTCTCGATCTTACGATCTCCTCTGCTGGGTAGCCTATCTGTCGTCTCCTGAGACTGCTCTGTCCGACTCCTTTGAGTCCACTCACCTTGACGACCCTCGCAAGGTTAAGAGTTGTTCTGATCTTGATCGCTTAGTTGCATTACTCCCCGGGGACTATCTGCAGGAGGATGCAACACATTCTCTATGCTATGTTCCACTTGTTGATTGTATCTTTGATCTTGCGGAGTACGTACGGAACCAAGTCGTTTGATATACGCTTTCGGTCTCACTGCTTTGTTATGTATCCAATCTATCGGATCACATGACCAGTTTATATGGACTCCCTTGAGTCCACTATCCTTGACAGTCCTCGCAAGGATGCACGGTCTTCCTTTGATTATTCCATGTTTAGTCGGTAGTAGGCACCCCGCAGGTTAATTGCAGGGCACTACCATGCTTTCTCGATCTTTCGGTCTCTTCTGCTAGTAGCCGACCTGCCGCCTACCGAGATTGCCTTTGATGATCCATCTGATGGATATGACTCCTTTAAGTTCACTCACCTTGACGACCTTCGCAGGGTGAGCTCTATCCTAACTATTCATTAATTAGTATGTATCACTCCATGAGGGTTATCTGTGGGAGGATACATCATTTTATAGGTACTCGGTCTCACTTCTGATGTCTCCCCTTTGGTGGAGCACGAAGCCGAGTCTTCTGCTTTGTGTACTCGGTCTCCTCTTTGGTTGTCTTTCCAATCTGGTGGAACACAAAGCCGAGTCTTCTGTTTACATTGAGATCTTCGACTAATCTGAGTCTGCTCATCCTGATGAACCTCGCATGGCTGAGCGTTGTCTTGTGTTATTCATTCTATCCCTGATTTGTTAACCCTATGTCCATCGGCTTGCTGCATAGAGAGTCTTTTGTTCTTCACTTTTCGTACTTCTGAGACTTTGTCCTGGAGAATTATGTACTGCTCACCCTTCCTCCGTGTCTAATGGTATCGGCTCCGATCTCTCATTCCTTTCTTATGAGCCTATGATTTACTTCTCTCTACCAGTTCCCAGCTTATTTTTCATCTCTTTTCCCCAGTAGCTGACGCCCGCTTGATTGTCTATTAGGGAGCCTTTCTCTTTCTGGTTGTGTCAACGTTCTCACAGGGAGACGATGATGCAAGTACAGTATTTACCTACTAGATACAGTCATGTTTTTCACCAGTCTATACTTATTGTATATACATGTTTTGTCTTACATTCCTTCTTTCTCCCATATGTTATGTGTAACCCAGATCATTCGCCATATTTGTGTGTCTATACTCAGGACATATGTTGTCCTAGGTATAGGGGGATACACACCATGTTGCTCGTTCTTCATTATATTTCATCACTCTTGTTGTTTCCTATACTAAGGGCTCTTTTACCGTAAGAATAGGGTGAGTAATGTGTACATTCTTGATGATCTCTTCTTCTATCTTCATCCGACTTTTCTTCTTTTCGTTTTCATTTTCCTTTTTCTACCGAAGAGGTGCCGCCCCTTTGTTGTCAGTCTTCCATTCTTAGGATGTACTTTATCCTATGTATGGGGGGTACACCTTGAGTTCTTTAATGCATTGATCCCTTCCACTGTCTCCTTACTTGTTGATTTGCTCTACTATACTGAGGGATATCTTGCCCTTAATATACGAAAGACAGACTGAGTTGTGATATGTTTATTCCCACCCTTGTCCATCCCTGCATGGAGAATACAATCTGCTATACTTAGGATTATTTGATACTAAGAATTGGGGGGTCGTCAACTTCTCATTGATTCATTCATTCTTTATTATTTAGACTCTTCTATACTTAGTACGAGTTATGTCTTCTCTTTTTCTTTTCGATCTATGAGGACATGGCTCAAGCTAAGTATAGGGGGGTCGTTTATACCCTATATAATCTTAGTAATGAATATAACTAAAATACTATATATAATATTAATAACATTAATAGAATGATGGTTATTATTCCTCAAATTCTTTTGTATATATACCGATTAATAAATGAGGTTAAAAATATGGTTGCAAAATGATTTGAAAAAATGGTTTGATCCGTTTGGAAAACTTTTTGTAAAATATTTTCAACCTTTGTAAAAACATTTTTTTATTTGTAAAAATTCTTTTCTTTGACTGAAATAAAATGTTTTGAAAATCTATTTGCAAATGGTTTTGAAAATGGTTGAAAATTTAAATATAATTTGAAAAATCTTTGCAAAATGGCTTTCAAATGTTTGAAAATAGTTGCCAAAATTATTTTATACTATAGTTTTCAAAATTGGTTTCAAATAGGTTTGAGGAATATATGCATCATTTAAAAATAATATATATATATATATCATTCTTTAAAGCAATTGTACATATACATTTTAACCTATAAATTCTTTAAATTCTTGTAAATAAAATAGGCAAGCTTGTGTAAATAGCTGCACATATTCTTATAAAGTCTTTGTATATGTAAATTCATTTTGAAAAGTTGCATCATATTTCCTTACATTGTACGTAGCATTGGCATAGCATTTGTAGATAAACGGATTGAGCTTGATAATTGAAGTAGTTTGGTTAGACCTAACTGCACATAAATTCACTGGAACCTTATTGGAACTAGGTTTAAGGTACTTCAGGTCTATTCAGATTTAATTCTTTGAGACTCATGGCTGGGTTCAAGGCACCTCAACTGACTAACAAGAACTTTTCGAGATGCACACATGACTCTTGTCGTTCATGACCTAACATGGACACTTGCACCTTTCACTTGGCTCAACTCAGTTGGAATGGTGAGAGGATTGGATTTTCCAGTTTGAGATGCACATGAGGGAAACATTCGTCCTCGTCTAGGGAGGGACGTGAACCCCAACCCGATCCAGTAGCCATGAGGTCTAAAGACAGGAGTGCATGGGTTGCAATAATGCTTCGAATGAGGGATAGTTTTCTAGCTCAAGAGGAAAAGCTCCTTATGTAAATAATGTTGTATATAGTATTAAAAAAACTCCAAAAAAGTGGAATGTCCTAAGTGAAAATAAAATGCCTGCCAGAGTGTACATATTTGTATAGTAAATAAGCAAGCTTGAAATTCAAAGTCATATCATGTGAACCTACAGCTGGATGACTTGTCTACACTGGTCATGCATCCCAAGATAGGTGGCTACACTGGCTACCATCCAATTCTTCTCTTCACCCCCTCCACTTGAGCTGGTTGTCACTTGAAATTAAAAGGGAATACCACGCTCCTCGAGGAAAGAGTTGCTGGAATGGGGAATTATTGGGTTGTCATTATGGAGAAGTCAATCCTTTTGTCATTTCAGTTGGGGAGAGCCAGTATCACATACACTGTACAACTCAACTTCATAGTCATAAGGTTTGTGTATGATGTAGGCTAGTTCTACATGGCTATTGAGGAGGTTTGAACCGAGTTCTATGACTCTCGAAGGTTGTGCTGTTTCAAAATGTGCCCGACCAGGTTCCACACACATTCTTACACCAAGGTCTGACTTGAGCTCCAAACTTTGATTTTGTGAAGGCAGGTTTGATAACTAAAATTAGTCTATTTATTCTTTCTTTTTCTTTTCTTCTGTAATATTTTTGTATTTATTGCATAGTGTTTGCTAGAGGCTAGAAAAGGCAAGTATATATGGTGATGAATGTCCATTTCATCACTTTTATTCTATCATTTTGGCCTTAAAAACCCTAGCTAATGCATTTAAATAGCATCATTTTATACATATTACCATTCATTATTTATTTGCATTTATTGTGTAAATAATATTATTTTTAGTGCCAAAATTATAGGATAAAGAGAAGAAAAGAAAAAGAATAGAATATCAAAGGTATTTTATGACCCTAAATCCCGAGACCAAGTCAAGATTTGAGTTGGTCGACAAGGAATAAAGTAGGGGAGATAAGGGCCAAAAATATAATAAAAATAACATTTATTTATTCATCAATAATTCGGTTTTGACATCCATCTTATTCCTTATTATTTATGCATCTAATAAAGAAAATTTTTCCTTGAATGTTATAGATAATAGTGTGAATAAAAATACAAAATTTTGTTTATACAAAAATAATACATAATGTACTTTCAATACATAAACAAAAGCCAAAATCTCGACTTTACAAATACATATCTTTTAAATAAAAACTCAAAATGTATCAAAATAATTCTAATTTTATATAACTTTTAATAAGCTATTTAATGAATGCAGTTTCATATTTTTTGGAGTTAAGATGTGAAAGATAGGTTTTGGACCCTCATTGTCTAGTATACCCGAATAAAATATTCATTTTATTTATTCTTTATTTTTTTTCAATACTTTATTTTTATAATTAAAAAAAACCGTAAATAGTGTTCTTAAAGTTCTTAATTAACTCAGCCATGGCCGGTCCCAAGCCCGGGTAAATGAGGAGGGTTGCGCGTTAGGTAGCCGACAGCCATCGCAGGAGAGATAAATTCGTAAATAGTGTTCTTAAAGTTCTTCTAAGAACACTATTTATGAATTTATCTCGAAATCGTTCGGATCTTTTAAACATGGATTTAAGCAAACATACAGATTTCGTTGGGGCGTTCCCTACTTGCGACGCGTTACATCGCCCGAATGCAATGAAAAATTGGCAAGGGCCGCTACATCGCAGCCTGGATGTAGTTCAAAATTTGCAAGGGTTCTCGCATGAGGAACACATGCGGGTAAATAAACTAGTTCCGCTGCATCACCGCCCGGATGCAGTCCAAAATTTGCAAGGGTTCTCGCATAATGGACACATGCAAGTAAAGAAGTTAGTCCAAAAGAGATTGCAAAGGAAGTTACGGATTGGTAGTTGGAATATCGGTACTTTAACTGGAAAATTGATGGAGATAGTGGATACAATGGAAAGAAGGAAGATTCATATATTATGTCTACAAGAGACTAAATGGGTTGGAGAGAAAGCAAGGGAGATCGAGAAGACAGGCTTTAAAATTTGGTATTCAGGTAAAGATAAGGGCAGAAACGGTGTTGGAGTGGTTGTTCATAAAGATTTGAAGGATTGTGTGGTTGAGGTGCAAAGATTTGGGGATCGGATTATTTTGCTAAAGTTGGTGCTCAAAGAAGAAATTCTGAATACCATCTCAGTTTATGCACCGCAAATTGGTTTAGATGATAGGACTAAACAAGCTTTTTTGGAGGATCTGGATAAGATTTTACAAGGAATCCCACAAAGAGAGATGGTTTGTATAGGTGGACTTAATGGACATGTGGGAAAAGATGTTTCAGGGTATGCAAGTGCGCATGGGGAACATGGTTTTGGGGATAGAAACGAAGAGGGAAAAGTCATTCTGGATTTTGTAACTGCATATGATCTTTTCATAGCAAACACTCTTTTTAAGAAGAGGGAGGAGCATTTAATTACTTATAAGAGTGGCTCAACTAGAACACAGATAGAGTACTTTGCGTTGAGTAGAAGAGATCGATTGTGTTGCAAAGATTGCAAAGTAATCCCTGGAGAGAGTTTGACAACCCAACATCGCTTGTTAGTCTTGGATTTACAAATAAAAGGGCTGGTAAAGAAAAGGAAGGTTCCTAAGATCACTAGAACTAGGTGGTGGAATCTTCCGCTGAAGCAATCACGCTTCAGGGAGAAGGTTTTAGAAGACTTATCTTGGAATTGTAGCGGTAGTGCAAACGAGATGTGGGAGGCAGTAGCATCTTGTATCCGAAAGGTAGCCAAAGAGATGCTAGGAGAGTCAAAAGGAGGAGCTCCGGGTCAAAAGGAGGCTTGGTGGTGGAGTGAAGGGGTGCAAGAGAAGCTAAAAATTAAAAGAGCTTGCTTTAAAGCTATGTCTAAGGATAGAACAGAGGAAAGAACAGAGGAATCTATCACAGACTATAAAATAGCGAAGAAGGAAGCAAAGAAGGCTGTAAGTGAAGCTAAGTCAAAATCTTATGAGGTTTTGTTTAAAAATATCAACTCTAAGGAGGGCCAGAAGGATATATTCAGGTTGGCCAAAGCAAGAGAAAGAAGGACCAAAGACCTTTCTCAAGTGAGATGTATTAAGGACGAGGAAGGTCACGTGCTTGTTACTTAGAAGGATATAGAGACTAGATGGGAGCAGTATTTCCATAAACTTTTCATTGGAGAAGGAAATAGAGTGATCACTTTGGGTGATCTAGCTAGTAGTGAAAGTTACTTGAATCGTGCATGCTATAGACGAATACAAAGAAAAGAAGTAGAGGAGGCTTTGAAGGTTATGAGACCTGGGAAAGGTGTTGGACCGGATGACATCCCTGTAGAAGTATGGAAAGTTTTAGGTGAGCGTGGTTTGACTTGGCTTACGAATCTATTCAATGTTATTTGGCGAAGCAAGAAAATGCCTGAAGATTGGAGGAGGAGTATCGTGGTGCCTCTTTATAAGAACAAAGGAGACATTCAAAATTGTTCAAATTACAGAGGTATCAAGCTGATGAGTCACACTATGAAAATTTGGGAACGTGTGATCGAAAGAAGGTTAAGGCAAGTTTCCCAAGTAAAAGAAAACCAATTCGGATTCATGCCAGATCGCTCAACTATTGAAGCCATCCATTTGCTGAGGAGAACAATAGAGATTTATAGAACTAAAAGGAAGAATCTCCATATGATCTTTATTGATTTGGAGAAGGCTTATGATTCCGTCCCACGAGAGATAATGTGGAGAGTTTTAGAGAAGAGACAAGTACCTGTCTTATACATTAATCTCATAAAGGATATGTATGATAGGGCTTTATCTTGTGTAAGGACCCCGACGGGGAAGACTGACTATTTTGATATCAACATTGGTTTACATCAAGATCCAGCTTTGAGTCCATTTCTTTTTACTTTGATTATGGACGAGTTGACAAGTCACATTCAAGATGAGTTACCTTGGTGTATGTTATTTGCTGATGATATTGTGTTGATTGACGAGACTAGAGATGGAGTAAATGAGAAGCTTGAGGTTTGGAGAAATGCATTGGAGACTAAAGGTTTTCGTATAAGTAGGGCTAAGATGGAATATATGGAATGCACCTTTGATGGAAGCAATGGTGAAGGAATCGAGGTGAAGATTGGTGACGATAACATTCAAAAGAGAGATTCTTTTAGATATCTGGGATCTATTTTGCAACATGATGGGGAAATTGATGGAGATGTTACTAATAGAATAAATGCAGGCTGGCTAAGGAGCATCCGCTGTTCTCTGTGATAAGAAAATTCCTTTAAAAATTAAAGGAAAGTTTTACAAAGCAGCCGTGAGACCTGCTATGCTTTATGGTTCTGAATGTTGGCCTGTGAACCATAGACATGTGCAGAGAATGGCTGTAGCAGAAATGAAAATGCTAAGATGGATGTGTGGACATACACGTAAAGATCGGATTCGGAATGATGCAATCCGAAAGAAAGTTGGTGTAGCTCCGATCGAGGATAAGATGCGAGAAAACCGTTTAAGATGGTTTGGTCATTTGCAAAGAAGGTCAATTGATGCACCAGTTAGGAGATGCGAGTGTTGGGATGTTGAGCCGGCCAAGAGAGGGCGAGGACGGCCCAAGAAGTGTTGGAAAGAGACTATACGAAGGGATCTTAGTTTTTTGGATATAAGTCCGAGATTGACCCAAGACAGATCTGAATGGAGGCGAAGAATCCATGTAGCCGACCCTACTTAATTGTGAGAAAAGGCTTTGTTGTTGTTGCTGTTGTTGTACTATATTTTTATAATTTTATAATTATTATTTATAACTTATGTACATATTAAAACCATATTAAAACCAAAAATAAAATACAAAATAAAATAAGTCCATATAAAAACATAGGTCAAATACCTATCTTAATACTTGTAAATAAATAAAAGGGAAACATATTCTTTTATTCTTTTACCCTTTTATATTTTATACTCTTGTAAATAGTATTTATATTCTATTATAAATATAAAGATAAAATAAAACCCAACAAAATACATAAAAATAAAATAATAACCAAATACATAGATGAAATACTTGTATTTATACATATAATATGTATATATATATTTATCTAAAGATACAAATAACATCATAAAAATATAATAAAAATATATTTATGTACCTAAAAATAAGTTTTAAATACATAAAAAGATACTAAAAAATAAAATAAAATATACAAAGTAGAAATATAATATTCAAAACATTGATGAATAAACCTATAAATATACCTCTAAAAATTAACTACTAATAAACCACCTCAAAAAATAAATAAAATCACAATAAAGTAATTCATAAAATAATACAAATTTTTTATTTTATCCTACAATTTAATAAAATCATTTACTATTTTTAAATAATTAGTTTCAAATAAATACAGAGTTTTGTCCTGTAGTGCGCTTGTGTGGGCCAATCAGGGCCCAAGGATTGTTGATCTCCTGCCAACTCCCCCTGACACCTCTGACATGCACTAGATCCATCTTTTCCCCAATTTTCGTACAATTTTCCCGCTCGATACATCCTTCCATAACGTTCGATCCCTTCATGAGATATGTTCCCTGACATCCCAGGATCCACACCGGCCCTCTTGATTACTTGTACATATGTTCGATTCTCCCCAAATCATCCTTGAATAAGGGTGACATATACGTATTTAATAAGAGCTCTAACCTTTGTCCTTTTCTTCAGTCACTTTCCAACCCCTGAATCCCTTTGACTACGATCGAGCGAGCATCCAGGTGACAGCTAAAGGTCCACTATGATATAAAGCAAGTTATGGAGGGTAGAGGTGCTCCCAAGGCGATGCTTCGGCCACCTCTGCTCCCTGCCCTCGCTGTCTGGTATGAGCAACGCTTTTTCCTCTTTTTTGATAGCTTTTAATTCCTGCCTTTTCATTCTACAAGTATCTTAGCTTCTAAACCTTAGTTTTAGTCGTACAAACATGATTTGTTCCGCTCCGGCGAACGCTTTCACTATGCCTCCACCTGTCTTTTTCCACACTATCCACCTCACCACCTTCTCCTGATGTTTCCACACGCCCCTTACCACTTCATCCAACCTGCTCCTTCCTGGAACATGATCTAAGTCTTCTACTCCACCGCTTCACAGGAAGCACCTCCGTCATGCTTCACTTCAACCATTCCGACGAAATAACGCCCCCAGGACCCCCTTTTGTGCTTGTAAATGTTTCTTGCAGGTTATGAAGGAAAAAGGACCCTCAGGGGTCGATGTTTGCGCCAACCAGAGGTACCTGGAATCTCTTGTCTTCTCCGAGCTCATTGGGCATCGTTAATGCTCCTAGAGCCTCACCAGCTTTTCCAACCGGGGCGGTGAAGCTTGGGCTCCGTTCTGAGCTTTCGGTGGCTTCCTAGCTGGTCGGAGCCACCCATAATGGTCGATTGATGCTCGACCCAGGCTGTGTTCTTCTATGTTCATCCAGGGGTGTCCACAACCGTTTAATCGAGCCTCAAATCCAGACGCTTCAGCCATCGTCTGATCAAGCCCGCCTAGGTCGTTGGATCTCTGGGAGATGGTCTAACCTGGTATGTCAATCGTCGAACTGGTATTGTCACACCTTATGACGCCACATGTCCAAGTGAATGAAGCTAAGCCGTTCGATGGCGCATGTGAAGGGGTAATTTGCAACTTTACCCCTGCTCTTTTTGTATTTATTATTCCAACCTGTAAATAAATATGAAGTTTAAAATAACATGAACATTTCTCATCTATGCCCATGTACTTATTATATTTGCTTTTTGGTCCGGTCTAGCTCAGCTCACGTGCCATCCCACGTGAGCTAGAAAAATTGCAAGGATGCCATTGTGGCTTGTTGTATTTATTTTTAGTCCAATAAAATTTTAAATACATTGTATATTTTTGGAAACATTGTACTTGAGCCCCTAGACATCATTTTCTTTAGGGATTTTATCACTAGTGCCCCTCCGAGATATCGCAATATCAGTTATACCCCTATCTTTTTGGTAATATCCGTTGTGTCCTTCACTTCTTGTTATTTTATCACTTGTGCCCCTCGGGTTAGTTACCGTCCATCCACAGTGCAAACGGCCGTTAACTTTGAGGACATAGGCGGAATTAATTTAAAAAAAAAATGGTTATGAGGTCATTTTACATCATCTTCCTCATCCTCTTCTTCTTCCTCCTCTTCCCCATCGTCTTCCTCCTCCTCCTCCACCTCCTCCTCCTCCTCCCTCTCTGCACCCGCCCCTACCCCACGCCACCCCGAGCTCCCCGTACCTCCTCCCAGGCCGCCTCCCCCACCCCTGCCCCTGCCTCCTCCCCTCCCCTCCCCATCACCGTGCTCCCTCCCCTGGGCCGCCCCCTCCCAGCCCCTCACCCCCTCCCAGCCCGCCGCCCCACCCCTGCCCCTGCCCCCTACCCTCCCCGTCCCTGTGCTCCCTCGCCTGAGCCGCCCTCCCAGCCCCGCCCTTCCCAGCCTGCCGCCGGCCACGCCGCGCCTCTATGCTGCCAGCGCCGCTGCCCATAGACGCGCAGCACGGAGCCACGCTCCCGACCCGGCCGACCCCTGTCGCTGGGAGCGACCCTCGAGGGCCCCTACGCCTCCTTCTTGTCGCGCGGGCTCCTCGCCTGCACACCGCCCTACGGCCCACAACCCTCGACTAGCCTCCAACTGCCCGTCGGTGGGCCCCGCTCTTCAGACACCCAGCCCTGCCGACCTTGTCCTGTAGTCGTTCATCTCCCCCACGCGACCCCACTCTTCAAATATCCATTCCCCCGCTGCCCTCTCAGCCCCCGCTCCTGCGAGGCGAGCGCAACCCCGCACCAGCCGTCCAACGCTGTTCGTCTCCCACGCGCGGCAACACGTCAGCCACGCCTCGTGCCATCACTGCGACGTCTCCTCCAGCGCCACCCTCCCCCTCCCCCTGAGCACGCCGCCCCCTCGCCTACCCCTCCTCCGTCCCCTTCCACCCTCCTCCTCCACCTGTGGCTGAAACTGGAATTGAGTTTTTTTGTTCAATTTTGATAAATTTTTGACTAATCGATTCATAAAAAGTCATCCAAAATTTCAATAAAATTCACCGTTTGATCCGTAACGAGTGATATGTCCGTGGAAATGTAAAAATTTTTGAGATTCGATGGATGCATGAAGGTGTTAGTAAGAGAGAGAAATTATGAAGAGAAGGAAGAAGAGCAAATGGAGGAGGAAGAAGATGAAGAAGATGTATGGACCATAATACCCTTCTTAACCACACCATGGTTGAATAAACCATGGTTATTTTGATTTTGTGACGGTCAATCTGACGGAAGGGCACAACTGATGACGGAGCAAGAAGTGAGGGGCACAACTGATATTACCAAAAAGATAGGGGCATAACTGATATTGCGATATCTCACTGGGGCACAAGTGATAAAATCCATTTTATTTACATATTTACCCCTACTAGTTTATGAATTTCGGTGCTTGGATTTCATTTATTAAAAATAGCATCACTAGCTCCTAAAATCATGCAAAAATAAGGTTAGATGCTTGGTAGCATGTACTTTCACACCATATATTTATTTTGCATTTTTGAGCATTTAACCATTTATTAAAAATCAAAAGGAGCCTATTTTCATTATGTCTACAGTATAAAATACCAAAAAATATAAAAACATTTCTGAAAAATCCCCCAAAAATTATATGTTGCTTATTTATGTATTTTTAGCATTCAGACCAAAAATCATTAAAATGGAAAAAGAAAACTCCTAAAAATCTAAAAACCCCAAAAATATTTATAAAATCAAAAAATTCATTATAAATCTCAAAAATCCATTTTTCTATTTTATAATGTTCTTTCTGTAATAATCAATCTATTAAAATTGAATTTGATAATTTTGGATTTAGTTTGCTATTTTTAATTTCCAATTCAATTTGTCTTTTATTTAATCCTTGATTAAGATAATTTAAACTTTGAAAATCTATAAAAATTAGAAAAAAATCCAATAAAAATAAAAAACATTATAAAAATGTATAAAACCTAAAATAATGTATTTTTTATTTTATTTATTTGTATAAGTATTTAAAATTATATTATCCAATATGCATATATAGCCTTATATGTATTATATATCTTTAATAAAAAGAAAAAGATAAAGAAAGAATATAAAAATCTGAAAAGAAAATATAAACATTATAAAATTAAAAACCAAATAAAAAATATAAAAACTAAAATAAAATGAAAAAATATATAAATTAAAAAACCCACAAAAACAATAAAAGGACAAGAGGAAAAAGAATAATTTTTACGCATAAATTCGCTTAATCTACCGTTTGTTCCCTGAGTTCGACCTCTACACATGCTTACACACTGTACACATTTTTTGTTGAGTTATAATAAATTTTAACTCCACATTCTTGCTTTTCATTGCTTTATACATATTGTGGATAAATTGTTTATTGATAGAGATTTCGTGAGCAGTTGCTTTAGCAACACTGTGGTCTCACCTTGTGTAGACTACTCTTGGCCCTCGCAAGATCTTTGTTCATCAGCACCTGACTAAAATATTCATTTTATTTATTCTTTATTATTTTTACTATTTTATATTTTTTACAATTATGTAAATAATATTTATAATACATTTACATATTAAGAATATAATAAAACCACAAAGAAAATGATGGAATAAAATAGGAATTCCAAATATATATAAGAATTATCTATTCGTATACCTGTAAATAAATAAAAGAAAAATTCATTCTTTTATTATTTTGTTCTTTTATATTTTTATACTCTTGTAAATGTTATTTATATTTTATTAATATATAGAGATAAAATAAATCAAAGAAAATACTTTACATAAATAATTTAGCTAAACAATAAGATGAAACACTTGTATTTATGCTTATAAAATATCTATCCCTATTTATTAAAGTATACATAATAGATCAAAAAAATACAATAAAAACATATTTATGTACATAAAAAAGTTTTAAATATATAAAATAAGATGACGAAATAAAATGTCAAAAATACGAAATAAAAAATCCACAGCATAGATGAATAGACCTATAAATAAAACCTTAAAAACTAAGTTATAATAAATAAACCAAAAAAATAAATAAAATTCACAATAAGATATTAAATAAAATAATAAACATTTTTTATTTTATACCCAACAATTAAAAAAATCATTCACTATATTTAATTAATTAATTTTGAATAATGAGGACTATTTGTCATGTAGTGTCCCCGTTGGACCAATCAGGTCACAGAGAATATTGACCTCGGTCAACTCCCTATCTTTTCTCTTTCTTGCGTCAGTGATCTCAATCCCGCCACCTTCTCTGCCTCCAACCGATCGATCAGGAACTCCTTTCGCCTCGAGTCCTTCATGGATTCGGTTCCATTCATGTCTATATCCCACGGACACTCATTAGATTCGCTCGATTTGCATCGAACCATTTAATAATCCCACTCAAAAATTGCCCAAAGCTATGTGTATGAATAAAACCCCAGGCCGAGTCTTCCATTATTTATCCCCCTTCGAGCTTTACTTTGTGTTTCTTGCATGAGTGTAAAATCCCAGGTTACATCTGAGTGCTTCCCCATGCGTGGAGGCAGCGAAGCAACAAAGAGCTGGCGATCCACGATGACCTCTAGTCGCCCTTCTCCCTGCCCACCATCTGGTATAAGTGTTGCGTTCTTTTCATTTAATTAGTTTGTTTTCTTTCATGTATTACATTTCCTACGATTTAATTAGTGTTTTAATGATCATATTAGTGTTGAATAGGATAATCCCCTCGCCAGAGCTCTAGAGCACCGGTTGAATGTTCACTGTGAAACCTACTCATTCTGACCATCCAGTCCATTCCATTATCTTCCCTTGCATGTTGTTCGATTGATCTTGCATCCTAATCACCTCAGTCGACTTTTGTTCAGAGAATCGAGGGTCTTCTTCTATTGTTCACCGGACCTTCTCTTTGCCCATTCCATCCATTATGCATCGCAACTTCACCTCAGGTCGAGGATCACTCCCTCAGACCCAATATCTGTTTGTGCATGTTCCAAGCCAAACAAACCCCTCCTTGGTAAAATTAGAACCTGGCCAAGACTTCCCATGTACCCCAGCTTCTTCGATATATCAAGACCGCATCATTGGATCATGGACCTTGTGGAGGGTATCATCAACTGCAGAATCGCCTCTTGGACGTGTACAGTAGCGGAGCATAGCAGGAGATCCTTGATGGTACGAGGAATCAAGGATCGACTATCAGGGAAGACACCCTTTATCCCTACTCTTTGTCAGCAACAACAACAGTCCAATGAAGAAGGCGCTCCCAGATTAAGTCCCATCTATCGAATCAAGGTCCCCACAGCACCATCAGATCAGGGGCCTACTATAATCACACCCCTTTATCGTTGAATCATCATTGGGTGCATAAATGAGGATATGTGGCTAGTGAACTAATCCGGACTGTCCCCTTGGGTGCAAATAAGGGGTAAAATGCAAAGAACCCCCTCTACTTTCTTCCATTTCCTTTTTAGTCTACCAAATATGTCATGCAGTGTAAATATTTCAATAAATATTGCAATAACCCCCTGGAGTATTTTGTATTTTCCTATTTGCCCGTGCTAACTCAACTCATGTGGGTTCCACATGCGAGTCAGGCAAATTGCACTCATATTCCTCCGGTATTTTGTATTTATATTTAGTCCAAGAATTTATATATACAATGTATTTTTTGTGGATAAATTGCTCAATGGGTCAAATATTTTATCTATTTGTATGTATAGTCATCCCATATGTATAATATTTTTGTATTTACATGAAAATTACAACAATACCCCTAGATTTTGTATCGAGGGTTCCGAAATAAATAATACTTTTATTATAAAAGCAATTTTGTCCTTGTTAATAAATGTATTGTATATTCTTGGGATTTTTGTGAAAAATAGATATTGTTCAATATTTATTTTGAAAAAATTATGGTCAATGCCTTGAATGATGTATTTAATTATCATAATTTTTAATCTAAATTTTAAGCATTTACTTATTTATTAAAAAATGAATTGTGGCTTAATTTTCCCTATTTAGATTTTAAAACCAGTTATAAATATAAAAATTCCTGTAAAAAACACAAAAAAATTATATATTGCTCATTGTATCTTTTATTAACTATAGAGCAAAAATCCTTGAATATAGAAAAAGAAAAGGGCTAAAAATAGAAAAACTCTAAAAATAATTTATAAAAATCTAAAAAAATCTCATAAATTCAAAAAATGTCATTTTTAATTTTCTAATTTTCTTTGTATTATTATTCTCTATTAAAACTATTTTGGAAAATTTTGTACATTATTTGCTATTTTTAATTTTCAAATTAGTTTGACCTATTTATTTAATCCCTGATTTGCGATATTATTGACTTTAAAAATCCATAATTTTTTGCAAAAATACTTAAAAAATCACAAAAATAGTGAATTTATTTAATACTCAAAAATATTATTTTTTGTAATTTTTGTTTATATATATCTGTATTTATATCTATACTAATCTATATTATATACATAACCTTATATACATCTATCTGCCCCTAGGGGGCAACCAACATGGTTGCCCCGCCCCGTTTTTCGTCAAATTTTTTATTTTTTTTGAAAAATATTGCCATGTATATTCATCCCTATATCCCTCATATATAAAATTCGAATTTCGTCAGAAATAAAGACTCTTATGACCTCCATCCAGACATGGTCGATTTAAAAAATCCTACGACCGTTAAAAAATGATATCTGGATGTAGGCCATAGGAGCCTTTGTTTCTGACGAAATTCGAGTGGCATATAGGGATTAATATACATGATGATATTTTTCCAAAAAAATAAAAAAAATTGTGAAAAATGGGGTGGGAGCATCAATGTTGGCTGCCCCTAGGGGGCAGCCCCATTTTCCCTATCTTATTATTAGTATTAATATATATTTTTTATATAAATCAATGTCCCTGAAAATCTGTGAATACCTTTTAGGTGTATCTTCACCTACGTGTATATATTTGTATATAAGTATTAATCTAATATATGGATTTTATTATTATTATTATACTTATATATCCATTATTCATTTCATCAAGAAAAAATAATATATATAAAGAAAAAAGGAACCACATAACGAATAAAGACACACTTGTACATAATATACATTGATTAAAAATAATCGTAGGCTACTTAACTTGCTCTCAGTGGATCGACCTCTACATGCTTGCATGTTATACATTTTGTGTTTTTGAGAATAATGAATTTTAACTCACATTATTCCTAGTTATTGATTGATTTATATTGTAGGTTAATAGTTGATTGACTTGGGTTTCTTGAGCGGTGTTAGAGATTACCGTATATTGTTGTTTCTTTATTTACCTCTATTTCCTTATGCATTGTTTCCCTATGTATCACTATTTCCTTATGCATTGTTTCCCTATGTATCACTATTTCCTTATGTATTGTTTCCCTATGTAACCCCACAGGGGTATTTGTGTAAGTTCTCCTCTGAGCACCCTAGGGTTTAGTCCTATATAAGGACCCCTAGACCTTACAGAATAAACACACAAAATTCTTCTCTTCTTTTCTCTGCATGGTATCGGAGCAGCGGTCCTAGACTGGTGTTCTGACCTAATTTTCCGTCCTACCATCGCCCGTCCCTTCTTCTTCTCTCCCATCCACGATGCCCTGCGTTAGGCGTGCGCACCTCGGGCTCCTGTGCCTTGGGCTCTAAGCCCTAGGCACCTCGCTCCCCTTGTGCCCCTCCTGCACCTCGCGCACCTGCGCGCACCGCGCGCTCCTGTGCCCCTACGCACATGCGTCCCGCGCCCCTGCGCACCTGCACGTACTACGCCCCTGTGTGCCCCGCGCACCTAGCGCATTTTTGCGCCTCGCGCCCCTGCACGCTCCCTGCACTGCGCCCCTGTGAGCCCCTGCATCGAGCTTCTGTGTGCACCTCGTCGCTGCAGTCCTAGGCCCCTGTTCAGCTCCAGTTTAGGGCGTTCACCCTCCACAACTCTCTACTAATGTGCAACTAAGGAGGCTCTACGTATCAACTACAACTTCATCTAGGTCACTTTTTCTTGACCTAAAAACGCTATCATGACATCTACCGAGACCAGGCCTATGTATTCGCCTTCTTCTCTAATGGTACAAGGCACATCTATCAAGTTGAAAAGCTCGGAAAACTATGTTCTATGGTCTAGATCCTTCAAGATATTTATTGGTGGCCAATGGAAGGGTCCCATCCTCACGAAGACTCCTCCTGCTATCACTGATGCAGACTATGAAGCCTGGTTTGTCGACAATTGCCAGGTAATTACTTGAATGACTAATAGTGTAGATCCAAATATTGCTGCAAATCTCTTATATAAATATACTGCAAAAGCCATGTGGGAAAATCTTGAGCACACATATTCCAAGAAAACAAACAAGTCTCATCTCTTTGATATATACACAGGAATATGGTCTACTAATCAAGAAGAGATCAGTCTAACTGAATACTACCGTACACTTACAAGCTTGTTTGAGGAACTTCTAATCTTTCAACCTGCATGTTGTGATAAACAAATAGGCGAACGGGTTGAGTGGCAGATCTACAGGTTTCTCTCGGGACTCCACCCGAAGTACAAAATTACAAAAGATCAATTTCTTATGGCAGGAAAATTGCCTACAATCGAAACCATATTCGGTCGACTACAGGAACTGGAAGCTCCGGTTCAAAATTCTCTGGTTCAGTCTTCCACAGAGACAACATCCCATTATTCATCTGGGCAAAGAGGACGGCAGTCTTATCCTATAGTCCGAGGTCGTGGCCGCGGACGTGACCTTGGATGAGGTCGTGGTCGTGATTCTTCTACTGGTCGTTATCCTGCATGCAGACATTGTGGTCGCATGAGTCATCCGTCTGAACGTTGCTGGGCAACATTTGGCAGGCAACCTAGTGATCATAACACTTATGATGATGAATCACATGATACAGACAATGATACAACTACTCAGAGTACAGATGGACAACATACTCCATTCACTGCTTCTGAATATACTCGGCTGCGACAACTTCTAAATGATTCTGCTCCTTCAACAAAAGACACGACAACATCTGCTGCTACTGCTAGCCTTGCCACTACATCAGGTATAGTAGCAAACTCAATTTCTGTTACCAAACATGCATGGATTATTGATTTTGGAGATTCCACTCATCTAACGGGAGATGTAAGTCTACTCACCTCATCTCAACCCTCTACCTCTATAAAGAGCGTCCGTGTTGCCAATGGGGATCATTCTCCCGTTACTGTTGTTGGAACTATTGAATTCTCCAACAAACTTCGACTGACAGATGCGCATTGTGCTCCTGCTTTCCCGCTCAGTCTTTTATTTGTTCAGAAGCTATGTCATGAGCTACATTTTCATGTTATTTTTAATGAATTCTGCTGCTATCTTCAGGACATCCGGACGAGGAAGATTTTTGGTGGGGACATGAGAGGAATGGCCCATATTACCTAAACAGCCCTACCACTTCCAACTTTGCTGGCGCTACCTCCATCACTGAAGATCCCCTTCTATGGCATCTTCGTCTGGGATATCCTTCTTCCAAAGCTCTATCGATGATGTTCCCTGTACTGTCTACACTAAAACCTTTTGAGTGTGAAGCATGTCAATTCGGAAAACATCATAGAGTTTCCTTTCCTTCTAGAACTGAGCCTCATCGCACTACTCCTTTCTTTCTAATTCATTGTGATATTTGGGGACCCTCTCCGGTCAAAACCATTAGTGGTCATAAGTACTTTGTTGTTTTTATGGATGACTACATTCTCTTATATTGGGTATTCTTGTCAAAAGAACGTTCAGAAATTAATATCGTTGTCAGGAACTTCTTTCATTATGTCAAAAATTTCTTCTCTACTACTATTAAAATCTTTCATTCTGATATTGCTCTGGAATTTACTCAGAATGACTTGATTACCTTTTTTGCCTCCCTAGGAACCATACATCAAACATCTTGCCCATATACATCCCAACAAAATGGGGTTGCTGAAAGAAAAATGAGACACCTTCTTGATATTCCTCGATCCTTACTCACCCATATGAATGTTCCCAAGATATTGGGGCAATGCTATCCTTACTGCTGTTCATCTTATAAACAGGGTCCTCTCTACTTCTCTACATGGCTCCACTCCCTTCAACTTACTATATCCCAAGGAGAAACCTTTCCCTCTGCCCTTACGAATTTTTGGATGCACTGCCTTTGTCCATAATTTCCATACCACGGACAAGTTATCTGCCCGTGCTATCAAATGTGTTTTTCTAGGGTATTCTGAAACTCAAAAAGGATACATATGTTACGATCCTACAGGACATCGTTACTATGTTTCTCTTGATGTCACCTTCTTTGAACAAAACAACTTCTTTACTCAGACAGTGTCCGATATTCCCCTAAAATTCCCTCCTCCACCAATTGTGTATAAAAGAAGAACTGTGTCTAATCCTGTTCAGGTTCCTTTACCTATTCCACTGTTGCAGGACACTACGCCATCCTCGAGTGCTACCACTAATGCTACCCCGGATAGTCCTCAGGAGCTACCAATCGTACTATGAAGAACAAAGAGGCAATGTACACTTCACCCAATATCTCATTTCACCTCTACTAATGGGTTATCTTGCTCTGACAAAAGATATGCAGATGCCAAAATGGCTATTTCTGTTCCCAAAGATAATCATAGTGCATTACAAGATGAGGGATGGAGAATGGCAATGAAAGAAGAAATGGAAGCATTACAGTCTCGAAAAATATGGGACCTTGTCAAATGCCCTCCTGGATGTAAACCAGTTGCATGTCGTTGGATCTTCACTACAAAGCAGTCCCCTGATGGTTCTATTGATCGTTTAAAAGCAAGACTTGTTGCAAAGGGCTTTACTCAAACATACGGGGTAGACTACTTCGAAACATTCTCCCCTGTGGCTAGAATGGGATCCATAAGAACTATCATCTTTGTGGCTGTGAACAAGGGGTGACCTATATTTCAGTTAGATGTCAAGAATGCATTTCTATATGGAGAGCTTGACGAAGTAAGTCTATATGATACAACCCCCAAGTTACGAAGTCGAGGGGGAGTATGTATGCCGACTTCACAAAGCTATCTACGGACTAAAGCATAGTCCAAGAGCTTGGTTTGATAGACTGAGTACAGAGATTGGCACCATGGGCTTCCAGAGGACTACATCTGACTATTCGGTTTTTGTCAGGAGACGACAGACTGGTGTTGTAATTCTTGCTGTATATGTAGATGATATGATTATTACTGTAGATGATGACCAAGGGATACTAGAAACCAAGGCTTTCTTGCAAAAAGTATTTGTAACCAAGGATCTTGGACAACTTCGCTATTTTCTAAGCATAGAAGCTCAACGTACTAAGAAAGGCTTACATATATCACAGAGGAAATACTGCCTTGACATACTAACTGAGGCAGGACTACTTGGGTGCAAACCCTCAGGAATTCCAGCAGAGCCTAGAAAACATTCTGCATCCAATGATCCTCTCTTTGAAGACACTACACGATATAGGAGCCTGGTTGGCAAACTTCTATATCTTACAGTTACTCGACCTAATATATGTTATGCTGTAAGTAGAGCTAACCAATATATGGAGAAACCATGCTACAGCCATTGGCAAGATGTTCTTTAAATCCTTCGCTACCTAAAAGACTCGCCAGGACGAGGAATCTTCTATGGGGCATATGGTCACACAAATCTTATTGCATATGCTGACGCCGATTATGTAAGCTCTCCTGAAGACCATCGATCTACAACTGGATATGCCATGATGGTAGGAGGAAACCTGGTTAGTTGGAGAAGTAAGAAATAAGCAGTTGTTTCAATATCTAGTGTTGAAGCTGAATATAGAGCAACGGCTCAGGCTACATGTGAGATCACGTGGCTGCTTACTTTTCTTCAAGAACTAAATGCTGCTACATACACTCCTATTCCCTTGTATAGTGACAACAAATAAGCTACCTACATTGCTATCAATCCTGTGTTCCATGACAGAACAAAACATATTGAGATTGGAAGGCCCATTTTATAGAGATGTTGTACAAGGAGGGAAGATAACCACACCGCACATTCCAACAGATCTTCAACTTGCTGATATTTTTACTAAGGCAGTGACTAAGAAGCGGCTTTCCTGGATAACTTCCAAGTTGGGCATGATTGATGAATATGCTCCAACTTGAGGGGGAGTGTTAGAGATTACCTTATATTGTTGTTTCTTTATTTACCTCTATTTCCTTGTGCACTGTTTCCCTATGTATCACTGTTTCCTTATGTATTGTTTCCCTATGTAACCCCACAGGGGTATTTGTATAAGTTCTCCTCTGAGAATCCCAAGGTTTAGTCCTATATAAGGACCCCAAGACCTCACAAAATAAACACACAATATTCTTCTCTTCTTTTCTCCACAAGCAGTAAATGCATTGACTGCGGTCTCGGCTTGTGAGAACGTGCTACTCTTGGGAAATACTATTCAACAGAGCCTCATGCATCGTCTAGAGGGCTCAGAGGAATCCAAGCCTTATCGAAGGAGGCTTGGAGGTCTTCAATGTTCATGTCACATGGAGTTCCACCTCTTGGACTCGAATGACCCCCAGATGGGGTGATCTGAGCTGAGTCCTGCACAACAGAACACACGGCTCGAGGGTGAATCACTTAGCCCAACAGTCAGACGAAATGAGTGGAAGATGGTGTATGGTAGAGGACTTTGGCTAGGTGGTGGGGTCGGAGACTTGATCTCCTATTCCAAGAAAGATTAGGATGAGCGGAGGTGATCTGGAGCATGAAGAAGCGATGTGGAATGATATGGGGTCATAGTTGGGTCAAAACATGCAACAAAACTCAGTGAACAGAGGTTGAAGCTCTATGCTCCGACATATTGGTTTTTTTAGTTTTGTTTGAAAATGAGATGGAATTAGACATAATAAAATGCATATCTAGGTTACTGAACTAAGTGCGAAACTAAAGAAATAAAGATACATGCCTCACTTTGTATGGAGGACCTATGAAGTAAGAACCATCGGAGCTTTTCCGACGATGGATGAATCCGCTCCCAAACACCTTCTCCTTTTCTTAGATCAAAAAGTCCCTCCTCTTATCATAAGCTCACACTCCAAGTCAAGATCCTAGAGGATACGATGGTGGAAAAAGGATATATTTTGATTAGAGGTGGTGAATATGTTTATACAAATTAATTGATAGGAGGTCTTCGCTTTGGATTTTTGAGTGAATCGATGGTTGACTCAGGATGAACTCGAATTCGAGTGAAACCTGGTGACATTGCAAAGATTTTTGGTGAAGGAATTGGGCAGATATGAGGTATGAATCATGTTATAAAAATTGGTGAAATGGGGTAAGTGAAAGTTTGGGACTGATCCAAAGAGGGAGACGGGGCAGTTGACCTAGGTCAATGTTTGATGCCTCTCCATTGGTCCACGCATGCCACTAAATGACAAAACAAAGTTAAGAATATAAATAAAATCAAAATAAATTGATGGTTTTATTAATTAATTCCTAAAACGTGAAAGCTTTTTCTTATTTTGTGTATTATTTTATGTGATTTTTATTCATTTTTATCAACTTATTTATTTCATGTTAATTTTTTCATGTATAAATATATGAATATACACCTATTATTTTGTTTATTTGATTTTTATTTGTATTTCATATACATACTATTATATTCATGTATTTTATATTGTTAGTATGATTTATTATGTATTTATATATTTTTATTTTCTTTTTAGTGGTTTGTCTGTGTATTCAAATAATTACATGTGTTATATTAAAAGTATATTATACCTTTTTATTACAATTTATTATTTATTTTGGGGTTGTTTTAGATGTTTTAATTTAAATTTATATTTTTAATATGTTTTATATAATTTGTAAAATTATTTAAAAATATATAGGGAGTACACATGTGAAAAATTAAATAAAATAATATTACATAAAGATGCCCTAGTACATTACGAAAATATGGATTTTATATCTTACCTCTGTTTTAAATGAAACTAACTTCAAAATATAGATAATTTAATTTGAAATGCAATGGAGGTGAGTTTGATGAATTTTGAGTTCATATGGAGGAGATTTTGATTAATGAAGTTCTATTTAAACCTTTTCCATTTGTGTACCATGTGCATTGTGCATTATTCTTATTGGCTATTATTTTTGTATTTTTTTACATTATTATGTATAAGTTTCATGTTGAAAATATTTCAATTTGAGGTATGTATGAGTGTCTACAAAATAGTGTAAATATGAGCTATATATAGTGTATTGAACTATTAGGGTTTCTGGTGTTCTGTGTATAATCATCTATATTATTTTACCCTTATCTTTCCCTACTTTATTCCTTGTCTACCTAATTTGACTAGGTCTCGAGGTTTAGGATCATCCAGTATTTTTGATACTTCATTTATTTTCTTTTTCTTTACTTTATTATTTTATTTTGTGTTTAGATACAAGTATTTATACACTATTTACAGATAAATGTCAATTGATAATTCATGCAATTTAGTTATATTTACATGTATTTTACTAGGGATTTAAAGCCAAATATCAAAATAAAGGAGACAGAATAGTTATTCATTAGCCTCCCAGCCCAAGGTTGGTGGAGATCACGATCCTCATCATGTCGTCGTCGTGCTACCGGGATGGTTGCTTGAAGAACTCTGTCCTCTTCCATGCATTATGCTCATGAAGAAGACATGTGATTTCATGAGACGACATATTGAGGTTGCTAGCTTCGATCGTTTCTCGGGATTGTGGGATGTACGTGACTCATCATCATGTCCGCAAATGCACTCTTGTCAGATCGGACTTGAGTCAGAAGGCCTCTTTGTTTAGAGGCTTTAAGGATTATAATCACACTTCTAGAGATAAGCCTAAAAATCGCGTGCCCCATTTCCGCGTCATTGAGAACAGAAGCCTCCTTGATCTCTCAGATCAATAGAGGAGTATAACTACCTGAATGGATTAATTAGGTCAATTAGGGCTCACGGGAAGACTCGACGCACGGGACTACCAGCCACAGATTGATGACTCCCTACCTATCACCATCTAGTGTCGTGTTCAGCATGACGAATTCAAACGCGATAAATAGGTTCTGATCTTTCTTTTCCTATATATATGGGTCTGCGCAGCATTTCCACGATATCTTTATAATCAATTAATGGGACTTGGTCGGAAAGTTTTATTGCCTCTAAGAACCCAATGGCAGAGGTCTTCTTTGACTACTAGATTTGATGCTTCTTCGCTTCTGTCATCCCATTCAATCTGATTGGGGTACCCCCGGCTCTGACATGTATCTTGGGAAGCTCGAGCAATTCCTACTAAAAATGACCTCACCAGATAGAAAATGTCGAACCAGCCAACCGCCTACGTGCCCTTGGACGCCTAGTCATTCCGAAGAACACTTGCCCCCCCCCCCCATCTTACCGCGGCTGCTGGCACGGAGTTAGCCGGGGCTTCATCCTCAAGTCTTGCCTTCACTAGAAAAGGCATGGTAGGCACCTGGCCACACACGCATTCTTTCCTCCAATCAAGAACCTTAGGCCTACTTTATTCCCTTATATAGACTCCTACTCTTGAGCTCCCGGGCAAATGATAACTCTGGGTCTGCACTTGCTTATACATGAATGCGTGTCCCGAAGTCATCGAGAATGTCCTCTATTCCACCCCCATATATAATTGTTAATTCTCTCGTGATATATTAGGCCCCCTTCACTCTCTTGTGCGGCGCCTTTGGCCCCGCTTATTGGATTCGAGGCGGCTTGGTCTTGTCCAGCTTGACTGACTAAGGTAAGAAGGAAGAAGTTGATGTTTTTATGCATCTTCGGACATCTAATCCTCTTTCACAGGTGGTGATGACTTATTATATTCGGATCGTGAGGATCGCCGGAATACTTCGTATTAGTTGGAACTCCGGAAAATAGAACCTTACTTACATGGAGTCATTATATTCGTGTGAATATAGATGAAATAGTTTTTTAGTTAACCATTGATGTTTAATTAGCTCTTTGAAAGTCTTCCCACAATGGTTAACATCTCTTCTAATTCTTCGGTAGAAGAGTGGAAGCTGCGAATAGGGAGCCAGGTGAGGAATCCTTTCGACGTGCGATGGTAGCGAGGTCTGCCTTGGTCTGATTGTCCAGGAACTGAGATATATATGCAGAAAAGCCCATTGAACTTAGGGCTCGGACATTCGGGCTAGCAAGTGCCTATATATTCGGGGCCCCCTAAATAGGAGTTTCCTCCATCAGGCATCCAACTGGTCAAATGTTAGCTTAACACATGCAGGTGAAGCCAGCACAGTGAGGTCGAGCGGGAAAGTCTTCAAATGATGATAAAAAGCGACGATTGATGTTTAAGGCAAGGTGCTTTCTTCGAAATCTTTGTCATCATGTGCTGTGACTTCTTAGCACGGATGCTCCCCGAAGTTCTTTATAAGGATGATCCTTTCTCGATGGAACATGTTATCCATAGCCTTGCATTTTTTTCGGCCATATCCGGATTGAGTTTTGCTTCCCCCTTCGAACCCCCCCCCCCCCAATTCTGCCCTACACTCATTCTTCCCACCTATTCCCTGAGCAACTCTTCTCTTTTTGCATTTTAGAAACCCCCGTCACCGCCGCCTATAAATAAGCACCCGGGAGAGATTTGACATGGATCTTGCCCAGTCTACGGACTAAAATCAAGCACCGGGGGTAGATGTCGACACTCGACTTGCGGTTGGGAAGGAGGACTAGTGAAGTGGCATCATGCATAGTAAGCAGAGAAATCCGGAAGAAGACGATTCCCTTAGACTTCCCATGCTTGAATCTAGTCGGACCCCTTAGGCACATGTCTCAGCAACAATAAACGAGGGTTTCGCTCGTTATAAGAGTTGACCAAATAGGATAGATCTGAAAAAGGACTCAACAAGGACCCACCCTTAAGCTACTTCGCTTTCTCTTGCTCGCTTGCTTGCTTATTCGAGTTGCAAATAAAGCCAAAGAGAAAAGAAGGTTGATCCTTCGGGTCGTACCTTGCCCTAGGATTCGTCCATTCTTGCTCCTCAACACGACCCGAGATTCGCCTTGAGATCACTCCTTGCCTTGATTACACCTATTCATTTGGGATACGATCATTTACCAAGATAAAGAAAGGGAAAAGAGTCAACTTGCACTGCACTCCTTTCTTTGCTTGCTCTTTTCCCCGGTCGGTCTTCAACCACACTTAGCTCGTACCTAAGTGCTAACAGGCACCCACTGTCCCGCGCAATCGAGGCTGACTCAAATAGGTGGGGGCTTGTTTTAGTCGCTGATTTTATTCATGGAGATCAAACGGAGCTTGATTAGTTTCTGCTAGACAAGGAATAAAAAACTTCGGAACAAAACAATTAGAATTAGGCTTGGTCAACTGGAATGTGTATTATCCATATGGGGGCTGAAAGCGCTAGGCCAAGCATAGGCATAGGCTACGTGCTCTTCTTCCTGGACTGGCATGATAATAGTGGCCGCATTTGTCCAGCTTGTCATTTACCTAGTTCTAGTTTGCGAGGAGGTAAGGTTTGATGAAACAATATGGGAATGATTCCCGTGTCATGTGGTTTCATCTTAAACTTTTTAATTTTCCGCTGTCATGCCAACTAGTATGACTAGTTGGCCTAGATTTCATATAATATGATTTTCACGCTTCCATGATGTGTGAGGCATGACACCTTCCCTTCATGCTATTCATATGCATGAGTTTACAATGCAATCCGGTTATAACTAGATTACCATAAGCACATAATTCTTTAGTTTATTTTCCTTTATTTAAATTTAATTAGATCCTCTTAAAATATTTTTACCAACTACAACAAAATGGGTATAGAGTTACGTTATTTAAAATGCATCACTATATCATACATTGTTAGATATATAACGATGATATAATTTGCCGCGATTTTTTATCTTGAAATGAGTGACAAATGTCATATTCATTACTATATCATTTGCGATGGTATATATAACAACAATAATCCGTCGTTATTTATCAAATTTCTATCTATCTTTTGCTAAATTTTCAATTAAAAATAAGTGATGATTAGCTAAACTTTGGAAAATATCAATGAATAAGTGTTGCCATGCATCATCACTAATGATATGACAACAAGTATTATATTTGTCGCTAACTTCAAGTTACAATGAATAATAATGCCATTATACATTTAAAACAGATGATATAGTGAAGGATTATCTAGAAAAAGCGTCGTTGTAGATCCATTTTATTGGAGTGACTTTTAGCAAAGCTTTAGATTTTGTTAATAGAATTTCTGTTCATACATTTTCACGATTTTTCAATAAAAGTAACTTAGCACTTTTAGGAAAAAGTTAGAAACTTGATTCCTGATCTGTAAGATATAACCACTGCGCCACTTAGCTAAAATAGAAGGGCTCGTTCGACTGCATCATGTGCTTAATGGCCTTCATGAGTCATGACTCCGAATGTGCGGATTCGTTTCTGTGCAACAGCACTAATAATGCCGCACATGCAGCCGTCTGATGATGATCAGACGCCTGTGAATCCCCTTGCAAAACGATGGATGGCTAAGGTGCGCTGCATGGCATATCCACTCCATTATTTGGATAAGCTTTTAGGTCCACTAAAATGACAGACAGCTATTAGTTGAGGAGCCCTTATGCTGACCCTGCGTGTAATTAGAGAACGCTATTATTGGACGCACCCTTCCATAGGTCAACGATCGTAGAGATCATGCTTTTTTATCAATCTACTTTCAGGGGGGATAAAGATGCAAATGAAAACATTTATTGCTAAATTTGGTAGATGAACCAACCAATAGTCACCTGCAAACTCGAGTATTAATTCATTAATTCGCAGCATAGATTAATGCGATTCAGTTTTCAGTTCAAATCAGATAGTGATATGTTCCATATATCTATCAGATGGCTAGAAATTCTTAAGAAGATGATGATAGTAGTTCCTTTATTATTACTTTTAAATCCCGAAGGCTTTGTTTCGATGCGGCATTCCATCTTATCGCAGGAAAATTTATAGATTTATTTCAAGATAGTTATCTCAAGTTACACCATCCATTATACGTCTTACAGTATTCGTAATTTCATTTTCCCTCAAACTAACCAAAGAAAAACTGATGATGTATAAATTGTAGTTACCGGTCATCTCGCATTAATCTCGTCCAAATGGTTCTTGAAAGTAGTTACATCTTTATTATTATGCTTCTTTTTAATAGTCTTTGTTCAATAGAAGGGCGCTCATTTGGCAATGCTGGCATTAACAGAAAAACACGAGGTAATTATTCTGTGGTTGTTAATCTCACCTAAAGTATTCTTTTTAAAAAGTTCACTATTTTAAGTGACCAGGGTCATAGTTTTGCAACAATGGGTTGCTGATTTAAGACACCGAAAACAGTAACTGGGTATAGTAGATGTCAACATAGTTTGACCTTTTTAGGTAAGAAAACAGGTTATGGCTGATGATTTCTGATGTAAATATCATTTAATCATTGAGATCACTTTAATATCGACGTAATTCCTATCCTATTAAACCTGGATGAGAAGAAGATGATTCACTAATGGAAATGGATTCATATATTTCATTATATCCTTCAATATACTAGGTTGATCGTGTCACAGAACTTGTAACTTGACAGCTCATCCATTCTCTGATCGACATCCATTATGGTCGTTGTCATTGCATGCGGCAATGAGAATCCGGCTGGACCTAGTGTGTGGTATATGAATTTGTACACCAAGCAAGAATCTACAGTTGCTTGAGGGCGAATGAAGATGTGATGATCACTGATGTATCCCTTTCAAAATTGGAGTAATTGTAGCCAATGGAGCCTAAAGATGGGTGTCAAGAGCGGGGTCCTCCATTTTCTGCAAGCTAGCTTTGGAAGAAGTGATATCATGTGATATGCCTTTATTCCTTGGCTGTAGGCACTTTGATGTCCGACCGCAAATGGGTTCCAATCAGGACCAGAGCCCCCACACCTACCAAGTCACGGGTGATGGATTGCTTAGCATTGCTGCTGGACTTCGCAAGTTGTTCCCTGATCGGTTCTTTGACGAGTTCGGTAGGATTTGAAAGATGTAACTTCTGTGATCTGGATTGCAACCACAAAAAGCAAGTTATTAGATGCGAGTCCAGAACTTGTGCAACCCAGTCTTGCATACTGTGATGCCTTCATTTCCTTTTTTCTGTTGGAAAAAATCAATAGATATCATATCTTCTCATCTTTTGGAAAATAAAGTTTGAGAACAGGACAGAAGAGGGAGGACTGTACATTCATACCCAAATAACAAATATAACCGAGATCTTTCAAATGGTCCTCCCAATTTATACTAAGGGACTGCTCCATCTGTCACGTGATTCTATCCTCCTAATTTCAAATAGGTGAAGGGGGCATATATCCTCCTAATTTCTCGTAGGGGTAGCTAATTTTTAATAGGTTGAGGGGGTACTAATTTTCTCAATTTCAAGTAGGGGGCAGCTCTACCTTTTCAATGAGGGAGAACCCAATTATATAAATTTATAATGTCGTAAAATGTTGTTATCAAGGAGAATTGATAATCACAGCTTATTCCACACTAGATCAATCATATCCATTAGCCTTCATCCGAAATACACTTGTTAAAAACATAACCAATTATAACCAACTTTCAAATGTGTGCACGCACATGCATGTGCGTGTATGTATCCGTGTGTATGAGTGATGACTCGCTTTTGCTACTCGGGTTAAGGAATAAATACAGTCGTTGCGACCCGAATCGCAAGGCGAAATCAATCCCGAAAATCAGACCACCAAATAAAAGAATCAAATACTTAAACCAAGTAAGCGGTCTCGCTAATTTATTTTACCTGGTATAGCTACCTAGGTCGAACACAAGGAGCACGTGATGCAAAAGCAACGAAGTAGTCGGGAATCCAAGACAAGAAAAGAAATGGTGGTTTTTTATATTTTTCAAAAAAAAATTATGATTTTTAATATGAGAAAAGGATAAAAGAAAGTCAGAAATTGACACCCAAACAATTATTTAAGGTACCAAAAATGCTCAAACATTCCAAACAAAAATATTTTTGTGTTTTAAAAATATTCAAATGTTTTTGTAGATTTTATGGGGTTTTTCTGATTTTTAATTGATTTTCTAAAATTGGAATAAAACCAAAAACAACAAGCAATGTACAACTGGGATATAAAAGCATGTTAAAATTACTTAAAATGTCTATAAAAATCCCAACAATATTTTTATGAGAAACTACAAAATAAAATCTAACTACAACAACTGAAAACATATTTTTTTGAATTTTTTTGAATTTTTAATGATTTTTATAAGATTTTTACTCTTTTTCAATTTTTATGGTTTTTAGAAATGGGAATAAGACAGAAATTGCAACGAAAATCAAATAACATAAAAAACACAATCATGATTTTTTTTTAATTTTTTCAAGATATTTTAATATTTTTAGTTCATTTTAAAAAACAAACATGAGCTATTTTTAAAGTTTTTGAATTTTAAAAAATAATAAATGAACAAAATAAAACCAAAAATTAACTGAAATTCCTACACAGTGGCAGGAGCCATGTGTCGAAATTTCTTGAATTTTAGAGCCAAATTTATTCAATTAAAGGTAAAATACACAGCACAGAGGCACCAAACTGCAAGAAAAACATGTTCTGGGGCCAAATAATAACATGCACAGAAATTCTAGGGTCCGTTCAGCAATTTTCACATCAAAATTCACACATGTTGAAAAACAACACGTACATGGGTATATTTGCAAATAACGAAACTAAACTTGCAATTAGTAACAATAGAGAAGTCTAGGGCACAACATGCAAATAACCCAAGAAAACATGTGACGAAGCACGTGGGTCCACACAAACAGGATTAAAGTACGAATATGGACAACTACAGGTACTAAAATGCAAAAAGGTCTACTATATACGTTATTTTACATACTAAAATGAAAACTAAAATAAACGCACGGTAAACGGAGCAAATTACCCATACATGCACGTGATGAGGCGCGTGAGGGATAGGTGGCAACTGCCGAGTGGGCGTGGACGAACGACTCTGGATGCGTCAGGCGACAGATCTGATGGATGTCAGATGTCAGCTACGTTGTTGGTACAGGACCGTTAGATCTGACATTTAACGGTTCGACACCTCCAAGTGAACGGGCGGCTATGATGACGTCTAGAAGATATGGATGATCCAACGGCAGAGGGAGGCTCTGGAAGAACAACGTCTGGGCAAGTTTCACCGGAGCACCGTCAAGGATACGCTGCTTCGATGGATGATCGGCTGGCGCCAAAAGAATCGTGCGGATCGTACGCGTCGAATGGTTGACTTTGATGGAGTCGCAGACGGTCTGATCTTCGTGATGACGACTGCGACCTGGGCGAACTCCGGTGAGGGTGATGGAAGGTGATCTGGGTAGTCTCCCCGCACACTAATGCATGCAAGATAAAGCTCGGAATCGGAGGAATACTCCGGTAGTGGTTATTGGATCTAAAACAAAGAGAAGCGGCGGTGAATGGAAGGGGATCTCCGGCGAAGGCGATGGATGAAACTGATTGCCTAATCTTGTCAATCCGAGCCAAGATCAGGATGATCAGATGGCGTGGGAAGAAGGAGGGTGAACGGATGTATCAATCGAAATGGGTGGATGACGGTGACGAGGCTCCGATCGGATGGTCGGAGTTGGCAGAACGATGACGGGGAATGATTGAATCAGATAAGGGAGCTAAGGACTATGGAATAGGTACCTGAGGGTCCTAAGAAAATCCTGAGCTCCAGGGGAGTTGGTAGGCGGGTTCTTTATCTCAACTTCTTTGCGGCTAGCGGAGGAGGCTCGTCACAGCGGTGCTCTGGCCACGAGACTTGAGCGTCGGCTACACAGCTCCTCTCCACCGACCAAAGGTGGCCTCCGGTTGCTGTCACCAAGGCGGAGGTTTCTAGGGTAGCAGAGAAGCTTTTATAGGACAGGGGAGGCGATGGAAGCTTTTATAGGACATCACAGGTGGCCGGAGCAATCTGGTTAGGCACGCAATCCAAGAGAGGTCCGAGCTTCCCTAGGGATCCGCGTGGATCTTGGATCCATGGGGAAGGCACGTGTGGAAGATTGGAGCAGGAGGATGCATGATCCGGCCAAGATAATTGGAAGAATCGGGTCCGGTGGAATGTTCGGGTCGGGTCAAGCCCTGGAAGAGGGGGTTGACCCGAGTCAACATTCTTCCGTGGACCAATCAGAAAAAAGATATACAAAAATAATTGAAAATTCAATTAAAAATAGCAAATGATTTGAAATTAAAAAGTTTACAAAATCAAAAATATTTGTTATTTTTCAAACTACTTTTCTGTGCTTTTTATTTTTTTTATAAAAAATAATTTATGGTATATACAATATAGTATATTATATACATGTATAAAATAACTATGTATTTTGTACATCTATTTTTATTTTCTTATTTTTACACAAATACTCCAATTTTGTATCATATTTATTTACAACATAATATTTGGAGTATAAAATATTTTTTTTATTATTTATTTACAAGCATAAATTAAATAGGAAAAGATGCATATTTACATGTATTATATACAAGGTGATAGAGTGTTTTATTTTATTTTTATTTTTCTAATTTTTGTTTTATTTTTTGAAGTATATAAAAGGAAATAGAAACACCTTTTTATTTTTATTTTTATAGAAATAAATTATATATATATGGATATATAAATAGGTGATAAATATGTACAAGGTCGAGTGGCCCTATCTCTCTCTACTTATTTTATTTGGCGATCAGGCCAATTCATGGCCTCTCTTGGGTTTAGGTCACTTAATATTTATTCTAAATATTTCCTTCTTTTTCTTTTATTCTTTATTATTTTGTTTTTGCACAAATACATGATAATTATGAGATATTAACAAATACGTGCTTATTGCTAATTTATTGTATTTACAGCTATATACATGATGCTTTGCCAAGATATTTAGCTAAAAATAAAAGAATAAAGAGTGATGAATGAGTATTTATCACCCCCTATACTTTGATTTTGCTAATCCCTTAGTAAACACTAATTTGAAAAAGAAGTGAAAAGGAAAGGAGAAGAAAAAGAAGAGAAATCAAGGTTGATTATTGAACTTGCCCTCATTAAATTGAAGTATGGAGCTCAGACAGACCTTTGGATTATTAGTTTGTCAGAACCTTATATGGACTTAGACTTAAAACTTAACAACCTCTAAGTTCCACCAATCTATGGTCAAGACTCCTCAATAATCCAGATCAGAACAAGTATAGATACACAAACTCTAATGACCATGAATCATTTCTTGTACTGTGTACGTGATATGTAGCTCCCCACCTCAGAAATTGGAAAGTGACAACCCCCCTCAACAAGGTAACTCTAATGCCCTAGTCTGGCAACTCTTTCCTCGAGGTACGGGGTATTCCCTTCTAAGTTCAAGTGCCACTGGCACAAGAAGAGGAGGAAGAAGAGAATGGACCATGACCAGTGTAGCCATGTATCATAGGGAGCCCAACCAGTGTAGCTAAGTCTCCCTGCTGCAAGCTTCATGAGATGGGCATGGGTAACATAAGCTTTGCTTTATTTGGCTATATACACTCCGGTGGGTATTTTAGTTTCAATCAGACCCATCACTTTTTTGGACTTTTTCTTTCTTTTGCACATTTTTTTTCGATGTGCATATGTACAACATATCTACATGGTGCAACATATATACATAAGGAGTTTTTCCTCTTGAGCCAGTATACTATCCATCTTTTGAAGCATTATTGCAACCCACAACTTCTGTCTTTAGATCTCAATGCTACCAAACCAAGTTGAGATGCACTTCCTTCACTAAAAGAAGGCTAGAGGTTCCGCCTAGAAGTACTACCCTCATATGCTACCCCAAGCCAATGAAGACTGCCTCCTCACCACCTCATCCGTAGAGAGCTATGTATAAGGTGCTGGTGCAAGTAAAGCCATTGTCTGTGAGAGTCATGTGTGCGTTGTTAAGTGTTCTACTTAGGCTCATCAACATGACATATGATCATAGCATAGTGGACTCAAAGAATAAAGTCACCATGGACCTGAAAAGTCGTAACCCTGAGCCCTATAAGGTTCCTCTTAGAATTAGGTGGATTAAGGACTTAACCAAGCTTCATTTTCAATTTAATTCTAGGCTAGTTTAAATGTCAACTATGATTCAGAAAAACTGTACAAGTATATACAAATAAGTTTTTATGCAATTTTAAAAACGTGCAATTTTTTTTGAAAAATGTTTGAATGAATGAATGGATGTATGCAGAAGTTTTGCAAAATATTTACATATATTTACATAAGGGCTTTTGCAAAATTTTTGTTTTTCAAACATTTTACAAAAAAAAATTGTACTATATACATAATTTTGATATCAAAATATTTACAAACTCTTTACACAAAATATTTTTACAAATATTTGTACAACAATACTTTTATAAATAGCTATGTATGTGTAAGAAAGAATTTTATGTACAAGAAAAATTTTAAATTTTTATGTTTTTTAGAATAAAAGGATTTTAGCCATTTTATTTATTAACACACTCACAAGTACGAGTTATGGCTAAAGTATATATGAAATATATACGACACCTCCCTATACTTAGCTCGAACGATGTCCTCAGAGTGGATCAAGAGCGATGAAGAAGACATAACTCGTTCTCAATATAGGGAAGTGAAAAGGAAAACTAGACTACAGGGATGAATCAAAGAATAGAATGAAAGAGAACCTTAGTGTTTCCCCCTATACTAAGAATCAAGTAATCCTAAGTATGGCATATTGTACATAAAGGGAAATCTGAGTGGAAGGATGTACAGGGTCTACCTCCCCTATACTCAGGGTAAAATATCCCTAAGTATAGGCAGCAAAACAGAGGTAAAAAGAATAAAAAAGGAAATAAAAAGTCTGACACCACCCATACTTAGGGTAAAGTGCACCCTAAGTATAGCATAATCAAAGATGCATATGGGGTTAGACTGAAGAGTGAAATGATATGGACATCTAGATCTATACAAGGAGGAGGACAGTGATAATCAGGTGTGAGATGCCAAAAATGTGAGTCAAAAGACAACATCTCACGCAAAATGAATAGGGGCAACGCCAACGACCAGTGGCTCATGATCTAGATATGGTTTGAACCGCTGCCCATTAACACGAAAGGTAGATTCAGATGACATCTCAGATATGTCAATGCTTCCATTGTCATGTACCTTTCGGACCAGGTATGGTCCCTTCCATTTGCTATACAACTTCCCTGGGAATAATCTTAGCCTGACATCGAACAACCATACTCTCTGATCTGGATACAACTGTTTGTGGTTGATATGAGAATCATGCCACTCCTTAACTCTCTCCTTGTATTGTAGGCTGCCAATTCTACCCTCCTCTGATCTCCTACACTCACTAGATCCAAAAGTATGTCTGTGACAACCCAAAGTGACTTGTGCCTCAGCTCAACAGGTAAAATGCATGGCTTGCCATAAATGGGGCGAAAGGGAGATGTACCCAAAGGTGTCATGAAGGAAGTCTGATATTCCCACAAGACCGAGTCCAAAAGCCGTGACCAATCCTTTCGGTCAGGGAGGACGACCTTCTGCAATATAGTCTTGATCTCCCTATTCGACAGTTCAGCAAGACCATTAGTTTGAGGATGATATGGAGTGGCTACTCGATGGTCTATGCTGAACTCGCTAGCAAGGGCCTTTACCTTATTGTTGGCGAAATGAGACCCCCATCAGATATCAATACTCTAGGCACCCCAAATTGTGAAATGATATTTTTCCTCAAAAATCTGCATACAGTCCTAGCTTCTACGGTTCGGACGGGGATGGCTTCAACCCAACGACTCACATAATCAACGGCCAACAGAATGTACTCAAACCCATGACTCTTAGGGAATGGACCCATGAAATTCATGCCCCATGCGTCAAAAACCTCATAGAAGTGAATGGGTGATGAATACCCATTCATCACTCTTTATTCTATTATTTTAGCTACAAAAACCTTTGCAAATACATGTAGATATGTGTAAATACAAATAATTACCAAAAGCATGCATTGTGTAAAAACCTATAATTAGCATGTTTTTGTGCAAAAATAAAAAGAATAAAGAGCAAAAAGAAAAAGAGGGAAATATTTAGAATAAATATTGAGCAACCTAAACCAAGGGAGGGCTCAGCATGGGCCTGACCGCATAAAAGCCAAAGTAGAGGGAGATAGGAGCTCATGTGTATATACGTCTGTAAATACAATAAATTATATTTTCCCCACCCAAAAATATGTTTGTCCATATTGTGTGTATATTTAGAAACTATTAAAAATAAAATAAAAAGATGAAAAGCAAAAAGATCAAAAATACCCTTCCTTCACCATGTACATAAACCACACCAATGTATTTATCTAACCCTATAGATAAATGTATTTACTTTCAAAACTTGTTGTGAATATTCTATGGCTTATTTTGTAAATAAAATAAATAAGAAGAAACAAAACAAAAATCAAATAAAAATCACAAAATCAAAAATACAAAAAGACACTGTATAAATACCATGTGTATAAATGTATTCAACCATTTATTTCACCCTTGTATATATGTGATAAAAATAAAATAGAAATATTCTTTTATTCCTCATTTTATCTTGTAAATAAATAAAATACAAAATGAGCATAAAAATACATAAAAATAACAAATAAAAAAATCAAAAATAAAAATCCATATAGTGTACATATACCTATATATATAGCTACCCTATTTTTATTTCCAAAAATTAATTAAAAATCACCAAAAAATAGAAAAAAATAAAAGAAAAATATTTCATGTTTTGAGTTTTCTTTAATTCGGCCTATTTCTGCCTTAAAATAAATAAACAAAAATTGCATCCACGTGGCCGCTCCTGATTGGTCCACGGGGGATTGTTGACCCCGGTCAACTCCCCCGCGGACTCCTTCCTTTTCTGGAAGACGCGCGCCGCCCCGCCTTCTCCGATTTTCCCACGCGTCTCCAGGCTGTCTCCCACGCATATCCCATGCCCGGATTCTTCGCCGTTCATCCCTCTCCCTCGCCGGATCCTGCGCCATGAAATCAACGCCTTCCTTAGCCGTCGCCCCTCAACCCTAACCGCCCCTGTCACCTTATATATTCTCACCTCCGCCGCCTCCGCGCCCCATCTTTGGATCGCCATCCTTATTCCTGTGACCTCCAGAGCGAAGCTCGAGGTGACAGCTCGCGTTAGCCCCTGTTGCAGTGAGGTGAGGGTGTCCCGACCATCGATCCGGCGTATTTCGCCGCCATTGCTCCGCCGCCGGCGTTGAGCATCGAGCTTCAGGCCTTGACGCCCTTCGAAGCTACGACCCGGAGTTAGCCACGCTCCAGCACAGTCTACTGCAGCCACCAGGTAACCTTAGCTCCTTCTAGTTTCTTCCAATTTCCGATTTCGCCCAATTCATATCTCCGACGCATTTCTCCGATCCCGACCATCTCGCGTTACATCTCGACCATCCGACCATCTCATCACCTCCGTTGTATCCCCGCGCACCTTCTACGCCCGCTCATTCAAACCAGCTCGCCCCGGAGATGGGATTCGAGTTCCATCGCCTCCGCCTCGCCGGAGCTCGCTCGCCCCACCGCACAGACCATCTTCACCCCGCTTTCTGGGGTCGAGGCATTTTGCCCTCGACCCGCGAACCTTCGTGTCTACTTTGCAGGTCCAAAGGGGGGCATCTGAGCCCCCCTACAGTTCAGACCGGAGCTTCGCGCCGCTAGGCCTCGCCGGAGCCCCTCCAGGGCTCGGTTGGGCCATCGGCCATCACCATCAGCTGCGGGAAGTCACCAGGAACGTGTTCCGATCAGTAGCAGCAGCTGAGGAGGACCGGAGTCCACGCACGAGGCCGGCGAAGTTCGCCGGCCATCAGTTCTTCCTCCATCTTCCAGAGCCGTCCGATGAAGCCCTCGCTCCAGTTCTGATCGCTTCCGTCCATTCTTCGAGGAGCAGCAGCCGTCGATCCATCCGAGGAGCGCATCTGGACCATTGATAGCAGAGGAGAGAGGCGCCAGCGTTTCAGACGTCAGATCCTCCACGTGGGCCTCTCCCCACCGTCGATCGAGCCGAAGGGACGAAGAGAGGAGTCGCGCCGCCATCCCAGCCGTCAGATCACCCACGTGGCGCCTATCCGACCGTCGGTTAATAAAGGGGTAAATATCGTAGGGCCCCCTCGTAGTTTGTCATTTCCTTTTTAGTACTGTAATTATTTTTAAAACTTTATTAGCGTAGGGTTATTTGCATTTGGGACCCTGGTACTTATTTTATTTGCACTTATACCCCCGCCTGTTGTGAGCCACGTGCGTCGTCACGTGTTATTCTGGGTTTTTTTGCAATATATGCCCTGTAGTTCTGGATGTTATTCATTGAATAAAATGTTTTGTTTATTTGCATATATACCCCTGTGAACACTTTATATTCGCATGTGCGTTTTATTTTGGGATATTTGCATATAAGCCCCTGGACTATTGATACGAGTTATCAATAGGTCCTTGGAACTTATTTTTATTACATTTAGGTCCTTGAGTGCCCCAGGCACGTGCTTGGCACGTGACTTCTTGGGTATTTTGCACCAGGACCCCAGAACTTTTGGGTATTTGCACATAGGTCCCTGTGCACAGTGCCCCTCCTTTATTTTTGAATAAAATATCAAACGACCTCCAAATCCAATGAGATTTTGACACATGGCTCCTGCCATGGTGTAGGAATTTCTATGATTTTTGAGGACATTTTTGATTTCATTTATTATTTTTAAAAATTCAAAAACCTCCTTTTTTGCCACTGTTTGACTTTAAAAATACCAAAAAAATATAAAAACACCCCCAAAAATTCCAAAAAAATTAGATACTGTAGTTTGCTTGTTGTTTGATTTTCTAGCCAATTTTGGCTAATTTTCATCACCTAAAAACCTTAAAAATTGAAAAACCCCTAAAAACCCATAAAAATTATAATAATTAAATCAAAAATCCAAAAACAATAATTAGGGTGCCTAAATTTTCCTTATTCTTTCTAGATTATAGAAAAATTACCTTTAGGGCTTTTTGAGATCCAAGAGTATTTTATTTTTGGGTCTTAAGCCTTGCTGGACAGTCCCCTTTGTTTTTCGCATTGTTTGATTTTTAATAAATAATTTACCCATTAGAAAAATTCCAAAAATTCACCAAAAACAGTAAAAAACTTAAAAAACCTAAAAATCAATTTTCTGGAATTTTTGCATCATTTTTGGTGTGTGTAATAAATTGTTGAAGTTCCCTTGTATTTACCTTCTTTAATTTTCTCATCATTTAAAAAAATCTAAAAAAATTATAAAAACAAATAAAAACCACTAAAAAGTACTCTCTTGGATTCTGACTACATCGTAGGCCGCAAGGCCAATCTGTGCTCCTTGTGTTCGACCCTGGGAGCTATACCAGGTTAATCCTCTAGCAGGACCACTTCTCTGTGTTTCATTGATTTATTCTCATTTGTGGTTCAATTTTCTTGATTGACACGTTCTGAGTGACTGAGGTCGCAACGACCTTTATTTTTCTGTACCTTTACCTCTGTCATTTGGCCGGTCATCAGAATGGCGCCGTTGCCGGGGATCACGGCTTTGTAGTCATTTTTCCATATTGTCTCTCTACATTATAACTGTTTTCTGACACTCTCTCTTTCTAATTTTTGTGCGAGGTACTGCGTGGAGAACTTGGAGTACACTTTTTGAGGACCCGCACGGGAAGAAGAGCAGGGAGAAGAAGAAGAATTTCATTTATTTGAGAGAACAATATTTTTGTAATAATTTAGGACTCAGACTTTGAACTGTGGACATTTGTAACTTAGCGGGTCTGTTTCGCCGAGCACCGGTGTGCTCGGGGGACCCATTTGGATTTTCACGGCTTTTATCGTGGTTTATATAGCTAGCTGCCTTTTCCGGTGTTTCTCGCGGTTTTAGCCCCTAGACATAGGAATTTTGATTGATTGTGACGTAAATTTTCTAAGGCCCAACACTTAATAGAATATCTGTTCCTATAGAACGTAATTGGACCTTGATAAAATTCACTGAAAAAGTTAGTTTAATTGGATTTGAGACCACGTGCCGTGAGGAGTCACATACAGCGCTGGCAGGACCCGTTGTGGCGGGCACCGAGTGACTCCCAAGATCGGACTCCGGACTCGATTCCGTTGGCTAACTATTGTTCTTCACGATCAATAGAAGTTGCTTGTCTAAGGCCGGTTTTTCCCGTTGCACCATTTAGGTAGTTTTAATTCTGTATTTAAATTCTGCGCGGATCACTTACATGTAGAGTGCTGGAGACAAGGTACGCATTTCTTTCTCTGCATGCATCATTGATTTTCTCGCGCATCGGCTTTTTCGTTCTCTCCCTCTGTTTTTGGCTTAATCATCAGGAGAATCGGAAAAACCGTTAGGCCGCTTGTATTTATTTTGAAAAAAATTAAAAAGAAAAACAAAAAAATTTTGGGACTGGATAACATTATTGACCCTAAAAGACACTCACATTAAAAATTTGTCTTGGGGAGAGCAACCCCCTCATTGTATGGTTTGGATGCGCGAGAGAGTGACCCGCACACTAGGTAGAACCCTCCGGTGTTATTTCTAGCTGACTACCGACTCTTCCGTGCGGGCCAGTCGGTTGGAGTAGCATCGGGTATCCTAACAGGTCACGTAAGCGCTCTGATATCTTGCATGTTCACCAAATAAAATTGACAAGATAAAGTGACCGATCTCTCACGGTCTTCAGATTGTGTTGCGTTGGTGAACCGGGGGTTTGCTTTGCGATCATATTTTCTCCAGATCCCATCCTCCCAACTCGCCAGATCAAGATGATGGGTAGACGATCTCTTAGGCAGCCTCTAGCTGCACCGCTTTCAGGCGCGTCTACTCCATCATCTAGGTTGGCCCGTGAGAGTCAAGACCAGCTCTCCGGGCCCGAGTTCGATTCCACCCTGTTCCCCCTCGATCCCCTTTCTTCTGCGACTGAGAGACATGAGCCCGAGGAAAGACGAATTAATTTGACAGAACCTGAGTTAGGCTCATCTGATTTTGCAGACATCCCTATGGCTGGAGCCGGCAGTTCAGACGATCGCCAGCCCGAACATTTTGTCTTAGACCAGGGAGCGATTAACTCCACCCTGATCGCGTCATTAGAGACAGTTCAACAACAGTTACGCGATCAGGGGGCATTCATGATAGAGATGAGGGGGGAGTTGGAGAGACTCCGAAGAGAGCGAGACGAGCCGAGCGAACCGGAGGACATTCCTGACGCTGATGCAGAGGCAGCAGCTGCAGCAGCAGCTGCCGCAGCAGCGGCAGCCGCCGCCGCAGCAAGACCGATGCGGGAGCTACACAACCCCGGATCTACACTGATGCACCAGTGGGTGGTGATACCTGCTATCGTGGGGGATTTCAAGTTCCCTCCGAACACCCTGCAGATGCTTCCTCATTTTCACGGACTCGCCACTGAGGAACCCCACCTCCATCTCCAGGAGTTTCTGATGATCTGTAGCACTGTCCACGACCGTCGTGTGGACCAAGATACGATTCGGATGATGGCCTTCCCTTTTTCACTGGCAGATAGAGCAGCCGCCTGGCTGAAACATCTAGGGAAGTTTGTTTACACCTGGGAGCAACTCCGCACCGAGTACTTGAACAAGTACTATCCACTCGGGCGGACGAATGCAGCGAGGGCCCTGATCAACAACTTCTCCATGCTCCCTAACGAGCAATTTCACGAGGCATGGGAGAGGTTCAGAGAGCTTCTGGATAGATGCCCACATCACGACATCTCGAAGCCGAACCTAGTTCAGAGCTTCTTTAGTGGGATGACACCAGAGCTTCAGGGTCTGGTGAATGCTTCTTGCGGCGGGTCCTACTTTGCCAAGGACCACAACCAAGTCTGGGCCATCTACGAAGAGATGGCAGAAAATTACATGGTGATGTCCCAGACTCGGTTGTACACTCAGAGATCTCAGCAGCCGCCAGGACCCGTGCAGTATCAGCGGATAGCACGGGTTGATGCAGGTCCATCCAGTTCGTCCACAGTTGCGGCCGCACAGGCAGAGTCGGCCACTGCGGACATGGGGATTATCAGCGAGAAGTTGGACCGCATGGAAATAATAGAGAAGAAGCAGTGCCAGGGCATAACTCAGATGGAGCAAATGGCACAAACTCTGAGCGACATGAAGACCCAGCTCTTGTGTCTTCAGGAGGCACAGACGGCTCCTCAGCCCCGTCTTCTGTCGCGAGGGGATTCCGGCGGCAGCCGCAGCTCGTCCCAGCGCTCCAGCTCCTTGCAGCAGCCTAGACAAGTTCACCTTGTACAGGCGGAGCCGTACCAGCAGCAGCAGCCCTCTTACCAGTCACCACCATCTCCAGACTTACAGATGGTGGTATATCAACCGGATCAACCTCTGGCAGCACTGCCACCAGACCCCTTTGATGCTGAGCCGTTGATGGATGTCAACGGGATTTGGTATGACCGTCCTCAACCTGGAATCCGACGAGACCATCCCGGATTCAGGTGGGGGAATGGGGGTAACCAGTCCCAACAGCAGCCAGCCGGTCAGGGAGGGCAGTACTCCCAGCAGAGAGATCACCAGCAGCCCCCTGCATATCAGCCACATCAGCCATCATCCTTCGTACCTCGTCCCTACCAGCAGCAGGGACAGAATTGGAGACGTGAGCAGCAAGCTCACCAGCAGCAGCATCATTCCTCTTACCCCTCTCAGCCACAGCAGCACCAGGTCCAGCAGCCTCATTATCAGAGAGGCAACCCGTCGGGCTCCCATGAGAGCCCCGCCATGGATGATCTAGCCCGTCTCTTCACAGAGCAACAAGCTACATTTAGACGGGAGATGGACGAGTTCCGCCAGGAGATGCGGGACCTGATGAGAGGGAAGGCCGCCATCCCTGCACAGATCGAGCCTAATCCGAATAACTTAAAGAGGAAATCTGAGCAGGTAGTTCACACTGAATTTGCCACTCCTAGTGACCCATTTGATGATACATCTTCGGATTTATTTGATGCTGATTTTGTCACACTTAGGAGCGGTAGAAAACCAGCAGGCGGCGCCTCATCTGAGCGACAACGCGAGGATTTATCCAGAGCGCCAGATGAGGAGGAGGAGAGCGGTACTGAAGCCGCACATCATGATGACGGTGGTACTGATGCCACCAGAGATGTTGATTCCACCGGCGGTACTGAGGCCGCCATTTCACCACATCGAGGAGGTGGTACTGACGCCACCAGCAGAGCCGAGCCAGCCCGCGGTACTGAGGCCGCAAGACGTCTAGTTGTAGAGCCAGCTAGAGGTGGTACTGAGGCCACCAGCATTTATTCTGATAGAAATGTTGTCTTTCCTCGCATGAATGTATCTCGGAACTCTGATTTGAATAAAGGAAAAGGTTTAGTTTCTTCTGATCCCACTGTGGTGAATGATGTTTGTGAGGATCCAGTCATCGAATCATCTAGGCCTATTCCTAGTCCTTCATCTGAGAAGGACCCTGTGATCCCCTTTCCTAGAGCCCTTGAGTTGAGGAAAGGGAAGAAAAAAGAAAAAGATCCAAAAAAGAGAGAGCAGGAGGAGTTCAGCCAGGGCATGATAGACCGATTTCACATCCAGCTGACCCTCAATGAGGATTTGCAGCACATTCCTCTTCTTCAGCGATCCCTAAGAGATAGGACCACAGTCAGGAGGAAGAAGAGGAGCAAGACCGCAGAAATTCATGTGCTAACAAAAGCCACGTGTTACGCGATCCAGAACCATCTGCCGACTAAGAGGCCAGATTTAGGGGCCCCGTATGTCAGATGTCAGATTAGTGAGCAGAGGTTCAACCGTACTCTATTAGATAGCGGATCGTCGATCAACCTTCTTCCGGCAGCCCTTCTCGACCACTTAGAGTTGGGCACTCTTAGACAGAGCAGGACATACCTTCAGTTTGCTGATCGGTCTGTCAAGAGGCCAAAGGGGTTGTTGCGAGACGTTGTCGTCACAATTCAGGGTTTGCAATTCCCCGTGGACTTCGTAGTGCTGGACATGGAGACCCCTGACTCGTTGACCGATTCCCCCATTATCCTCGGTCGCCCGTTCTTAGCCACAGCCAAAGCGGTGACTGACCATGACAGTGGGAAGGTATTCTTTCGCGTCCAGGGCGAGAGTATACAAATAGAGACGGTTAAGGACAACAGAGCCAGAGCTAGATCCCGCTCAGAGGACAGTACAGATTCAGACCAGCTGACAGACGCAGGACCAGACATCCACCAGGACTGTGATTTTGTGATCACAGATGATGAGGCAGCTTGGGCAGATCCTGTAGCACAGACCATCCTCTCATATTCAGCTACAGCTGATGCAGAGACGATAGCAGAGGATAGTCTGGAAAGCACAGCCCTGGTTCAGGATACTATTGAGTCAGCAGGGTCGGACCTTGATCGCGACACGAGTTTCAGTGATGGTGGTACTGAGGCCACCTTGCCCTACGGTGGTACTGATGCCACTGCAGTTGATACAGATCCCTCGGATTCAGAATCTGATTGGGCAGATTGTGATGATCAGATGCCAGATCTGGATCCACCTGAGCCTATAGATGAGGAGGAGGTAGAGGCAGAACAGATCAGAGACAATGCAGAGGACCCGCCTTCTCCAGATCCAGTTTGTGAGAGTTCGTTATCATTTTCCCAGGTAGATTTGGCAGAATTGTCCGCATACACACATCTTCTTCAGAAGCCAGATTTGCCAGCACCCAGCTGTCCAGAGCTAAAGCCGCTCCCGACTTCACTGAAGTATAGATTCCTTGCGGGAGAGTCTGAGATGTACCCAGTCATCATCTCTGCCGATCTGACTGGAGAGCAAGAATCCCGTCTGATGGAGGTTCTTGAAAAGAACCGCAAGGCAATTGGATGGAGCGTAGCAGATCTCCATGGGATTAGTCCCTCGTTGTGCTCCCACCATATCTATCTCGAGGAAGGGGCAAAGCCGTCGCGTGAGTTCCAGCGGCGACTGAACCCCAACCTAAGAGAAGTTGTCATGAAGGAAATATCAAAATGGTGGAGTGCAGATTTTATTTATCCCATTTCCGACTCCAAGTGGGTGAGCCCCTTGCATGTGGTGCCCAAGAAGACGGGCATCACGACTGTGATCAGTGAGTCGGGAGAGGAGATCGCTACACGAGTACCCACCTCTTGGCGGGTCTGCGTTGACTACAGGAGACTCAACCAGGCCACCAAGAAGGACCATTTCCCCCTGCCCTTTATAGATCAGATCATTGAGAGACTGGCAGGGAAAAGCCATTACTGCTTCCTGGATGGGTACTCGGGCTACAATCAGGTGGCCATCGCTCCTGAGGATCAGGAGAAGACCACCTTTACCTGTCCCTTCGGTACCTACGCCTTTCGACGCATACCATTTGGGCTATGTAACGCCCCTGCGACCTTTCAGAGATGCATGCTGTCGATATTTTCGGACATGGTAGGGGAGTGTTTGGAGGTCTTCATGGACGACTTCTCGGTTTACGACGACGGATTCGATTCCTGTCTTGACTGCCTAGACCGAGTGCTCCAGCGATGTATTGCTACCCGCTTGGTTCTATCTTGGGAGAAGAGTCACTTCATGGTGACTCAAGGGACGGTGCTTGGCCACATCATCTCCAACAGAGGCATGAAGGTTGATCCGGCCAAGGTCGATGTCATTAGAAAACTCACACCGCCGTCCAATTTGAAGCAGCTACGGTCATTTCTAGGGCACGTTGGTTTCTACAGGAGATTCATTCATGATTTCAGCAAGATTGCCCGACCGTTGACTGATCTCTTGACGAAAGACACCGAGTTCCTTGTTGATGACAAGTGTCTTTCGTCCTTTGAGACTCTCCAGCAGTGTGTTATTGAGGCTCCTGTCCTTCAGCCACCCGATTGGTCTCTCCCATTCGAGATCATGACGGACGCCTCTGATTTTGCCGTAGGGGCCGTGCTAGGACAGAGGAGGGATGGAGTGCCATTTGCCATACACTATGCTAGCCGCACATTGGATTCCGCCCAGCGGAATTACACGGTCACAGAGAAGGAAATGCTAGCAGTAGTGTTTGCCCTAGATAAGTTCAGATCGTATATCATTGGATCTAGAGTGACTTTGTATACCGACCACACCGCCATCAGGTACCTCATGTCAAAGAAGGATGCCAAGGCCAGACTTACTAGATGGATCCTTCTACTCCAGGAGTTCGACATTGAGATCAAGGATAAGCCTGGAGTCAAGAATGTGGTGGCGGATCATCTTTCCCGACTAGAGCAGCCTGAGGATTCTGAGCAGATTGATCCCATTTGTGATACCTTCCCAGATGAGGCGATCCTTGCTATCGCCTCACTCCCGTGGTATGCCGATATTGTGAACTTTCTCGTTGCTGGGAAAGTCCCACAAGATTGGCCCAGGCAGAAGCTTGAGACCTTCTTTGCGAAGGCCAAGTCCTACCACTGGGAGGATCCCATCCTTTACCACGAAGGAGGGGATAGCATCTGGCGTCGGTGTATTCCTCAGGAGGAGCATCATAGTGTCCTCACTTACTGCCACAAGCTTGAGGCAGGAGGACATCATTCTGGGAGGAGAACGGCACAGAAAGTGCTCCAATCCGGCTTGTGGTGGCCTACACTCTTCAAGGACTCTGATGAGTTCGTGAAGAGATGTACTGACTGTCAGAGGATGGGCACTTGTGGACAACGTGATATGATGCCGATGCAGCCCATTCATTTCTGTGAGGTTTTTGACGCATGGGGCATCGATTTCATGGGTCCATTCCCTAAGAGTCAGGGATTTGAGTACATTCTGTTGGCCGTAGATTATGTTAGTCGTTGGGTTGAGGCTATCCCCGCCCGAGCCGCAGATGCAAAGACAGTTTGCAGATTTTTGAAGAAGCACATCATCATGCGGTTCGGGGTTCCACGAGTTCTGATTTCTGATGGGGGATCTCATTTCATCAACGACCAGGTGAAGGCCCTTGCCAACGAATTCAGCATAGACCATCGTGTTGCCACACCATACCATCCACAGACAAATGGTCTAGCTGAGGTGTCGAATAGGGAGATCAAGAATATTTTACAGAAAGTCGTCCGCCCTGACCGAAAGAATTGGTCACAGCTTTTGGACTCGGTCTTATGGGCATATCGGACGTCTTTCAAGACTCCATTGGGTACATCTCCCTTTCGCCTCGTTTATGGCAAGCCATGCCATCTACCTGTCGAGCTGAGGCACAAGTCACTTTGGGCAGTCACAGATATTCTTATGGATCCAGATGGTATAGGAGACCAGAGGAGGGCAGAGTTAGCCGCCTTGGAAGAGCTTAGAGATGCAGCTTTCTCAAACAGCCTACATTATAAGGAGAAAGTCAAAGAGTGGCATGATTCTCATATCAGCCACAAGCATTTTGAGATTGGACAGAAAGTATGGTTGTTTGATGCAAGGCTACGATTATTTCCAGGGAAGCTACAGAGCAAATGGAAAGGACCCTATTTGGTCAGAAAGGTACACGATAACGGTAGCATTGATATATCTGAGTTATCTTCTGAGAGTACCTTCCGAGTGAACGGCCAGCGGCTCAAACCATTTCTAGATCATGAGCCGCGGGACGTTATTATTGCCGCTATTCATTTTGCGTGAGATGTGGTCTTTTGACTCACATCTTTTACATCTCACGCCTGATTTTCACTGTTCCTCCGCCTGTATAGATCCAGTTGTCCATATCATTCTATTCTTTAGTCCCACATCCTGTCTCTCATCTTATGATTATGCTATACTTAGGGTGTACTTTACCCTAAGTATAGGGGGGATGTCGGACCTGTGAGAACTCTTTTCATTCTTTCTGCTCTTGTTTTTGCTGCCTATACTTAGGGATATTTTACCCTAAGTATAGGGGGGGCAGATTCTGTATATCCTTCACTCGGCTTTCCCTTCATGTACAGCTTTCTATACTTAGGATTAGTTAATCCTAAGTATAGGGGGAGACCACCGAGTTCCTCTCATTTTATTCGTTCCTGTACTTAGACATTCCTTTTCACTTCCCTTTTACTAAGCACGAGTTATGTCTTCTTCATCGCTCTTGATCACACTGAGGACATCGTTCGAGCTAAGTATAGGGGGGGTGTGTATATATTTCATATATACTTTAGCCATAACTCGTACTTTGTGTGAGTGTGTTAATAAATAAAATGGCTAAAAATCACAAAAATTAAAAATTTTTCATGAACATAAACCTCTTTTATTCTTGCACATACATAGCTAGTGTACAAAGTATTTTTGTAAAAATGATTTCAAAAATCTTTTGTGTAAAGCTTGTGTAAATATTTTGTATCAAAATTATGTATATAGTACAAAATTTTTTCAAAATGTTTTGAAAATCAAAAGTTTGCAAAAATCTTGTGTAAATGTGTGTAAACATCATTTTGCAAAACTTGCACCTCATGCATCATTCATGATTTCAAAACATTTTTCAAAAATTTTTTTGCATGATTGTAAAATATTTGTAAATAGCATCTTTTGTACATATATGTATATAGTTTTTCCTGGATGAGAGTTGACATTTAAACTAAGCCTGAAATTAAATTGAGAAATGGAGCTTGAATAAGATCTTAATCCACTTAACTTCAAGAGGAACCTTATAGGACTTAGGGTTAAGGCTTTTCAGGTCCATAAGGACTTAATTCTTTGAGTCCACTAGGCTATGAGCATATGTCATCTTGATGAGCCTAAGTAGAGCACTTAACAACACACGCATGACTCTCAGAGACAATGGCTTCACTTGCACCTGCACTTTACACATGGCTCTCCACGGATGAGGTGGTGAGGAGGCAGTTTCCTTTGGCTTGGGGTAGCATATGAGGGTAGTACTTCTAGGCGGAACCTCTCTTCTTCTTATAGTGAAGGAAGTGCACCTCAACTTGGTCTAGTGGTGTTGAAAGCTAAAGACAGAAGCTGTGGGTTGCAATAAAGCTTCAAAAGAGGGATAGTCAACTGGCTCAAGGAGAAATTTCTTATATGCTGCACCATGTAGATATGTTGTACAGAAGTCCTTGAAAAAAAAAATGCAAAAAGAACTCCAAAAAAGTGGTGGGTCGGATTGAAAATTTAATAACCCCACCGGAGTGAAAAGCAAAAACTTATGGTATCATGTTACATCTCATGAAGCTTGCAGCGGGAGACTTAGCTACACTGGCTAAGCTTCCAAAACTCTATACTTCTACCCCCTCTTCTTGAGCCGGTTGCACTTGAACTTAGAAGGGAATACCCCGCTTCTCGAGGAAAGAGTTGCTAGACTGAGGCATTAGAGTTACCAGGTTGAGGGAGGTTGTTTCTTTGTTACTTCTGAGGTGGGGAGCCACATATCACTTACACTGCATGGAAAGATTCATGGTCATTAGAGTTTGTGTATGTAGACTTGTTCTGATCTGGTTTATTGAGGAGTCTTGTCCATAGACTGGTGGAACTTAGAGGCTGTTGAGTTTTAGGCTTAAGTCCAAATAAGGTTCCGACACATTAATAATCCAAAGATCTGATCAAGCTCCATATTTCAATTTAATGAAGGAAAATTTAATAAGTCAACCTTGATCCATGTACATCCTCTTTTTCTTTTTCTTTTTCTTTCTTTTTCACTTCTTTTTCAAATAAGTGTTTGCTAAGGGACTAGCAAAGTTAAAGCATAGGGGGGATTCGCTTCCTCGCCTCACTGCAACAAGGGTAGACGCTTACTGTCACTCTCGCGAAGCCTATGGAGGTCACTGGGAAGGAGGAGAAGGGCCAAAGATTGATGGGCGCCTTCCTTTTCTGGAAGACGCGCGCCGCCCCGCCTTCTCCGATTTTCCCACGCGTCTCCAGGCTGTCTCCCACGCATATCCCATGCCCGGATTCTTCGCCGTTCATCCCTCTCCCTCGCCGGATCCTGCGCCATGAAATCAACGCCTTCCTTAGCCGTCGCCCCTCAACCCTAGGATCCTCCCAGTGGTAGAACTTGGACTTCGCAAGGAAGGTCTCAAGTTGCTGCCTGGGACAACCTTGTGGAACATTCTTTACAACAAGATAGTTCACAATGTCGGCGTACCACGGGAGCGAGGCGATAGCAAGGATTGCCTCATCTAGGAAGGTCTCAGATATTGGATCAATCTGCTCAGGATCTTCAAGATGCTCTAATCGGGAGAGATGATCCGCCACCACATTCTTGACTCTAGGCTTATCCTTAATCTCAATACCAAACTCCTAGAGTAGAAGGATCCATCTAGTCAGTCTCGCTTTGGCATCCTTCTTTGCCATGAGGTACCTGATGGCGACATGGTCTGTAAAGATAGTCACCTTAGATCCAATGATGTACGATCTAAACTTATCTAGGGCAAAGACTATGGCTAGCATCTCCTTCTCAGTGACAGTGTAGTTCTGCTGCGCAGCATCAATCTACGGGTAGCGTAGTGAATCACAAATGGTACTCCATCCCTCCTCTGTCCCAGCATGGCCCCTACAGCAAAATCGGAGGCATTCATTATGATCTCGAAGGGGAGAGTCCAATCAGGCGGTTGAAGGACAGGAGCCTCAACAACTAGACTCTTGAGAGTCTTAAATGATGCAAGACACTTATTATCCATAATGAACTCAATGTCTTTGGTCAGCAAATCAGTCAATGGTCGGGAAATCTTGCTGAAATCATGAATGAAGCGTCGGCGGACGTACCCCATAAAAGACCGTAACTGTTGCAAGTTGGACGGTGGTATGAGCTTCCTAATGATATCCACCTTGGCCGGATCAACCTCCATGCCCCTGTTGGAGATGATATGACCAAGCACTGTCCCTTGAGTCACCATAAAGTGACTCTTCTCCCGTGATAACACAAGATGGACCTCGATGCATCACTAAAAGACGCGGTCTAGGCAGTCAAGACAAGCATCAACCCATTACCATAGACTGAGAAATTGTCCATGAAGATCTCTAAGTACTCACCCACCATGACCAAAAAGACGGACAACATGCACTTTTGAATGCTGTCAGGGCGTTACATAGACCAAAGGGCATCCGTCTGAAAGCATATGCCCCAATGGGACAGGTGAATGTGGTCTTATCTTGGTCTTCAGGCGTCATGGCCACCTGGTTGTAACCGAAGTACCCATAAAGAAAGCAGTAGTGACTCTTCTTAGCTGGCCTCTCTATAATCTGATCAATAAAAGGCAGCGGGAAATGATCCTTCTTGGTGGCCTGGTTCAATCGTTTGTAGTCCACACAGACCCTCCAAGAAGTGGGTACCCGGGTAGCGATCTCCTATCTAGACTCACTCACAACTGTAGTGATGCCCGTCTTCTTGGGCACCACATGTAATAGACTAACCCACTTAGAGTCAGAGATGGAGGATATAAAATCGGTGCTCCACCATTTCGAGATTTCCTTTATGATAACCTCTCGACGGTTCGTGTTCAGCCGCCGCTGAACTCACGCGATGGCTTGGCATCCTCTTTGAGATAGATATGGTGGCAGCACAGGGCCAGACTTATCCCCTGGAGATTAGTTATGCTCCATCCTATTGCCTTGGAGCTCTTGTCAAGAACCTCCATCAAACAAGATTCTTGCTCTCCAGTCAAATCAGGTGAGATAAAGACTGGGAGCATCTCATGCTCGCCCGCAAGGAACCTATACTTCAGTGACAGCGGTAAGGGATTCAACTCAGGAGAAATGGGAGCTGGCAGATCTGGCCTCTAAAAGGTCTGAGTGAAAGCGACCAAATCTGCATGGGAGAACTCTTGCTGAACATGAAAATCTGGTGAAGACTGCTCTGCTGGTGTATCTGCACTCTTAATGGGATCAATCTCCACCTAGATGCTCGCTCTGTGGGAATCAAACATGAAATCAATTCATCAAACTCTGCCCAATCAATATCTGATTCCGAAGGATCTGAATCTGAATCAAAAGAAATATCTACTGGCTCGCTTTCCTGAACGCGATCTACTGTCTGAAAGGTGTCCTCTGCCAACAATGCGCTCTCCAAGCTCTCCTCTACTGGATCCATGCATCAGTGGGGTCTGAAGGTCAGAGGATGGCTCGTGAAACGGGGTCTGACCCAGTTGCTTCATCGTCTGTGATCACAAAATCACACTCCTAGTGGACGTCTCGCTCTGCCTCTTTCATCTGCTTTGAATCTGTAAGCGGCTCTGAGCAAACTGAATCTCACACCCTGGTCTCATCAATTATCTCTATTTGTATACTCTCGTCCTCGATGCAAAAGTATACCTTCCCGCTATCATGATCAGACACTGCCTTGGCTGTGGCCAAGAACGAGCATCCTAAAATGATAGGGGTATCGATCACAGACTCAGGGATCTCCATGTCCAACACAACGAAGTCCACAGGAAATTTCAGGACATGAATTGTGATGACCACATCCTTCAGCAACCCCTTCGGCCTCTTAACAGATTGATCAACAAACTGAAGGACCATCCTACCTTGTTGGAGAGGGCCAAACTCGAATCGATCGAGTAAGGCTACCGGAAGTTGGTTTATGGAGGAACCGCTGTCTCATAGAGTCCGATCGAACCTCTGCTCATGTATGTGACATCTGACATAGGGAGCTCCTGCATCTGGCCTCTTGGTTGGCAGACGGTTCTGGATGGCATAGCAGGTGGCACGAGTGAGCACATGGATCTCTGAGTGATGGTTCCTCCTCATCCTGCGAATAGTGGTCTTCTCTCTAAGGTTTCTTTAGAAGATAGGGATGTGCTCCAAGGCCTCCTGTAGAGTCAGCTGTATCTGGAATCTGTCTATCCTCTGCTGGCTGAACTCTAGCTGCTGAGATTTTTTTGGATTTTCTTTTTTATTCCCCTTAGCCAAGCGGAGTGCTTAGGGGAAGTGGATGGATGGGGCCTCCTCAGATGGAGGTCTAGGATCGGGTCCCTGCTGATGTTGAAAAGTAGAATCCATACAAACATATCCATGCATCACAGATCGGCTCACAAAATGAAGAACATTTTCCTTTATTACATTTTCTAGAATAGTCCTGAGATATAGAAGCAAAAGGAAATGCAACAAGGATAGAATGGGTGGCCTCAATACCACCCACAACATCTGGACTCATGGTATCAGCACCACACTCTGGCTCAGCATCATCTCTGATGGCATCAGCACCACCTTCTGCATCTGGTGAAGTGACGGCCTCAGTACCGTCAGCTGGATCAACATCCTTGGTGGCGTCAGCACCACCGTCATCAACATCATCATGAGAGGCATTAGAATCACTCTCCTCCTCGCTTAGCGCTCCTGAGTCTGCATGTGGTCGTCGCTCAGACGAGGCACCGCCGGCTGGCATCCTACAGCTCCTAAGTGTAACAATGTCAACATCAAAAGTGTATGTAGAAATATCGCCAAGTGAATCACTAGGAGTGGTAACCTCTGTAAACTCTACCTGCTCAGACTTCCTCTTCAGGTTGTTCGGGTTCGGCTCGTTCTAAGCGGGTATTGCGGCCTTACCCTTCACTATCTCTCTCATCTCCTGACTAAACTTGTCCATCTCCTGCCTGAAGGTAGCCTGCTGATCGGAGATAAGGTGGGCTAGATCATCTAAAGTTGGGTTCTCATAGGTGGGTCCATGAGAACCAGACGGGTGGCCTCTATGAAAGTGAGGTTGCTGTTGTGCTGGATGAGAGGGATACTGGGGATGAAACTGATGAGGCTGCTGCTGCTGCCTCCACGACTGTCCCTGCTGATAGGGACGAGGACCATGCTGCTGGTAAGGTGGGTGTGGCTGTGGCTGTAGGAACTGGGGCTGCTGCCGCTGGCTGGCTGAACTGGCCACCCTGAACATGAGGTTGTTGCTGGGAAGAGGTACCTCCAGTCGACCAACGGAATCCGGGATGGTCTCATCGGATCCCAGGTTGAGGTCGGTTATACCAAATCCTGTTGATTTCCATCAATGCTTCCTGCTCGTAAGTGGGTGGGGGGAGAACTGCCAGGGGCTGATCCGGCTGGTAGACCACCATCTGACTGCCTGGAGATGGTGGTGGCTGGACATACTGCTGCTGCTGCTGGAACTGCTCTGCCTAAATATGATGCACCTGTCGGTAGTGGGTGGAGGGCTAGGTCAAGCTTCTGCTGCTGCTAGGATCTGCCCGTGACCTGAGATGGGGCTGAGAAGCCGTCTATGTCTCTTGGAGACACATGATCAGGGTCTTCAAGTCACTCAGTGTTTGTGCCATCTGATCTATCTGAGACATGCCCTGGCACTGCTTCTTCTCAATAATCTTGGTGCGGTCCAACATTTCACTGATGATCCCCATATCAGCAGCCGTCGACTCTGCCTGTGCTGCGGCTGCTGATGATGTAGTTGGACCGGCATCGACCCGTGCTATCCTCTGATAGGACATGGCCTGTGTTGTGGGCTTCCCCTGTGCATATAGTCGGGTCTAGGATATCACCGTGTAGTTCTCTGCCATCTCCTCGTAGATAGCCCAGACCTGATCCTCATCCTTAGTGAAATATGAGCCCCCACAGGATGCGTTATCTAGACCCTGCAACTCCGGTGTAAGCCCGCAGAAGAAACTGTGAACATGGTTGGGCTTGGATATATCATGATGGGGACACCGGTCTGTGAGCTCCCTGAATCTGTCCCATACCTCATGAAACTGCTCGTTGGGAAGCATGGCGAAGTTTTTGATCAGGGCTCAAGATGCATTCATCCGGCCGAGTGGATAGTACTTATTTAAGTACTCTTTCCAGAGTTGTTCCCATGATGTGACGAATCTCCCTAGGTACATCATCCAGTTGGCTGCTTTGTCTACGACGGAGAACGGAAATGCCATCATCTTGATGGTATCCTCGTCCACAAGGTGATCGTGGACAGTGCTGTAGATCATCTCCAATTCTTGGATATGGTGGTGTGGCTCCTCTGTGGCTAGTCCATGGAATCGGGGTAGAAGCTGGATAGTCTGAGGCGAGATCTTGAAATCTCCCAAAATGGTTGGCAGCTGAATCCATCGGTGGGTCAGAGTTGTACCAGGGTTGTACAACTCTCTCATCGATCGTGCAGGTGCTGCTGGTTGTGCTAGCTCCTCAGGCTCTCCCTCATGGTTGTTTCCTCCTCCACCAGCTTTGTGCTACTCTCTATCGGCTCTCATCTGCTCCATCTCTCGGCACATGTCCACCATGAAAGCTCCCTGGTCCGTGATCTGATGCTACATGGTCTCTAGGGAGGCTAACATGGTGTTGTTGATGGCACCATAATCAAGTACATAAGTATGGTTCCCCCTGGGTCCATCAGTACGCTCCTCACTGCTGGCCATAGTCTTTGCAAAGCCAAAAGACCCAAACTCAGGTGTCGATAAATCATCAACTATCTGCTACTGTCTTTGCTCGGGAATCTCAGGACTGGTAGAAGGGTGGTCGAGGGGGAACATTGTGGAGTCAAACTCAGGTTCGTAGAGCGGGTCTCGGCTCTCGTGAACCAACCTATATGAGCGGACCATAGAGCTCGAAAGCGGTGCAGTCATACGCTGCATAAGGGACCTCCGACCCATCATCTTGATGTGGCGAGTGAAGGTGGATAAGATCTAGAAAAACACACAAGATCGGTCAAGCAAACCCCCAACTCACCTACACACGCAGAGCTGATGACCGTAAAGGTTCGGTCTTTTATCTTGTCATTTTTATTAGGTAATCAAATAGTCTTTCAGAGTGATTAAGCGAGCTGTTGGGAATCCAACACTCCCAGGAGACTGCCTCAATCCCAAGGCTAGATCTTTCCCAACTAGTACAAGTCGTAGATCGTTTACCGGCTACCAGATAGACTTGCTCTGTTAAGGATATCGCGACCCGCTTTACCGAAAACCGCCTCACTGGAGAATGACTAACCCGAAATCAGTAGTCTGACGAGAGGTCGGATGTGGCTCTAGCCTAGTGTACAGGTCACTGTCTCGCTCATCCAAACCATACAATGAGGGGATTATTATTTTTAAGTGATGTGCCTTTTAGGATCAAGTGTGTCTTAGCAATCCCAATTTTATAGTTTTTCTTTTTAGGTATTTTTCAAAGAAAACAATGCCTAACGAATTTTCTGGTTCTCACGATTATTTTGGGTCCAAAAATAGGGGGAGAAGTTAAAAAAGCCGATGCGCGATTAAACACTATGATGCATGCAAAGTAAGAAATACGTACCTGACTCTAGCTATCTACATGTAGAGTGATCCGCGCATAAAATAAATGATTAAAATAAACCTATCTATACGATGCAAGAAGAAATCAGTCTTAGACAAATAATTTCTACTCGAATAGAACAATAGATAACAGGTCAACAAGAGGGGTCAGTGTATGGTCTCTGATGCCGATCGGTGTCCACCACAACAGATCCTGCCAGCGCTGTATACAACCTCTAGAGGCACGTGACCCCTCTGGTGAATGATATTAACTTTTTCTTTGTGATTTAATTAATAAGATCAATTAATCGATCTATAGGAACATATAAGCAATTAGGGTTCGACCTTAAGTAATTACGTCACAATCAAGCAAAAATCCTAAGTCTAATGGCCAAATCTCCGAGAATCAAAAATAAAAGAAAAATGCGGTCAAAAACAAAATCGACAAAAATCCATGGTGAGGTCCCCCGAGCACACCGGTGCTCGGCGCCCTGAGATCACACCAAGTCTGAGTTCTGACTCATGTATTATTACAACAATAATAGCAGTGAAAATAAACTAAGTCTAAACTAAGCTGCACTCCCAAAATTCTACTCCTCCTCTCCTATGCTCTCTTCTGGCTCGATGCCGAAATGAGCCGCCTCCAAGTCACTCGGGTACCTCGGCGCTTCGAAGATTGCTGCCCTCGCTCGCTGGGCCCACGCAAGAAAGTGAGAACAGAAAATGTCAGTCCACAGTTATTAAAAATAAAAATTGGAAATAAAATAAAATAAAAGGAAGATAAGTGAAAAATAAAAACAAATGAAATTAAATAAAAAGAAATAAAATAAAAACAAAAAAATAAAAAGAACTAAAATAAAAGAAAACAAAAGGAAGAAAAATAAAAAAAACAAAGCCGAATGTGCCCCCCTGACTCGCTCTTTGTACTCAGGTTAAAGAATAAATATGGTCGTTGCGACCCTGATCACAAGGCGAAATCAATCCAGAAAATCAGACCACAAAATAAAAGAATCAAACACTCAAACCAAGTAAGTGGTCTCACTAATTTATTTTACCTGGTATAGCTACCAGGGTCGAACACAAGGAGCACGTGATACAAAAGCTACGAAGTAGTTGGGAATCCAAGAAAAGAAAACAAATGGTGGTTTTTTATATTTTTCAAAAAAAATGATTTTTAATATGAGAAAAAGGATAAAAGAAAGTCAAAAATTAATGCTCAAACAATTATTTAAGGTACCAAAAATGCTGTAAAATTCCAAAAAGAAATTTTTTGTGTTTTAAAAATATTCAAATGTTTTTGTAGGTTTTATGGGTTTTTTTTGATTTTTAATTGATTTTCTAAAAATGAAATAAAACAAAAAACAAGAAGCAATGTACAACTGGGATATAAAGGAATCTTAAAATTACTTAAAATGCCTACAAAATCTCAACAATATTTTATGAGAAACTACAAAATAAAACCTAACTACAACAGCTGAAAAAACTTTTTTTGAATTTTTATGAATTTTTAATGATTTTTATAAGTTTTTTACTCTTTTTCAATTTTTATGGTTTGTAGAAATGGAAATAAAACAGAAATTGCATCGAAAATAAAATAACACCAAACACACAATAAAGAATTTTTTTATAACTTTTCAAGACATTTTAATATTTTTAGTTGATTTTTAAAAATAAACAGAAGTTATTTTTAATGTTTTTGAATTTTTAAAAATAATAAATGAAAACAAAATAAAACCAAAAAATCACTAAAATTCTTACACAGTGGCAGGAGCCATGTATCAAAATTTCATGAATTTTCGAGCCAAAATGCTATTTATTCAATCAATGGTAAAACACACAGCACATAAGGACCAAACTGCAAGAAAAATAAGTTTTGGGACCAAATAATAACATGCACAGAAATTTTAGGGTCTTTTCTGCAATTTTCACATCAAAATTAGCACATATTGAAAAACAACACGCACAAGGGTATATTTGCAAATAACGAAACTAAACTTGCAATTAGTAACAATAAAAAAGTCATGGGCACAACATGCAAATAAACCAAGAAAACACGTGACGAAGCACGTGGGTACACACAAACATGACTAAAGTGCGAAATGGATAACTACAAGTGCTAAAATTTAAAAGGTCTACTGTATACTTTATTTTACAGACTAAAATGAAAACTAAAATAAATGCAAGGTAAATGGAGCAAATTACCCATACATGCACGTGCCGAGGTGCGTGAGGGACAGGTGGGAGCTGCTGAGTGGGCATGGACGAACGACTCTAGAAGCGTCAGGCGATAGGTCTGATGGCTGTTAGATGTCAGCTACGTGGTTGGTACGGGACCGATAGATCTGACATTTAACGGTCCGACACCTCCAGGTGAACGGGCGACTATGATGATGCCTAGAAGATACGGGCGATCCAACGACAGAGGGAGGCTCTAAAAGAACAACGTCTAGACGAGTTTCGCTGGAGCACCGGTAAGTATCCTCAGCTCTGATGAATGATCGTCCAGCACCAAAAGAATCGTTAGGATCCTCCGCGTCGAATGGCCAGCTCTGATGGAGTCGCGGACGGTCTGATCTTCGTGGCGACGGCTACAACCTGGGCGAACTCCGGCAAGGGTGGTGGAAGGTGATCTGGGTAGTCTCCGCGCACGCTAATGCCTGCAAGATAAAGCTCGGACTCGGAGGAATACTTCGGTCGGGGTTATTGGACCTAAAACAAAGAGAAGGAGCGATGAATGGAAGGGGAGTCTCCGACGAAGGTGATAGATGAGACCGATTGCTTAATCTTGGCGATCCTAGCCAAGATCATGATGATTGGATGGCATGGGAAGATGAAGGGTGAACGAATGTATCGATCGAAATGGGTGGATGACGGTGACGAGGCTTCGACCGACTGGTTGGAGCTGGCGGAGCGACATCGGGGTGTAGATGAAAGATTGAATCAGATAAGGGAGCTCAGGATTATCGAATGTGTACCTGAGGGTCCTAAGAGATGCCTGAGCTCCAGGGGAGTTGGTAGGCGGGGGCTTTGCCTCAACTTCGCTGTGGTTTGCGGAGGAGGCTCGTCGCGGTGGTGCTCCGGCGACGAGACTTGAGCGTCGGCTACATAGCTCCTCTCCGACGACCAAAGGTGGCCTCCGGTTGCTGTCACCAAGGCGGAGGTTTCTACAGTAGCAGAGAAGGGTGCGACACGAGCTGGTGAGTAGGGGAGGCGATGGAATCTTTTATAGGACATCACAGGTGGTCGGAGCAATCGGGATAGGGTACGCAATCCGAGTGAGGTCCGAGCTTCCCTTGGGATCCGCGTGGATCCTGGATCCATGGGGAAGGCACATGTGGAAGATTTGAGCATGAGTATGCATGATCTGGCCAAGATAATTGGAAGAAGCGGGTCCGGTGGAATGTCCGGGTCGGGTCAAGCCCTGGAAGAGGGGGTTGACCCGAGTTAACATTCCTCCGTGGACCAATCAGAAAAATGATATAAAAAAATTATTGAAAATTCAATTAAAAATATCAGATAATTTTAAATTAAAACGTTTACAAAATAAAAAATATTTGTTATTTTTCAAACTATTAATCTATGATTTTTATTTATTTTTATGAAAAATAATTTATGGTATATACAGTATAGTATATTATATACAGGTATAAAATACCTATGTATTTTGTACATTTATTTTTATTTTCTTTTTTTTACACATATACTCCAATTTTGTATTTTATATATTTACAACATAATATTTGGAGTATAAAATATTTTTTATTTTATTTTTTATATTTATTTATAAGCTTAAATTAAATAGGGAAAGATGCATAATTACATGTATTATATACAAGGTGAGAGAGTGTTTTATTTTATTTTTATTTTTCTAATTTTTGTTTTATAATTAGAAGTATATACAACGAAATAGAAACACCTTTTTATTTTTATTTTTATAGAAATAAATTATGTAAATATGTATATATAAATAGGTGATAAATATGTACAAGGTCGAGTGGCCCTATCTCTCTCTACTTATTTTATTTGGCGATCAGGCCAATTCTTGGCCCTCTCTTGGGTTTAGGTCACAAAAAAATTATTCTTAATATTTCCTTCTTTTTCTTTTATTCTTTATTCTTTTATTTTTGCACAAATACATGCTAATTATGAGATATTAACAAATGCATGCTTATTGCTAATTTATTGTATTTACAACTATATACATGATGCTTTTCCAAGATATTTAGCTAAAAATAAAAGAATAAAGAGTGATGAATGAGTATTCATCAATGAGCACGTGTGCAAGTGCATATGTGATTATGTATCTATGTGTTTACATATATGCAGAAATACATACATACATATCAATATCCGACACAAGATTACGAGTTATGTGGGAACATTGACAAATAATAATAGTAATAAGATTTCAAAATTGCAATACTTTAAAAAATCATTGTAAACATCCATGTGTGTGTAGAGAGAGAGAGATTTCTTTCAAATAAATCAAATTTAAAAAGTCCATACATGTATTTAATGTTGACCGTGCCTGATTTTCATATTTTGAAAACAATTCGTAATATTATTAGAATTAAATATCTCATTCAATATATACGAGTAAAGCATTGTTCATTAATTAGTCTTCAATTCCTTTATGCAATAGTCATTGTTGATAACAGTCATTGCTAAAAATGCACCTTTTCAACCCTTGTCATTGGAACTTGTAAAATCAAAGTCAATTTAATCAATAAATACAACGATAGTTAAATACGACCTGTTTGAGTTTCTGCCATTTTTTATACAACCTAAGTTAAAATTCGAAAATTAAGGACTGTATTCTACTTAACATTTTGTATATATGCCAACATTTCATTTCTAAGAACTAATAAATCACTGAAGAGAAAAATATTTCAGGTACAGCTGGGAAATAAAGGATAAGCTTAACGATGTCAAATGTTGAAAATAAATCTTTCGGAGTTAAACGCGCCACACAAAAAAATTGTGTTGGTCTTAGTGAAGTGGTCAGTTAACTTGAACTTGTCGATAATAGTATAAAAACATGAATACATTAATGATGCAAAACTATAACTTTCTCAACTTTACATCTTGATTGTCCTACAGTTGTATATGAGTAATCTTTACTTGGAAAACCAACATTATATTTCTTGCAAAGAAAATAAGGGATATATACACCCGTTGCCCTATATATTTTTATATTATGTACACAACCCTAGATAATTCATAATTACACCTAGAACCTTGAAAGGTGCTTAACTCTTACACATCATAACCATGTGTTCACTTCCATTTGTTTCTTCATTAATTACGAGGGAACCCTTAAATAATCACCCTTTTATTTCATTTAATTTATAATTTTTACCACGTCTCCTTCCCGTTCCGCTTCCCTGGACCTCCAACACCTTCAAAACAATTTAAGGTGGAGAGAAAAAACACCATGTAGTAAAGTTATCAATGTTGCGAGAGATGAGGATGAGGAGGTGCGATGGAGGAGGGGGAGGCGGAGGAGGATGCACAGAGTGTTTCTACTGTTGTCAAAGTAATTGAGACAACGTAGGTGCAGAAGGGGGTGGCTGGAGGGGAGGAGGGAAGAGGCGACTGGATGGGGTGACAGAGGGGTGACATATGGGGGTTGGAGGAGGGGGAAGAGGGGGGTGAAGGATGGGGAGCGAAGGAGGGCGATGCAGTGGTGGGATGATGAGGAGTAGCTATGGGTGGAGAGGAGGTACAATAGCGTCTGCTGCAGGAGTAGGAGCAGAGGAGACTAGAAAGGGCAGTAGCGTGGGTGGAAGATGGGGGCGCAAGGAGGGGGCGAAGGGAAGGCTAGATGGTCAATGGTGGAGGGCGATGTGGCGGATGGAGGAGAAAAGGTGAGAGGGGGGGTTGAAGAAAGAGGTGGTTGGGTACTTGATGACATGTCTTTCTACTATATGGGTCTGACATGTATCCTCACGGAGTGAGAAGATAAAGTGTCGCTGGGGCAACCCACAAAGAGAACCGATGTTCAATCATCAAGTACCCACAAAGTAAAAAAAATAAACAATGAATAGCCAAAAATGTGAGGCACAATTTATTATACTCTACAAACAAAAATGTATAGCATATAAGCATGTAGAGATCGAACCACAAGAGCAAGCTAGGTGCCCATGATTATTGTTAACAATGTGAGTTATCTACGTTTTAGTCTTTTTATGTGGGTTTTTTGTTTTATATATAATTTTTGGTTCTTAATTTTGCAAATTTTTAATTTCTTTTTGGTTTTTGAAAATAGAATAAGAATATATTTATAATGAATATATTAGCACATAATGTAAATATATAAATAATATATATACAAATAGATAGTATATGTTATATAGTCCTACAAATAGCCCAAAAATTTAATGAAAAAATATTTTTAGGCTTTTTATATTTTTCTAATGCTTTTGTAATTTTTCTGGAATTTTTTTGTATTTTGGATCATTTTTAAAATAAAAAACATCCCAAAACAGGGATTAAATAAATAGGCCGAATCGATTGGGAGATTAAAATAAGAAAATAAAGTCCAAAACTCTTCAAATCAATATTAATTTGCATATAATAATATAGGGATAATATATATATATAATTTTTAGTGATTTTTTCCTTTTTTACTATATTTTTGAGATTTTTAATTTCTAGTCTTTTTCTTTTTCTATTTTTAAGGATTTTTGGTCTGGAGTTAATATAGGTCATAATAAACATCATATCTTTTTTAAAATTTTTAAAGGCATTTTAATATTTTTGGAATTTTTATACCAAAATAGGGAAAAATGCTTACTATTTGAATTTTAATAAATACATAAATGCCTAAAATTGCGAAAAAATTCATAGCATTATAATATATTTTCCAAGGCATTTACATGCATTTTTTCCAAAATTAAATACAAACAGGGGGTATTTTTACTAAAAATAAACAAGAAAATAAAAAATAATTTGTTAATAAGGACCTATTTGCAAATATCAAGATGATTTCATGCATTCTAGAACCCTAAAACAAAAGATAGGGGTGTACAAGTAATTTTTTGTAAAATAAATAAATTAAACATGCTCTGTAAGGGCCTTTTTGCAAATATATAAAAATTCTGGTCCTGTAAACAATTATTCCACTTGAATATACACTTAATATGCACTTTTTAGGACTAATCCTCAATACCAGTTCCTGCAAGGGTATTTTTGCAAATTACCCACCTCACGTAGAGAGCCACATGAGGTGAGCTGACACGAACATGAATGTAAATACCCACAGATGTGAGGGGTCTTAGACAATTTTTACAAAACTATTTACACTCCAGACACGAATTTAAATACTAAAATAACAAAATTAAAAACAACAGGTGTATCGATGAAATTTACCCCCAAAGGCATGCTGATGAATGGTGTAGTGCACACCACTTATCCATGTGGACTGCTGAGATCTAACGATGATGATTCACGTTGGACGGGTGGGATTAGATCCCACCAGATGATCAAACGGTTCTACACTGCTCCATCCAATGGTGGTTACTTAACCTAGCATTTCGATCTTGATTGGACGGTTGCTGGGTAGCATTGAAGAATAGGCAAGAAGGTGTGCCCTTGTGACTTCGATTCGATGTTGAGCTCGACTCCGACCATCTCCAGGGCCAATGATAGACTTAATAGCTTCGTCTCGTCGTTCCGCAACTCCAGATATGCACTTGAAGCTCCGATGCTTGGTGTTGAAGATTTGGGGGTCTTGAGAAAGCAGGTGCACCTGGGAGTCTTCTTGGATCAAATATGGCTACATATGAGCCTCACTTGGACGGGGACCTGTAGGGTTAGACAAGGGGGACTCAGGAGAAGGACCTCGGTCTTTTATTGATGGGATTCGAAGGGTGGATGATGCGGGTGGAGGAACAACTCATGTCCTCTGATTCACAGTAAATCAGAGGTTATCGACTGCATGAAATGAAACAACATTCGATAGGAAAGATGATTTGGGCGAGGAGGAGTAGAATGGGTTAGTTCACAACGAAATAGGGGTGGTCGGAGCTTTAGAACTCCAGTGAGGGGTTAACAAAAATCTATGCTAAATAACTAATTAAAATACTAAATAAAATTCATGAAATGAAACTAATTCTAGACCTAACCTAGGAATGATAAAATGGCACAACTCATACTTGGTTGTCACGTCAGGGAGTAGAGACGGTCGGAGAGCCGCTGTGGATCGCCTCCTCGCCTACTCACATTGCCTGGACTCCATTGGGCACCCTCTCTATCACCAGGAGCACACACACGCACAGGTCAGGGGTTTAAGGGGCTGAAGAAGGATGGAAATCGAGCTTGGAGGTAGGAGGTCTTATTTATAAGCACGGAGATGGGTCCTTATTTGCCAGGGGTTTGTAATGAATCAAGATTATGTACACATGACTTAGGGTGGGGGTGTGTATCAGGAATGGTCAGGGGATGATTTTCGTGAAAAATCATATTAATGGTAGTTGTTAACTACCTTGAAAAAAGGGAGAAAAATGGGGAAGACATCTCTGACAAAGCAGAGACGCCAAAGGGCTAGTTGACATGCGGTCAACAGAAGCCGGCACCCCATTGGTTTACATTGACCACTAGAAAACAAAATAGAGTAGAAAATGATAAATAATGAGAAATAAAATACTAAATAAATTAATTAAATAAAAGTTAAAAAAATGTTTATTATTTTATGTATTATTTAATTTTGATTTTTATTTATTTAAATAGATTAATTTATTATATGTTATTATTTACAAGTATAGCTATAGGTATATTTACCTATATATGGAGTATTTAATTTTTATTTTCTATTTTCATTTTATTATTTTATATACATAATTTATATAACTATAACTAATCTACATATACAAAAATATATTTTTGTTATATTTTTTGATGTTATTTTACACAAAAAGAAATGGAGGTATATATTTTGTAGGTATATTGTGTATTCATCTATGTATTTTTGTGTATTATTTTATTTTATTGTTTTCTTTGTGGTTTATTTTTTTATAAATATTTACATATATTACATATAATATTTAAAAAAATTATAAAAAATATAAAATTATACAACTTATAAAGAATAAATAAAATGAATATTTTATTCAAGTATGTTGTACACTAGGGGTCCAATCAAACCACCTTCATTAAATAGCTAATTAAAAGATATGTACAATTAAATTATATTTTTATGCATTTTGAGTTTTTAGTAAGAAGATATGGGCCTGGGAAGTTTGGGTTTTGGCTATTTATTCTGGGTATAAGTGTATGTTGTGTACTATTTTTGTGTGAAGAAAATTTTGTAGTTTTATATACCTTTTTATATACAACTTTCATGTACAAAGTCTCTTGATTTGATGAATAAATAATAAAGAATAAAATGGGTCCCAAAATGAGTTATTGATGAATACACAAAAAGGATTTTATTGTGTTTTTGAACCTTATCTCCCCCTACTTTATTTCCTTTTAACCATATCAATTCTTGACTTGGTTTAGCGTCATAAAATACCTTTGGTATTATTTTCTTTTTCTTTTTTTCTTTATTCTTTTATTTTGGTTTTAAACAATGTAATTCTTACAATTATTAATACAATATTTTGTACATGTAATGAAGTGCTTATTTTGACCAACTAATGATATATACATCCATTTAAATAGGGTTTTAAAGCCAAAATTAAAGAATAAAAGTGTCAAAATGTAAATTCATCGCACCTACTTGCTTTTGCTAGTCCCTAACAAACACTTATTACTTTGGAGCTCAAAGAAGGCCTTTAAATTACTGGTGTGTTCGGAACCACATGGAAGTCAGGAAGTGTGACATAGCAACCCTTAGTTTCCATAATCCTTTCATCCAATCCAATTCACAAATAGTTCAAAACCATCCTCTCAGTAACATACTCTTGCTACCTTGAATGATAGAACCATGTGTGTGAATTTGTTCAGCTCTTTCCAGACAAAATCGGTGAACCATCAAAGCATCATCGCTTCTGGTAACTAATCCTCGTAGAGACAGATATTCCTTTCTAAGGTCAGGTGCTCCCGGTCTTTACAACCGAATGTGGAAGACATTAGAAGAATGGAAAACGAAGTGAGAATGGACCAATGTACTCTTCATTCCTTTGTAAAGTCGATCATTGTAACTGATTCTTCTCCAAGAAGCAGGCTTTTTCAAAGCTCAAATTTTTGTGGAATTTTAATTATAGGCATATTTGGATATTTTCGTTGATTTTGTACAGCTTCTACATTCTTTCTTGTGCCCCACTGGATATAGCATATTTTGTTCCACTTTTTTGGGGTCTTGGAAAAGTTGCGTCGGCAGACCAATCCTCATCCCAAGCAATGTCTCAATCCGTCTCCAGTCTTTAGATATCATTGATACCAAAAGAAGTGGGCTAGAGTACCATTGTCGGAAATCCCCAAGAATGGTTCCTGAGCCACTCTTGATGAAGCGGCCTGACAACCTCCCAACTTAGACTCCAAGATTTCTCAACAATCCATCTCAGCTGAGCTAGGTATTAGGTGTGAGGTTTCCATCATGTGACTATCTCAAGAGTCTTACGGATGATATGAAGGACTCTGTTTAAGCACATTGAATTTACTCATGAATATAGTCTTATGGAACCTAAAGAATTAAGTCAAGGTGACCTGAAATATCTCCACTTATAGTCCTCAGTGGGTTCCTCTAAAATTTAATGTTTTAAGGTCCATTCCAAGCTCCAATCATCAAACTTTATTTGGATTTATTTAATTGTCCTAGTTATTCCAAAATGTTAATGCTATGTACAATGCAAGAAAAATATTTTTGTGATGCAATTTTAAAACTTTGTACTTTTTTATGGATTTTTGAAAAAGGTTTTGCAAATTTTATACATTTTTTATGAACCTAAAGAAGTAAGTCAAGGTGACCAGAAATATCTCCACTTCTAGTCATCAATGGGTTCCTCTAAAATTAAGTGTATTAAGGTCTAATCCAATCTCCAAACTTCAAACTTTATTTGGACTTGTTTAATTGTCTAACTATTCGCAAAAATGCGAATGCTATGTGCAATGCAACAAAATATTTTTGTGATGCAATTTTCTAATTTTGAACTTTTTAAGGATTTTTGATAAAGTTTTTGCAATTTTTTATGCAATTTTAGAAAAGATTTTTGCAAATGTTTTTGGGATTTTGTTGGTTTTGCAAATTTTTAGAGATTTTTCAAAATAAAAATATTTTTGGAATAAAATAAAGGTAAAATTATTTTACATGGGAGTGCATTTTAGTAATTTACAAGAATTGAGGTTTAAAGGATTTACACAAGAGTTAGTTGTTTCTATATATATATGTATATAGTTGGTGAAAAATGTTTATTTATTTAGATGGTGTATATATTCCTAAAACTTATTTGAAAATGATTTGCCAAACGATTTTAAAAACTATTATTAAAAACATTTTTGCATAAATTTTTTAGAAACATTTATAAATATTTGAAAACCATTTTGCAAAGATTTTTCAAGAGTGTATAGAGACTTTTCAAATATTTTTGCAGCCATTTTTTAAAATAATTTACAAACAGGTTTTCAAATAATTTTATTCTACAAAAAGAATAGAAATTTTACAAACAAAATAATTTCACAAAGGTTGAAAACATTTTTACAAAAATTTTTTAAACTATTTTCAAATAGATTTTCTAACTATTTTCAAAAAAATTTTCAGAACAATTTTTCATCATTTATTACTTAATATATACAAAAATAATTTGAAAGATCATATAAATCTTTTTATTAGTTCATTTAATGGATTATATATATAGTATTTTAGCCATACTTATTGAAAATACGAAAGTACGAGCTATGGATAAAGTTTATACAAAGGATATAGGACTCCAACATAGCTTGAGATGTGTCCTCACAAATCAGAGAGAAAAAGAGAAGACATAATTCATAATGAATATAGAAATGCCTATACTCCAAAAAATAAATGATCGAAATAATCAGAATAATGAGAAGCCAACCGTCCCCCTTGATGAATCTCCATTTCATCACCTTTATTCTATCATTTTGGCATTAAAAACCCTAGCTCATGCTTGTAAATAGCAATATTTTGTACAAATTAACATTCATTATTTGTTCCATTTATTGTGTATAAAATAACATTTTTAATGTCAAAATTATAGAATAAAGAAAAGAAAGAAAATAATAAAATGCTAAAGGTAGTTTATGACCCTAATCCCCGAGACCTAGGAATCTTGATGACTGGGTCAACAAGGAATAAAGTGCGTAGAGATAAGGGCCAAAAATCACAATAAATCATATTCTTTTGTTCATCAATAAGTCCATTTTGGGACCTATTTTATTTTCTATTTTTTATACCTCAAATAATGAAACTATGTACATAATTATACGATGTCTATTTTATACAAATAAAAAAATAAATAAAAATACAAAATTGATTTTGAACAAAAATAGTATACAATGTTCATTCTATACTTTTAAAATTGATAATAAACATTTTTTATTTTGTAACCAAAAATTTTTTAAATCATTTATTATTTATTATCAATTTTTCTAATAAAATCGGGTCTTCTTGGATTAACCATGATTTACCTTAAGTTGACCTCAGTCAACTCTCTAACCGAGGTCCTAAGTTTGTCAGACCAAGCCTTGACCGACCTTTCCTCCCTTTTCCCCCAAGGATCTAGTCGTCCTTTTGGGTTGATTCCTTCATTGATTTTTGCCCTCGATCCACCCCCATCAAGTGGGTGTGTCTCCTCAATCCATGGATCACTGTTGTTCTCGTTGGTCCTTGTTCTTTAAAGCATCCCAGTCGCCTGTACAAAACCACCCACTCTCCTTCCTCCCAATTTAGAATCCCCTTTGGCCCGGTTTTGGCTCTCCTCTTGTGATATCTAGATCGAGGTTCATGATAGGAACCTTTCCAACTCCTTTGCAGCAAAGTTAGGCAGGTAAGAGGCTGGTTCGAACTATCTCTGATGGAGCACCGCCGCAATAAGGTCATCTCGTTGGCTCAGGCCAACTCGAGGTCCCTTTTATTACTTTTTAGATTAATTTTCGTCGTAAGTTTTATTCCTTGCCTTTTTTTTAGCTTTTGATTGCTTTATTTAGCGTAGATCAGCCAATTCATATTTCGGTGAACCCTCCATCATGTTCCACTGGTTATATGACTCGCTTATCACCTTCCACTCTCTTCCCTGCAGCCTTTCCTACACCTCACTGCACTTCGCTCAACTTGCTAGTGCACCTCCGATCCACATCATTTCTGACCCATTCCTCCCTCTAACTGGTTGAGGTAGTTTGCCATCGACCCTAGTTTGTTCCTGTGCAGGATTGGAGGCCAAAGAACCAACTCGAGGTGACTTTGACGCTTGCTTGAGTTCCCTAGAGCTTCTGAGCTTCTTCAACCTCCTAGGAGCCCTCCAGATATACCCGGAACGTTTTGTGGCTTCCACCAACAGAGCATCCTCGTAGGAGCAATTTTGGACCTTTTTTAGAAAGAGAAAAGATCGAAGGCCCATGCCTTCATCGATCGAAGCTCGGAGGAACACGAGTTCTTTCCCGTTTTTCTAAGCCACTGCATAGTCGTCCAATCGCCCCCCTTCGCCCAGGTGTCCTATAGCCATCCGATAAACAACATCTACATCACCAGACCGTCGCTAAAGGTCTAATCTCAACCGTTGATCGATGAACCGACATTGCCCGTCCAGAGCTCGCCACGTGGATAAGTGGGCAGATCACGCCCGTTGGATCGTGCCCTTCGTTGGGTATTTTGCATTATTCACCCAACAATTTTTGTATTTTAATAGTTAGTATATAAACATTCATCTGTTATTCTAATATTTTTGTAATATTTGCAAAAAGAACCTCATGGTTATTTTATTTGCAATTTAGTACAGTCCACTTCACCTCACGTGTCGTCCCACGTGAGATATCAACTTTACAAAGATACCCTTGCGAGTATTTGTATTTCAATTTAGTCCTAGAAATTTTTATTCCAGTTATATCTTTTTGGAAAATTGCATGTGAGCCCTGAACTTTATTTTTAATTACATATATGCGCTTGCAAGTACATACATTTTGGTGATTGTTTTCTATTTATTAATAATATCTTCCATGCTCCAAAAAATCTCAAAAAATAGGTTTAATCTCATGTTTGCATACACACTCATGCCTCATTTTGTGATTTGCAATTTAAGAATTTTTCCTATATTATAAATTTAAAAAAGAGCACAAAAATTCTCTACTGGACATTGAAATCCCATAAAAAATATAAAATAATTTTGGAAAGATCCCCAAAAATATATTTTATTTATTTAAGTATTTTAAGCCTTTAGGACAAAAACCATTAAAAATAGAAAAAAATATATATATATATAATTAAAATGCTCCAAAATCCTTTATAAAAAACTAAAAAAATTCAAAACAATTCCAAAAATGTCATTTTCAATTTTATAATTTTCATTATATTATTATTTATACATTAAATTTGATTTCAAGAATTTTGGACATCATTTGCTATTTTTAATCTTCATTTCAATTCGTCCTATATTTATTTCCCTGATTTGGGATGTTTTTGACTTTTAAAATCCATAAATGAGAAAATCCCCTACAAAATCACAAAATTAGTAAAAAAATTCAAAACCAAAAAATATTTTATTATCTATATATTTTTTATTTTTATTAGTACTTATATACAAATTACCCTCTAGTGTATATAACCTTATATATTTTGTATTATATATTTAAATATAAAAGAAAATTACAAATCAGAAAAAATAAAAAGGAAATAAAGAATATCAAATAAAAACAATTTACAATATGAAGAAAAATTAAAAAAATAAAACTAAAGACCCATAAAAATAAATAGACAACAAGATGCACACATTTTTTGAATTAATTTTCCTTGATCTCCCATTTGCTCCATGTGTTTGACACTCTAAACATACTTACACATATACACACATTTATAAAGTAATAATAAATTTTAACTCCACATATTTATTTTCATTTCTTAATTCTTAATTGTGGGTTAATTGTTGTTTTAGTTGGGTTTCTTGTCAGTCTCTTCAATGATCGTGTTCCTGTCTTGTGTGGAACACAATTCCATGAGACATCCGATTAAACAAATGGTGTCATTCTCAATGAGAAACAGATTGTAGATTGGATTTTCACATGTCTGCCTGCTTGTCTATATATTTTTATTCATTTTTCTTTTGCTATTATATTATTGAATTATCTAATCATTTCTTCTTTGTTGACTTTGCTACGAGCTACACAAATCGATGGAGGCTCTTCTAGGAGCGCATGTGCTCCCACGTGAGGCGGTGTCACTTTTCTGATGTAGTTTCCATGAGAAAGCAACAAAAGAGGCTTGGAGGAATTTTTGAAGACAATATATTCTTTGTATTTTATGTTATTCTATCTGTAATTTCAAGTGAGAGAGAGAGATTATTTAATTGTAATATTCAGGACTCTCTAGGACACTACTACACTTCATGAGGTCCACTACTTGAGGTATTGATCCCTTGCGGGCCTCGTCGATTTTGTCACAGTTTTTCTGCCTTTCTTTTTACTTTATTTTACAAGTTTTGAGTTTTTTGATTTTATTTTTATTTGATTTGTGTGATTGAGCCCTAACATCAGGATTGCTTGACAATAGATTAAGGTCCAAAGACCTAACATAATTGCATGTTCCAATATTTCACTTTTGGATCTTGTCAAATTTAAATTTCTCTTCACTTACTCTCTGAATCGTGTGCCGCTAGAGCCTTCCATACAATGCTTGTAGGACCTACAGTGGTTGGCACCGAGGAGTCTCCAGGACCGGACCCTTTGATTCCTTTCTAGGTGTTTAGCATTTTGTCCTTCACACTAACAACAATTCATGTATCTATGGTGATTTCATCGGCTTTGCATTTACATATAGACAGGTTTCAATTCTGCTTAGCATCCTTGCATGAAGAGAGCTGGAGGCAAGGTGAGCATTTCTACTTCGCATGCATGATTGATTTTGCCTCGCATTGCTTTTCCGGCTCTCTCCATATGATTTTGATCACCTAGGAGCTAAAAGAATTAATCCCTAGTTTGGCTCGTGTATTTCAATTAAAAATCCAAACAAAATTGATAACAAATAAATTTGGGACTACTAAGCTTACTCGACCCTAAAATAAAAAGAAAAATATTATCTTGGGGAGAGTAACCCCCTCATTGTATTTGCATTTACTTTGCCATGAACACACTAAGGAGTAGTTCCCAATACTAGGCCAACCTAAGTACTTGTACAATTTTGTATTCTCACCTAGATCTAAAATCAAAAAGATGAAAAGATCGAGCTTTTACTGTCATTTTAGTGTTGAGTAAGTGAATTTAGGGGTTTGTTTTGTGTATATTTATCTGTGATTGTTTGTGTCCATACTCGATCTTCCATGTGCATTTATGCCTTATTCTTCCATGTCTTGATTTGCCTATCGTGCTCTCCCGATATTTTTCCTTTTGAATCAGAGATGGACGACTAGAGCTATTTTTAACTGGACTTTACGAATACGTCGTACCCTCCAGCCGATCCGCCTCCATTTTATAAGGAGGACTTTGCTCCTAACTTTTCTTTTTATACATATCCGCCTCAACCACTGTTTCAGACCTCAGACTTTTACCTACCTCTACTCTCACATCTGCCACAATTCTACTCACTCAAGATTGACCACTTGGAGTCACCTCTCATGGAGTCCACCCTTGAGCACTTGACCCACATGATGGAGCATATGAGATAGAGGATTAATGAACTCACTAGTATAAATAAGAGCCACCATGACGCTTCACCATTTGATGATATAGGTTCATTCAAGGATTCCTTTGAGATCTTGCAATCGTCCAAAATACAAAAAAAAGAAAATTTTAAAACACAAAAAGATTTTGGGAGACACATTGTTTATTCAGACTATGAGGAGAGGGCACCCATGCCATATTACTTGCCCACACACACACTCACACTAGTTCCCACCATTGACCCCAATGATGACACTATAGAGACTGCTCTTAGTCATCCTTGTATTGATGATGATTCCGATATCCCCCCTTGTAGGGAGGAAATCCAAATTTTCAAAAAAATTTGACTGAACCTGAAGTAGTGGCCGTTATTAATGAGATCATTGAGGCCCCACTTCTCCAGGACATGACTCAATTCTCTTCTCCAAGACCTACGAAGAGAAAGCAAAGGAGCATATCTGAGTGTCATATTCTGACCATGGCCACTACCCATGCCATATCTCATCATCCCCACACTAGGAAAGAGAATATTGTCACAGCTTTTGTGAGTTGCACGATCTCTGACTATTCTTGTGATAACACTCTCCTTGACGACAATGGTTCAATTAATATAATACTCTTCTCACTATCCTGGGCCTCTCAAGAAAACCAGGATAATTCAAGTTGATGATGGATCAATAAATTAGCCAGAGGTATTCTTGGGAATGATGTCATTCAGATTCAGTGCATGAGATTCACTGTTGATTTTGTTGTATAGCCCATGGAGACCTCATCCCCTATGGAGCATCCTCCTATCATTTTGGGACAACCTTTCCTCACCTCTGCGAGAACCTTTATTGATTATGGATCCAAAGAGATTCACTTCTGTTCTGATGTCAGGAGTGATGTGTTGATCACCGTACCTCCCATTGTCGACCGGAGACCAGCACCCCATGAGAGTGTGCATGTGTTAGCCGACCCCAAGGACTATGACCTTGATGCTGGCATCAGAGAGGGTTGCCTTATGATGGATGATACTGAGACCTGAGGATTTATCTTTTGTGAGGAAGACTCAGAAAGCATAAACCTTGGATTTCATCCTTCTGGTGAGTGGAGATGCACTGATGACATCCGTAGGATTTACACGATTGACACCTTAGAGCGGAGGGTAGACACAGTAGAAACTGAAAAGGCCGAATTCGATCTAATTTATTTTATAAATGAATTCGTATCTTTTGTTGATAACATAGTAGTGACTTCACAGGACGAACCTGACCTGACTACATCCACAGATGAGTCCATTCCTTCTCATTTCTATGATGACCTATCAGAGACCTCCCAGGCCAAACACGACCACATTAGTTCCACTTATTAGTTCATGCCTTTCTGCTTTGAGATTGCTGAGGGTCTTCACCAGGTTGATCTTGATGGGTTTGTGTCTACTGAGGACCCTGATATCGATCTACACCTTGTCAGATCTATTCCTCAACGGTCATGCAAGAAGGTCAACTATCTACCTTCTTTATCTCTGTACATCCATCTCTTTGTATATCCTCTTTCATTTTCCTCCTCGCATATACCTCTTTTACTCACACACATCATTCTGTGTGTTTTGCCATGCTTATGATGTATTCTGTTTGAAGTATAGGGGAGGTGGATGAGTTGAGTGACCTTCTTTTCTTTTTTTGTTTTTATTTTTTTTCTACCGAAAAGGTGTCACCCCTTTTTGACCACTGTTATACTTAGTATGTGCTTTGTCCAATGTATAGTGGGTGTGCATCTCGAGTTTTTCGTTCTTTAATCCCCTCCACTATCTCCTATTCTTGTATATATTTAGCGATATCTTACCCTAATTATAGGGGGAGATAGACCGAGTGTGATTTGTTCATTCCCTCCCTCGACCTCCCTGCCTTGTGTATAGCTGCTATACTTGGGATTATTTGATCCTAGGTATAGGAGGGACAATCAACTTCTCATTCATTCATTCCTTATTTCTTTAATTCCTTATTCCTTTATTCTTTAGACTTTTCTACACTCAGTACGACATATGTCTTCTCTTTTTCTCTCTGATCTATGAGGACATAGCTCAAGCTTAGTATGGGGGGGGGGGGGTCGTATATACTTCTTATATATTTTAGCCATAACTTGTACTTTCGTATTTTCAATAAGTATGGATAAAATGATGAATAAAATACTATATATATACATATACAATTCATTAATCAATTAATAAAAAGATATTTATTATTCCTTAAATTCTTTTTGTATTTACTGATTAATAAATCAAATAAAAATATTTTTTTGCAAAATGTATGAAAAATTGTTTGAAAATCTATTTGAAAAAACTTTTGAAAACTATTTGAAAAATGTTTTGTTAAATATTTTCAACATTTATAAATTTATTTTGTTTTTAAAAATTTCTTTTATTTATTTGAAATAGAAATGTTTTGAAAAACTATTTGCAAATGGTTTTGAAAATGGTTGCAAAAATGTTTTGAAAATATATATATATATATATACTGTTTCAAAAACCTTTGCAAAACAATTTTCAAATGTTTGTAAAAATTATTTGCAAAAAATATTTTGCACTATAATTTTCAAAATTGTTTGTAAAACTAATTTAAAAAAAATTAGAGGAATATATACATCATCCTAATAAATAAACACAAACTGTATATATTTATCTATAAATCCCTTGTGTAAACTCTTAAAAACCCTAGTTCTTGTCAGTAATTGACGCACTTCTATGTAAATATTTGTACGTATCTTTTATTCCAAAAACATTTTATTTTAAAAATCCCAAAATATTTGCACAATGAAAAATTCAAAAAACATTTGCGAACTCTTTTGAAAAATTGTATAAAAACTTGAAAAACCTTTCTAAAAAATACATAAAATGCTTATAGTTTGAAAATTGCAATAATATTTTCTTCATTGTGCATATCATTTGCATATTTTGGGTTGAGTCTTATAATTGAACAAGTCTAAATGAAATCTGACGATTGGAGCTTGGTTGGACCTTAAATATACTTAATCACAGAAACTTATAGGAACAGGATTGAGGTACTTCAGGTATAGTTGACTTAATTCTTTGAGAATCATGAGACCCGGTTCAAGGTCATTATGACTACCTAAGTAGAGCATTTCGAGCACACACATGACTCTTGTCGATAATGACCTATCTTGTACATCTGCACCTTATACTTTCCTCACCTCAGTTGAAGTGGTAGAGGGCTGGATTTGTCGGCATGAGACAAGCCAATGGAAACATTGGATGTCACACATTTGTGGCCATTGTACCCCAACCTGATCCAATGGCGACAAGGTCTAAAGACAGAAGTTGTGGGTTGCAATAAAAGCTTCAAAAGAGGGATAGTCTACTAGCTCAAGAAGAAAACATCCTTATGTAAATGTTGTTGTATATAGTATTTCAAAAAAATTCAAAAACTCCAAAAAGTGGATAGGACTAATTGAAAATAAAATGCCTATCGGAGTGTACATATTTGTATAGTCAATAAGCAAGCTTGAGATTCAAAGTCATGCATTTATAAGCTTCCATCTGGGTGACTAGGCTACACCGGTCAAGCATTCTAGGATAGGTAGATACACTGGCTACCATCCATTCTTCTCTCCACCTCCTCTTCTTGAGCAGGTTTTTCACTTGAATATAGAAGGGAATACCTCACTTCTTGAGAAAAGAGTTGTTGGATTGGGGAATCATGGTCACCATATAGGAGAAGACTGACGTCAACTACTTCATCTGAGGAGAACTACATATCTCACACACTGTCCAAGATAGATTCATAGTCACAAGGATTTGCGTATGAGTTGAAGTATTATGACCTAGCTATTGACAAGACTTGAGAAGGATTTTTCTATTCTCGAAGGCTGTTGTGTTTATAATTTGTTTCTCAATAAGGTTCCGACCGCACCTAAAAGCCAAAGGTTTGACTTAAGCTTCAGACTTTGATTTTATGAAGACAAGTTTGAAAATTAAATTTAGTGCACTTTCTTTCTTTCTTTTTCTTTTCTTTGTTTTTTTCTGCACTTATTGCATAAGTGTTTTCTAGGGACTATCAACGGTAAGTATAGGGGAAGTGATGAATCTCCATTTCATCACCATTATTCCATCATTTTGGCGTTAAAAACCCTAGCTCACGCATGTAAATATCATTATTTTGTATAAATTAACATTCATTATTTATTCCATTTATAGTGTATAAAATATTGTTTTTAATGCCAAAATTATAGAACAAAGAAAAGAAAGAAAAATAATAGAATTGCGAAGGTATTTTATGACCCTAAACCCCAAGACCTAGGCATCTTGATGAGTGGGTCGACAAGGAATAAAGTAGGTGGAGATAAGGGCCAAAGATCACCTATAAATCCAATTCTTTTATTAACTAATAAGTCCATTTTGGGATCTATTTAATTTTCTATTTTTTATACCTCAAATAACGAAACCTTGTACATGAAAGTTGTAGATAAAAATAAATAAAAATATAAAATTGATTTTACATAGAAATAGTATATAGTGTTCATTTTAGACTCTAAACAAAAAGCCAAAATCCCAATTTTCCATACCCATATCTCCTAAATAAAAACTCAAAATATATCAAAATCACCTTTAATATATATAACTTTTAATAAGATATTCAATGAAGGTGGTTTTATAATAGTTAAGGTGTGAATGTTATGTTTTGGACCCTTATTGTACAATATACCAGAATAAAATATTAATTTCATCTAATCTTTATTATGTTTATAATTTTGTATTTTTTAATTTTGTAAATATGATATATAATACATGTACATATTTTGAATAGAATAAAAATATAAATAAAATACAAAAGAAAATAATATACTAAATTTCATAGATGAATTACCTACACTTATACCTATATAATATATACCCTTATTTATTCAAGTGTACATATTATATCAAAAAAAATATAAAAAAATATAGGTTATGTATATAAAAATAAGTTATAAACATATAAAATAAGAAAGTAAAATATAAAATAAAAATAAAATCCCCTAATCATAGATGAATATACTTGGAAATTAATCCCTAAAAATTAGCATGTAATAAATAAACTCAAAAAAATAAATAAAAAACATATTAAAATACAATAGAAATTAATAATAAACATATTTTATTTTATAACTTAAAATTAAATAAATTATTTATTGTTTATTATCGATTTTTCTTATAAATTCGGTTCTGCTTTTACCTAGTTGGTCCATATGGACCAACCAGGTTTCACCTTTATGACCTCGCTCAACTCTCAAATCGAGGTCCTAGGTTTGTTAGACCTAGTGTTTACCCGCATTTCCTCGATTTTCCACAAGGATCTATTCATCCTTCTGGGTTGATTCCTTCACCGATTTTTGTCCTCGATCCACCCTCCTTCACGTGGGTGTGCCTCCTCGATCTGTGGATCAGTACTGTTCCCATTGGTCCTCATTCTTTGGAGCATCCGAGTCGCCTGTACATAACCACCCGCTCTCCTTCCTCCCAAATTTGAATCCCCTTCATCCTAGTTTTAGATCCCCTCTTCTGAGCTCTGGATCAAGGTTCGTGACATGAACCTCTCTTGCTCATTTGTAGTGATGTTCGACGGGTGGGAGGCCGATTTCAACCTTCTCCAGGAGAGCGCTGCCGCCGTGAGTTCATCGTGTTGGCTCAGAACAACTCTTGGTTCCTTTTATCGCTTTTTGTATTAATTTTTGTCGTAGGTTTTATTCCTTGCCTTTATTTTAGATTTTAATTGCTTTATTTAGCATAGATCAGTTGTTTTGTAGTTCATAAGAGGGTGGATCTAGCAAGTCCTCCACCGTGTTCCACTAGTTGTATGACCTGCTTATCTCCCTCACTCTCTTCCTTGTCGCATTCCTACGTTGTGCCACACTTCGCTCAACCAGATCCATCGTGTATCTGCTAGTTGGTTCTCCAAATCCTCCACTTGTCGGAGCACCTCCGATCCACTCCATTTCCTACCCATTCCCTCAACAAACGGGTTGAGGAAGTTTGCCATTGACCCTGGTTTGTTCTCATATAGGATTGGAGGCCAAAGAACCAGCTATTTTGATGCTCGCTTGAGGTTCTTGGAGCTTTTGAGCTTCTTCGACCTCTAGGGAGCCCTCTGGTCATCCCGGAGTATTTTGTGCCTTACAACGATAGAGAATCCTTACAGGAGCATTTTGGGACCTTTTGTAGTGAGACAGGAGATCAGAGTCCTATGCCATCGCCGATCGAACCTCTGAGGAGCGGGAGTACATCCTCGTTCTTCCAAGAAACTCCACAGCCATTCGATCTCCCCCCCTTCGCCCAGGTTTCAAGTAGTCATCCGATCAATCTCATCCACACCGTCAGATCATCACCGAAGGTCTAATCTCAGTCGTTGATCGATGAACCAGCATCGCACGTCTAGAGCTCGCCACGTGGATAAGTGGGTCGATCATGCCTATTAGATCATGACCTTCATAGGGTATTTTTCATTATTTATCCATCTTTTTTTTGTATTTTAATAGTTCGTCTATTTTAATATTTTTGTAATATTTGCAAAAAAGAACCTCGTAGTTATTTTATTTGTCTCCCCCTATACTTAGGTTACGATATCCCTAAGTATAGACATAAAATGTCAACATGAGAGGAGATAGGTGAGGGAATCAAAGACTGTTCATAGGAGATCGCTCATCTACCTAAACTTAAGATGAAGCATATCCTAAGTATAGAAGCGATGAGTGAGGAAAATGAAGCAGAAAATCAAAAATATAACGAAAAGAAGAAAATAAGAAAACTAATGAAAAAGTTTTTTAGGAACATTATCTCAATATTTTGATGTTGTTGAGGTTGTGGAGGCTTGTTCATTGCATATCACTTGAACTGAGTCAACAATGGCCAAGAAAGTGTCATACTCAAGGTACAACTTCAGTAACTGACCATTGACGACAAATGGTTGTGTGTCTGCTGACAAGTCTAATATCATGATTCTTCCGTTGTCGTGCACTTCTTTCACTCCGAATGTCCCTGTCCATTTACTCTTTAGTTTTCCCGAGAAGATCTTCAACTTTGCGTCAAATAGTCACACTTTCTGTCCAGTCTTGAAGATCTTTTTTCTGATGTGCCAATCATGCCAGCGTTTAACCTTCTCCTTGTAAATTAATGTGTAATCATAAGTATAGTCATGAAAAACTAGGAGCTTGTTCAAATCCTCTTTTCTTTGCTGACCACCTTTATGATAGTCCAAGTTACATACTCCTTGTAAATTAATGTGTAATCATAAGTGTAGTCATGAAAAACTAGGAGCTTGTTCAAATCCTCTTTTCTTTGCTGACCACCTTTATGATAGTCGTCCAAGTTACATATATTTATTGCCCATAATGATTTGTGGATCAGCTCCACAAGTAGATGGAACAACTTACAATACACGAGACTATAGGGTGACAAGCCCAAGGGAGACTTGTAAGCGGTTCTGTATACTCATAGGACAGAGTCCAAGAGTTTGGACCAATTCTTTCTATTCGACTTCACAAGCTTCAGCAAGATCATCATGAGTTCTCTATTTGATAATTTTGCCATGCCATTGGTCTGGGGATGATAAGGAGATGTGACTCGATACTAGATGATGCACTCTGTTGCTAATTTTCTTACCTATCTATTAATGAACTGACTATCCCCATATGATATCAGAATCTTCGGAATCTTGAATCACAAAATGATGTTCTCTCTTAGAAACTGACACACTATACGACTATCTACGGCTTGAGCAAGGATAGCTTCAAGACAACAACTCATGCAATCAATAGCAAGAAGGATGTGCTCGTATCCCTGACTATTTGGAAAGGGTCCCATGAAATTTATACCCCAAGCATCAAATACATCTGAAATATGAATGAACTTCAGGGGCATGGAATCTTTAGCTGTAAAGGTGCCTCCCAATCTCTGACAGTCAGTACAATGCTTCACAATTATTGTAGCATCCTTAAATAGTGTCGGCCACCATAGTCCACACTGTAGTACTTTCACTGTTGGTCTATCTCCAGAGTTGTGTCCACTAAATTCGATGTGTGACAATGCTCGAGGAGACTATGACGCCCCTCCTGAGGGATGTACGGTCACCAAATGTAATCTGCTCCTTCCCTGAATAGAAGCATGTCTTCCTATTAGTATAAATGGATTTGGGACAATAACTTTTCCTTCTTAATCTTCATGTAATCTTGTGGTAATACACCAGAAACAAGGTAGTTCACAATATCGGCTTACCAAAGGAGTGAATCCATAGCTAGAATCGATTTGTTAGGAAAGGTGTTTGTGATGTGAACTACTCAGAGGAGGCTCTTGCTATTCATTTCTTGAGACGTGATCTGCTACCACATTCTAAACCACATACTTGTCTTTGATCTCCAAATCAAATTCCTAGAGGAGAAGGATCCATTTGATTAGTCTAGTTTTGGCATCCTTCTTCTGATGTAAGTATCAGATAGGAGAGTGGTCAGTATACATGGTGACTTTAGATCCAAGCATATAGGATCTAAACTTCTCAAGGTCGAAAACCATAGATAGCGATTCTTTCTCCATGATAGTGTAATTTCTCTGAGATTCACTAGTGTCTTGCTGGCATAGTGAATGGCATAGGGCACATTGTCTTTCCTTTATCCTAAAACAACCCCAACTGCAAAATCTGGTGCATCTGTCATGAAATTAAAGGGTAGAGACCAATCAAGTGGTTGTAGGACTGAAGATTTAGTGATTATCTCCTTTAATAGATTGAATGCATGGAGAACATGTTGATCAACATGAAACTCGATTTCCTTGCACAACAATTCAGTAAGAGGTCGGGCGATGCGTCTGAAATCTTTGATGAATCTCTTATAGAACCTCACATGTCTCGGGAATGACCTTACATTTCTGACAGTAAGAGTATCTCTATATTGCCAATCACATCCACCATTGCCAAGTCGATTTCCATGCCACGTTAGGAAACGATGTGAGCCAAACAATCTCTTCTGTGACCATGTAGTGGCTCTTTCCCAAGATAGCACGATATTTACTTCACGAGATTTCTGAAGTACTCTATCTAGGCGCTCGAGACAGGCATCGGAACCATCACGTTAGATGGATAAGTCATCCATAAACATCTCGATGCGACTGCCAACCATATCAGTGAAGACTACAAGCATGCATCTTTGGAATGTGGCAGGGACAATGGACAAACCAAAGGCCATTCTCCTGAAAGCATAGGTGTCGAAAGGGAAAGTGAAGGTAGTCTTCTCTTGGTCTTTTTGGGCGATTTCCACTTAGTTGTACCCGGAATACCCGTCTAGAAAGTAGAAGAACTCCTTGCTAGCTAATTGCTCCAGAACTTGATCAATGAATGGCAAGGGAAAGTAGTCCTTATTTGTTGTTGCATTGAGGCGACAATACCCGAGTAGAAATCTCCTCTCCTCTTTCATTCATAACCCATTGAGCCCTGATTTCTTTGGAACTACATGCAGAGGGATCACCCATTTTGATTCGGATATGGGATAAATGAAGTCCGCATCACACCATTTCATGATTTCTTTAATGACTACGTACCGTAGATTTGGGTTCAGTCTTCTTTGAAAGTCTCACTACGGCTTGGCATCCTCTTCCAAGTAAATATGGTGTGAGCAAATGGCAGAATTTATCCTGCAAATGTCTGATACATGCCAACCAAGTGCCTTGTAGTTTTTATCTAGAACCTCGAGATGTTGAGATTCTTGATCCGGTGTCAACCTGGTGCTGATGATGACCGGATACATATTGTCTGCACCCGCAAGGAAGGCATACTTGAGGCATTCTGGAAGTGTCTTTAATTATGGTTCAGATCTGGCATGCTTCTTGTCACTTCAGAAACTGTGCTAGTAGGTAGATGATCTATCATGAATTTAGAGGTGCTTACCTCAGCGGCTTGTTGTTCAACTGACAGTGTGCCGAACAGATCTATAATGAATTCATCACGTTGGACTGTTATGGATTTTCTGAATCCAATATGTGCATCAACCAATTGGATTCTATCTCCCAAGTGATATTAGAGCTTATGTCTTGCTTCTTCTGAGGGAGGTTGCTGATGGCAGCAACTGGGGCCATTGTAAGGTCGTGCTTCTCAACTTGTTGGCGTTTGTTGTTGCGATTCGACCATCGCTTGTTTATACCAGTGTTTTGAAAATCGGACCGGACCGACTGGTTTGACCGGTCCGACAATTGTATGAGGCATGGATCGATTCGGTTAATCGATTTATACTGTTTCGGTTTGAATATTCAAATTTTAATTTACCCACCCAGTTCAACCTATTTTTTTGATACAGTTTAACCAGGTTCTAGTGAAGTTGAACTGCATTTATTTTATTTAAAAAAAATATTTATGGTGGGAGTTGAACCCATGACCTTTTATTGCTTATTTCAAACTCCTAACCAGCTACACTAACACAACTTTTTGCTTGTATTGGTTTTTAATATAATTAAAATACTAATATGTTATAGAGCAACTAGTCCAAATAATATATATATATATGATATGTTTGATATTTGATGGTGTATACAACAAATATTTCATCGATAGTATGAAATATATACATTATCTATGTATTTTATTTATATTTCAAGTATGTTTAAGTGTATAATATATATATTATTTCATTTCGGGTTCAACCACTTCTTTCTCACCGGTTCGGTTTAATCCTTCTTAAAATAATGATGATGTTATCATCTGGATGAACCTGTTTGATTATGTGGTTCAACCCAATTTGACCATTTTTGTAAGGTTTCCAGTTCAGTGTCCGGGTCGATTTCAAACATATTTGTTTGTACACGCTTTCTTCAAGCCCTTCTTCACAACGGTCATGTATTCCATGGCTTCTATTAAGGGCAATTCAACAACTAAATTTTTCAAAATATCCACAACACCTGGATCAGACAATGGACTTTTTCTTTTTTCAATGCTTTTGGATTTTTATATAGCATCAAGAAAAGGAATATTTACAAATTTGAAATCAAAAGTATTATACTTATTTACAACAGAATTCTTGTTCACAATATGATGTATAGACTGTAAAAAGGTGTACATTCTGGAAATAATGGTGGTGATATTGGTAGACATACAATAAGTGTGGTCTCCACTCTGTCGGCATGCTCCGAGTAGGTTGTTGTAGCTTGCTTCCCCATTGCTGGCACAACTTCACTTTGATTGCTATCTTCTTTTAGGTCTTTTTGATTTTTCTGATTTTTTTATTCTTTTTGCTGATGGAGGTTGTGGTGGCTGACAACTGGAATGGCTCCTCCTTCTTCTTCCTCACTTGAACTTGTAGCTGGAACAACCGATGCAGAAGACAATGATTCACATGACGAAGCTTTATTATTCCCTTTGATTTTGGTAGAAGGAGGCAAGGTACTACCGCTCCTGAGAGTAACAACATTAGGCAAAGAAAAATTACAATCATCTGACTCAACTGGCATAGATGGGACATCAAATTCTACCTGCTCTTTTCTTTTGAAATTATTGGAATTAGCTTCATCCTGGACCGGGATAGGAGTTCTGGTGGCCGTCAGTTCATCATAGTCCTCGTCATCTCTGCTAGGCCTTTCACTAATTGGGCCATGCAATCGAGGCGTGGGTTCACAGGAACCGCCTCGGAAGGTTCAGCATGTTGGCTAAGTTGTGGCTGCTTGTTAGGAGGCTGAGGCTGGGACTGTTGATGTTGTTGCTGAAGGGGAGGAAGCTCGTACTGTTGGTATGGAGAAGGAGGATGTTGTTGTTTAGTTACAACCACGTACTAATTGTACGGTTGTTGCTAACGGTACAGTGGCTACAGGTACTGTTGCGATTGTCTCCAGTTATGGTGGTATTGTGGAGATAGGTGATGTTCATGCTGAAGATGAGGCTGAAAGGATTGTACATAGCGACCACCTTGAGGTTGGTGATATGGTCGTTTGGCTTGTGGCTGGCCCTGGGTTGTCCAATAGGACCTGCCAACTGTGCATCGTTGCTCCAGGCACTATTCATTTCCTGTATCAAGGGTGGTCGCATGAATGCTGGATCAGAAGGTGCTAGGTAGTCTGCCCGGTAGACCACCATCTGTTGCTACAGCGGGGCCTGCTCAGGGGCTTGCACGTAGTATATGTGTTGGACCGTCGGCTGTTGTTGATTTAACAGAGGCTGATGTGGAGATAATGGTTCATCTTTCTTCCTAGCAAGAGTCTCTAATGATGGTGTCACCAACTGAAATGAACCGATGGTGCTCACCAACAGCTCTAATTGCTTGATGATTTGGTCCAACTTATCCAAGTGTTGCATCCTCTGTTTGATCATGGCGAGTTTCTCAAGATCCTGTAACCACTTCTCCATTATGTCAACCTTCGAGATATGCCCCCCAACGATGCTGAGGTTGGAGATCTCATCTCTTTCTGCCTCACGGGATGCTGCCATGTGAACTGGCTTGTGATGGACCTAGGGTTGTCTTTTATATGCATGGGATACAGAGAGGGAGGCCTCTACCTTGACCATTTCTTTAAAGATTTTCCAGACTACATCTTCGTCAATGTTAAAGTGGGACATCCACAGGCAACGCCAACTAATATTTGGCTCTCTACATTCATGCCCCCAAAGAAATGTTGAACCAAGTTGGTTCTTGGTATGCCATGGTGGGGGCACTTCTCGTGCAGGTCTGTAAATCGCTCTCAGGCTTCATGGATGGACTTGTGGATAGTCTAACAAAAGTTTTTGATTTTGGTTTGCATCTGGTTGAGCCGACCGAGATGGTAGAACTTGTGAAGGAATGCAGATTTAAGTTCCTCCTAGGTCGCCATGAACTTTCCCAAATGATTTACCTAGTACGGGGCCTTGTCCTGCAGACTGAAGGGAAACACAGTCATTTTAACTACTCCTAATGGACTGTTAGGGAAGTGCGTGATTTTGCATATGCGTTAGAACTGTTGCAGGTGAATGTATTGTTCCTCATTTTCATTCATATGAAAAGTGGGTAGAAAAGAAAGGAACTGAGGATTCAGCTCAAAGTGAGCATGCATCGGTGGGATGTGAATCCACTTGGTTGTCCCCATGATTATATGTTTCTTTAGCGTCAATTTGGGGTTCTCATTCCTTGCCCCCTCTTCTTCCTAACCTAGATCATCAAGGGGTCTTTCGCCGTCTCCTCCTCCTCTTGTTGGTATGTTCCTCATGTCATTTAATATATCTTGAAATGCAGTATGTACGAGTCCCTGCTCAGTAAGTTGTTCATGTATGGCTTGGATGGAAGCCAACAACTAAGCATTCACCTGATTCTGGTATGGCATGGAGCCCTGATCAGGTTGGGTGGCTAATGTCCCTTGCCCTTACCCTGAGGAGCCATTTCCGGATCTAAGTCTAAAGAGATTAATTCTGGATTGGGATCTAGGACTAGGAATGTCTTCTATCTGCAACATAAGAGAATCCCAATAAGACCACTTGAAGTTTAATGCCAAGCTTAGAGATAAATCTGAGAATAGGATCAATCCCAGATGGTTGGGAATAGAGTAAAAGATGTAGACTTAAATTGACCTCAATTCGCAATGGTCGGAAATGAGACATGAGTGGTCCCGGCTTATTAGGTGATAAAGTAGGACAGAAAGAAGATGCGGAGTCTGGGCATCAGTTCGCACGGTTCGAACTGGGTTCTCGAGAATCACCTCAAAATATTGATGATGCCGAGTCCGTGGAATCTATGTAAGTGTCGGCGGAGTCCCCATGAAACCATCCATGGATCGACATTATTAAGCAAAATAAGCGCTACAAAGGTAGAAAGATACGGTGGTCAACGAGAAATAAAAAGTAGTGTAAAACAATAGAATGACTCGAAATGAGCAAGGGCTCAAAGAGGAGACACATATAACAAATTTTGTGCAATTTCATGGGACTTGATCTTTGAATCTTAATCTAAATCCATACAAACACAATAAAAAATTGGGTTCATCAACTCAACACAATGCGAAATCGTAAAGGCTTGCCTATTTTTATCTTTTCATTTTTAGAGTTGTTATTTCAGGCATACCTTTTAACATGTACTTAGATGCTAACCCTATAGGAGCAAGAGTATCCCTTACTTGTCCTCCTCCTTTGTAACATGTAGTATGCACTTTTTGAGGTCCTTTTAACCCATCCTAGATCCCTACTCAGCCAAAGAATAAGAGGGAGGAAGCCGATAGGCGAAAAACTACTTCTAACCTCGCTCGCAATGGAATCACCTGTGAGCATGCAAGTACCTACTCAGATGCAAAATGATGAGACAGACACCCCCATGAAGGCGTGCCTAAGATTAGTATATCGGACCAAGTCGATGTTCCACATAAGGCGGGAACACCATCGCTGACAGGGACCTACTCGATCTCATACGATAGAATCGCTAATACTTCAGAAATCCAGGAGATACAGAAAGCAGTTACAGACTTGGTTTTTGGCTCAAATCCTTAATGGGTCGTGCTTACATGGGAGGGGTTTTGGTCCCCTCCTAAGGTGCCTGAAAATAATGAGGGCTTTATAAACCCAAAGCAATGAAGTCCATTATAGATTTTGATTAAGGTCAAAGTCTATTGAACAGTCCCCTTATTTTAGATTTTGGGGTTTTTACTTTTTTTGGATATTTTGCATACAAATGCCTGAAGATTTTATAGATTTTCATTTAAGTCCTATGTGCTCAAAATCAGAGGTAGATAGAGAAAAAATTCATGCAAGTCGATTCAATGATGGAAATCTCATCATTGAATCTTAAGATGCATGCAGAGTTAGAGGACTTACAATGCTTCCCAGCTCTCTCTAAGTGATATGCAAAATGGAGTTTTTAAACCACTCTACATGGCGGTGTGCATTCGACAAAATCACCATAAATAGTAGTTGTTATTAGTCATGAAGAACCAGATGCTAATTATTTAGAAATTAACAGTAGGGTCTGGTCTTGGGGACATCTTGGTGCCAACCACACAGGGTCCTGCTAGCATTGTATGATGCCTCTCTCGGCATGTGGGTTTAATTCCAAAGAACTAATTATTAATTTGACTAGAATTAAATGTAAAAGTTATAGGCACATAATTCTTGTTAGGGTTGGACCTAATTATCGAAATAAGCAATCCTACAGTCTAGGGGTTCCATGCACAAGAAATAAATAAAAAGAAAGACGGAAAACTCAAAACCTTGAAGAACAAAGAAAATAAAGCAATGAAAATGCGAGACCTCCAGGTGAACAATCACCCAGGAAATGGACCTCGTAGAGTCGAGTGGTGTCCAAGTACGTAATTATTACAATTAATAATGAATAAATGAATCACTCTTTCTCACCAAAATAAAAGAAAATTTTAACTAAAAATCTAGGCTAATTGGTCTCCTTGCAATGCATGCTGCCTCTCCAACTTGTCATGATATTAAAACTAGTCTCCACCATGCTTAACTACATCGTCCTCTTAAGAGGTCGTCCTTGGGTAGTGGGCCCTCGCAACAAACACACAAAAGAGGTCTATTAGCACAATTAATCACATAATGTATGTGAACAAGACAAGAAATGAAGTATATACAAGTAAGAAAGAGATATAAAAATATGTACAAGGCAATGAACGAATGAATGAGTAAAACAAATTTGTACAAGGAAATGGATGCCTAGATGAATCAATAAATAAAAGACCATTATATATAAATTAGGCCACAGGCATTGCTCCCCGACAACAATGCCATTTGATGACATGTTTTTTAACTATGAGTGTTTAACATGTATCCTTACAGAGTGCGAAGCTAGAGTATTGTTGAGGTTTACAAATAGAACCCATGTTTAATCAACAATTACCCACAATGTAAAAAAATAAGCAATGAATAGCTAAAAATGTGAGGCACAATTTGTTATGTGATTTTTACCCCACGAACCCAATAAACTTGTTAAATATTCTATACGACCTTTGAAATATCGATATTCCTCCCTCGACCATGTAAACTTGCTCTGTCTTACCGCACAGACCCAGCCGTTAATCGTACTTTTACTTGAGTCAATAACGTGAGTTAATCTAACCAGAGGTTGAAATTAGTGGCGGATCATCCTCCTCCTCTCTCTTCTTCCCATACTACCTCTCTCTTTTTCCCTCTCTCCTTACACATCTACAAGATGGTAAAAATCCAGATTTGTGAACAACAATTCCACAAGATGGGACTGAGCAGTGATTCCACGATATGGGAGGAGTTTTTCACCCACATCCAACAACAATCCAAGTTGTTCAGGATCACTTATGAGGGTTCATGCTGATGGTGTCCACGAACTCCACGCCGTCTAAATATTGTCAGAACTCCGGGATGATGTGCTTCCTACACATGCCTCATCCACGTGGAGCCATACGCCAAAGCTATTCAATAGAATTCCAAGCTCAGTTATAAGGTCCACGGTGTTATCTAGCGTCGTGCAGACCGTAGGTAGCGCAGATGTACAATGGGATCAACCCATTTGCAATGTCAGCCTTCATTGTTGAATGTCGGCTTTCAGGCATAAACTGTAGCCGGTGTGAGACGTGGTTGTGATTGTGCTGAAGTTACGGGGGAATCCCAACGAGCTTTATGGCTTTCTTGAGGACGCGCTCGAAACAGAGGGAGAGGGGGAGGAGGAAGGGGAGAAGGAGGTTGGGGTTTGGGGAGGCAACGATATGTGAAACGGAGGGGGGAGAGGGAGAGGGGGAGGAGGTTGGAGAAGGAGAGGCTTGTGCGGAAGGAGAGAGGGGCTGGAGGGGCAATAATAGCTGAACTTTGCGGCTTTTTGGACGACGTGCTCGAAACAGAGGTGGGAGAGTGTGGGGTGTGGATGGAGGTTGGGGTTTGGGGAGGCAGCAATGGGTGAAACAGAGTAGGGAGAGGGAGAAGGTGAGGAGGCCGGAGCAGGAGAGGCTGGTGCGTAGGGAGAGAGGGGCTGGAGGAAAAGCGCCTGCTGTGGGTGGAGGAGCAGATGCGGCTGCGGTTGCTGGTGGAGGAGCAAGGGGAGGGGAAGGATGTGAAGGGGGTAGAGGGATGGCATTGTTTGTAAATGTTTTAAACAAAGAGGTTAATATGTACCTCATTTTAATGGAATTCGGATAAATTTAACGGGTAAATGGATGAGAGTTAACCACAAGGTTCGTGGGGTAAGGGTTAGCAAGTTTACAAAGTTGAGAAAGGAATATCGATGTTTCGAAGGTCGTAGAGGCCATTTAAAAAGTTATAGGGTTCATGGTGTAAAAATCCCATTTATTATACACTACAATAAAAAATTTATAGCATGAAAGCATGTAGAGGTTGAACCACAGAGAGCAAGCTAGCTAGCCCATGATTATTGCTAACAATGTGAGTTATGTTCATACTTGTCTTTTAGCCTTTTAATGAGGTTTTTGGTTTTAGATTTTTTTCTTTTTAATTTTTGCAAATTTTTATGTTATTTTTATTTTTGAAAAAATAAGAATATATTTATAAGAATATATTAGCACATAATATAAGGATATAGATAATATGTAAATATATATAGATAGTATATGGTATATAGTCCTATAAATAGCCCAAAAATTCAAGGAAATATTTTTTAGACTTTTTAAATTTTTTTAATGTTTCTGTGATTTTTATTGAATGCTTGTGTATTTTTTAGTATTTTAAAATAAAAAACATCCCAAAACAAGGATTAAATAAATGGGTCGAATTGATTTGGAGATTAAAATAACAAATAAATCTAAAATTCTTCGAAACAATTTTAATAAGCATAAAATAATAAAAGAAAATTTAGGGATAAAAATAGATATTTTTTGTTTTTTTTTTGTGATTTTTCCTATTTTTTTACTGGATTTTGGAGCTTTTTAATTTTTAATCTTTTCTATTTTATGGATTTTTGGTCTGGAGTTAATTAGGCATAATAAATATCATATACTATTTTGTAATTTTGAAAGGCATTTTAATTTTTTTTCAATTTTTATAGCTAACCCGCACAAAATGCTCACTGTTTGAATTTTAATAAATATATAAATCCCTAAAAATGCAAATAAAAATTCATAGCATTACAATATATCATCCAAGGCATTTACATGCATTCTTATCCAAAATTAAATACAAAAAGGAGGTATTTTTAACAAAAATAAACAAGTAAATAGAAGTTAGTTTGTTGTAGGGATCTTTTTGCCAATATCAAGAAATTTTCATGCAGTCTAGAACTTGAAAATAAAAGACAGGGGCATACATGTAATTTTTCGATAAAATAAATAAATTCAACACACCTTGGATGGGTCTTTTTGCAAATACATAAAAGCTATTGTCCTTTATACAATTTTTCCATAAAAATATACACTAAATATTCACTTTTTAGGACAAATTCTAAGTACAAATTTTTATAAGGGTATTGTTGCAAATTACCCAATTTACGTGGGAAGCCACGTGAGGTGAGTTGGCACTGACTTGAATGTAAATACCCAAAGATGCTAGGGGTCTTATGCAATTTTTAGAAAACTTTTTTTCATTCCATACACGAATTTAAATACTACAATAACAAAATTGAAAAATACAGGGGTATCGATAAATTTACCCCCAAAGGCGCAGATGAATGGTGTGATGCCCATCGCTTATCCACATGGATGATCGAGAACTGACGATAACGTTCCGCGTTGGACGTGTGGTATTAGATCCCACCAGTTGATCTGACAGTTCTACGTTGCTCCATCCAACGATGGCTGCTCCACCTAGCGTTTTGATCTTGATCGGATGACTGTGGGTAAGTTTATAAGAGCAGGCAAGAAGACTTGCCCTTCCAAGCTTCGATTCGATGTTGAGATCGACTTTGACCATTTCCAAAGGTAATGATAGGGGAAAGAGCTTCGTCTGGTCGTTCCGTACCTCCAGATATGCACTTGAAGCTTCAGATCTCGGTGTTGGATCTTTGGGGGTCTCGAAAAATCGGGTGCACCTGGAAGTCTTCTTGGTATCGAATTGGCTCCAGATGAGCCTCACTTGGACTAGGACCTATAGGGTTAGACAGGGGGACTCAAGCGAATGTCCCCTGTATTTTATTGATGGGATTCAAAGGGGGGTAAAGGGGGCGCAGTAGCTACAGTGAATGGCGGAGGAGCAGCTATGGTCCTCATATTCACAGTGAATCAGAGGTGATCGAATGTGTAAACTTAAAGAACATGCAACAGGGAAGATGATGAGGGTGAGGAGGAGTCAGAACAAGTTAGTTCACAACGAAATAGGTGTGGCTAGAGCTCTAGAGCTCCGGCGAGGAGTTAACTGAAATATAAGCTAAACATCTAACTAAAATACTAAATAAAATGCATAAAATGAAACTAATTCTAAACTGAACCTAGGAATGATAAAATGTGTAGCTCATACCTGGTTGTCACGCTAGGGAGCAAAGGCGGTCGGATAGCTACCGTGGACTACCTCCTTGCACCACTTGGACTCCTGGGGTTACCCTCCTAGTCACTAGAGCACACACACGCATAGAGTTGGGGGTTTAAGGGATTGAAGAAGGATAAAAATCGAGCTTGGTGGTAGAAGGTCTTTTTTATAAGTATGGAGATGGGTCCTTATTGACCGGAGTTTTGTAAAGAATCAAGATTGTGTACATAAGATTTAGGTTGGTGGCATGTATTAAGAATTATCGGGGGTTGATTTTCTTGAAAAATTAGATTGATGGGTGTTAGATACCCCAGAAAAAGGGAGAAAAATTAGGGAGAAGACATCTCTGACGAAGCAGAAACTCCAAAGGGCTAGTTGAGTTGCGGTCAACAGAAGCTGGCACCCCATTGGTCCACATCGACCACTAGGAAACAAAGTAGAGAAAAAATGAGAAATAATGAGAAATAAAATACTAACGAATTAATTAAATAATATTTATGTAATAAAAATGTTTATTATTTTATGTAGTATTTAATGTTGATTTTTATTTATTTTTATTGATTAATTTATTATAGGCTATTATTTATAAGTATAGTTATAGGTATATTTTTTTATTTTGTATTTTAGCTTTTATTTTTTTATATATGTAATTTATATACTTATAACTTATTTATGTACACATAAATATATATATTTTTTATTTTTCGGATGTTATTTGTATACTTAAAGAAGAAGAGGTATATATCGTGTACGTATGAGTATTGTATATTTGTATTTTTTGTGTATTATTTTATTTTATTATTTTCTTTATGTTTATTTAATTTTAAACATGTACATATATTATAAATAATATTTACAAAACTATAAAAAATATAAAATTATACTTATAAGGAATAAATAAAATGAATAATTTATTCAAGTATATTGTACAATAAGGGTCCAAAACCATGTATTTGCATCTTAACTACAAATTAAATTAAATCACCTTCATTAAATTGCTAAAAAAAGTTATATACAATTAAAAGGGTGATTTAATGCATTTTGAGTTTTTATTGAGAAGATATGGGTATGGGAAGTTTGGGTTTTTGCTTTTTATTCCGAGCATAAATGTATAATGTGTATTATTTTTGTATGAAGTAAATTTTATATTTTTATAAATTTTTATCTACAACTTCTTGTGCAAAGTTTCTTTATTTGATGAAAAAATGTTAAAGAATAAAATGGTTCCCAAAAATTAGTTATTGATGAATAAATGAATAGGGTTTTATTCAATTTTTCACCCTTATCTCCCCCTACTTTATTCCTTGTCGACCATATCAATTCTTGACTTAATTTCGGCTTTTATGGTCATAAAATACATTTGGCATTTTATTCTTTTTCTTTTCTTTTCATTATTCTTTTATTTTGTCTTTAAACAATGTAATTTATACAATAATTAATACAATGTTTTATACAAGTAATGAAGTGCTTATTTTGACAAAATAATGATATATAATGAATTTAGCTAGGGTTTTAAGTCCAAAATGAAAGTGTAAAGATTATAAAATGGAGATTCATCAGTGTTATTGACTAAAAAATCAACAACAACAAAGCCTTTTCCCCACATTAAGTAGGGTCGGCTACATAGATTCTTTGCCTCCATTCAGATCTATCTTGGGTTATTCTCGGGCTTAGATCTAAAAAACTAATATCCCTTGGATAATCTCATTCCAACACTTCTTGGGCTTTCCTCGCCCTCTCTTAGCCGTCTCAACATCCTAAAACTTCCATCTCCTAACTCATGCATTCACGACCTCCTTTAGAAATGAACAAACCACCTTAAGCGGTTTTCTCTCATCTTATCCTTGATCGAAGTTACAATAACTTCCCTTATGATTGCATCTTTCAGAATATGATATTTACATGTATGTCCACACATCAACCTTATCATTTTCATTTTTGCTACTACCAGTCTCTGCACATATCTATGGTTCATAAGTTAACATATATTCAGATACATGAAGCACAAAAAGTATCATGACTAATTTATAAAACTTTCCTTTAAATTTCAATTGAAGTTTCTTATCACATAGCCTGCATTTATTCTATGAATAACATCTCCATCAATTTCCCCATCATGTTGCAATATAGATCTCAAGTATCTAAAAGAATCTTTCTTCTAAATGTTATCGTCATTAATCCTCATATTGATTTCTTCACCATTGCTTCCATCAAAAGTACACTCCATATATTCTGTATTAGCCCTTCTTATACAATATCCTTTAGTCTCTAATGCATGTCTTCAAACCTCAAGCTTCTCATTTACTCCATCTCTAGTCTCATCAATCAACACAATATCATCAGCGAATAACATACACCAAAGTATCTCGTCCTGAATATGACTAGTCTACTCGTCCATAATCAAAATAAAAGGAATGGACTCAAACATAAATCTTAACGCACACTAATTTTTATATCAAAACAGCCGGTATTCCAAAAGTTAATCCTCACACAATATGAAGTCCCATCATACATATCCTTTATGAGGTTAATGTATAGGATATGTAAAATAAAACATGCTAAATGATGACCTTTGGATATGATGCGGTAAGATTAACTCACATGAGTGATTGAATTATTGAACCAACTTGGGGTTTCTCATGTAATTATGAATTATCAAGGGCTACCTACATAAATATGAATGTATACATGGTAATAGATATAATAGATTTTTCTCAAGAGGAATTAATGTGGGTTTTTATTTAATGAAAAATATGAACAATGATCTAGAGATGTCGCTTCAACCCACAAAGTCCCAAATCAAAAATTATTATTACTATACAAAAGAGATAACATCAATGTTAATATTTTACCTATATAGCAAATCAAGATCGAAATGAGGGAGGATACAATATATGAGGGTTATTAATTATTAATGATTTTCCTTTTTGTTATTTTTATATCTTTTTAACACTTTTTATATTATATATATTTTTTATTTTTTAATTTTTTATATTCTCTAATATTTATTTTTTGATGATTTTTTTATGCAAAATTTCATCTTTTTTAAATTTTAAATGAAATCGAATAAATAAAATGTATAAACAAAGGAAGCCAATGTTATTTTTGGATTTTTCAAAAATGGTAAAAATATTCAAAAAAATAGAACAAAAATTTATTTGTGTTTTATAAAATTTTCTACTATTTTCGTGATTTTTTGTATAATTTTTATTTTTTTAGGATTTTACATTGAATAAAAACCGAAACAACGATCAAATCAAATTCGAGAAACTATTTTTTGGGTTTTTCTAATATAAAACATAACAAAATATATAAGAAATAGAGTTCAAACATTAGTAAATTTTCACGCTTTAAATTATGACCAATTATGTATTTTTCTTATGTTTGAAAGATTTTATATGAATTATTAAGGTTTTTTGTATTTTTATTTTTATGTTTTTCTGAATGATTTTCTAAATGAAATTTGTTTAGATAATAACATAATATAAAATATTGGTCCACTATTTTTTTATAATTTATAAAATATTTTTGAAATTTTGAGGAATTTTTAGTGTAACCAAATAAAATAAAAATGTTTTTGAATTTAAAAAAAACAACAAAAATAAAAATTTTCAAAACTAAAATTATTAGTGATAAAACAACTAATTAGAATCTTAACTTAATTTTTATTTATTTTTTAAAAGTAATTACCTAATTATTAAACAGAAATAAAGACACATTAATTAATCTACAATACAGGAACTAAAAGTAATTATTTAAAGTTTTACTACTGATGTATTAACAAATAAATGGAACGAAGTGTCAAAAGCATAAAATTACTAGAGATTCATGTGTTTCCGTGCGTGAATCAGAATTTAGAGCACCTAATTTTAGTTATTTCAACTTTGAGTTGATATTAACACAGAATCACATGATCAGTTATTGTAAATTTACCACAAAGTACTTGTGGATGCATGTGTGTTTGCTTCAACATGAATTAATTGAAAATAATAAAAAACATAAACGATATATATGCAATTATTCAATAATCCACAAAGAAATACACACTCAAATTCTTTTTATTTACAATTGAAATATATTCCAGGGATAAAAGTGCTATTTCACCATGGAGTGTGTGTTTCACATGCAGATCTGGGGGCTAAGAATGCATCTGCAGAATTTGATCATATGGTTGTCTTTGGGCGTGAAAGGATGAATACGATCGAATCTAAGCCGGTTGTTTTTTATCTAACATCGCTTGAGACACATGGAAGAACACTCTTGACGGTCAGGAGAACTAAACTTTGATCAACCAAATCTTGATCGATCTAGACCAGATCCGATCTCTAATAGCTTGAGAAGAGTTCTGGTATGTCTCTGAGTCGAATGGAGGTGCAAGTATTGTCCACGTCGCGTTGATTAGGGACCTAGAGCCCGTGCTTTGTCTTGCATGCAAGTCAACTTCTAGATTCTTATTCAAGCTCCAAAAAAAGCCCCTACTCCCTACAGTTCATTCCTTACTCGTAGGTGAAGCTTCGACCGTCATTATTAGACAAAAACACAAAGAAATGAATAAAAACACAAAGAAATGAGGGCACTAGATTGATCTCTAATTATGCGAAGGAAATGAGATAGAATTCTCAGATACGAGATGCATCTGGTGTTTAGATTGCGTCAGGGAGATGGACAAATGTTCAATTGTGATTAAGAGAAGATCGGGGTGGATTAACACACAAAAATAACCTCAGATCTCGCTTATCAAAGGTTGAACTATGATTTATTAATTTAAATCAAATCCAAACAAAAAATGATGAATTAAAATGCAAAATTAAATGAAATCTAACCTACTATAACCTATGATGGAAATAGGAGGTGATGACCTTGATTCGAATGCGTCATGCCAAAGAAAATGGGCTCACCGATGAACTCTGATAATGGTGGTGGATCTCATTCCTCAGATGAATTAGCACACTCCCGATCGTGGGGTGACTCAACTGTCACCTTATGAACTCTCCAGGTGATGATCTCTGGCACTAAAACTTCTTAGCAATGTATCAACATAGAATGGGATGTGGAGGTATATTTATAAAGGTGGCAAGAGGTGAAATTCAAAATGATGTAGCATGCAAAACGAGGCCTTTCTGAGGTGAAACTCAATCAGGTGAGGTTGAGCTTTATTCGGGTGACCAACTGGTGAAGAAATCGTGGAAAGAAGAATGTCTGGTCGGATCAAGATAAATCAAGAAGAGAAGGCTGGTCGGTTTATTTAGTCGAGTAGAGGAGAAGGTGGCCCCGTTTACCTAGATTAGCCAATCTAGTGAGGGTTTGATTGAGACAAGCAACACATGATAAACAAGTTGAAATAATTAAAAGATAGATAACAAATAATAGAAAATGAATTTAAATTAAAAAAATTGAAAATAAATAATGTTAAGAAATTAATAATTTAATTTTTGATGATTTTTAATAAATTAAATAAATTGTTTCATTAGTGGAAAATAAGTAAATACCTTTATTCATAGGTATAAAATATCTATTTATACAAGATATACATTTTTAATTAATTATTGTAATAAACAAGTACATAATATAATAATTTATTAATTTTCAAAATAATTTAAGATTTTAATTTATTTTGAGGAAAGGGATCCTACTTCATGAAGTTGGTAACCTTACTACTTCATTTTCATTTTTGGAAAAATCTTTTATCTTTTCGGAAAATACAACCATGGATTTTCATAACTATATCTCTTTAATATGTCATTCAAATTTGGTCAGAAACAGAGACTCATATGCCCTTTATCCAACACAGGTAATTTTAATGGTCTTAGATTTGTTGTAATCGACATGTTCTAGACGGAGGGCATAAGAATCTCCGTTTTTGACGAAATTTGAATGGCATATTAGAGGATTATAGTTGTTAAAATCCATGGTTATATTTTCCAAAAAAAATATTGCCAACAATGGACATGAAGTACGTAAGGTTACCTACACCATGAAGTAGGCTCCCTTTCCTCATATATTTTTATTTTATTTTTATGAATTACTTTGATAAGTTAATTAGATAGGGCTCTATACAATATAGGTACATGATACATATAGTAGAAATACACTTATTTTATACTTGATTATTTTATATATTGTTCTTTTTATATGTATTTTATATTAATAATATAAAATATATACAACGTAATGAAAATACAATATGTGCAAAAATACAAAGAAATAGATAAATGAATAAAAATAATAGGTACACCAAAGGCACTAAGTACAACACTCCCAAAAGCCGACTTTCACATCTTAACTCTGATTTAATGAAACTACTTTCATTTAAAATCTTATTTAATTTTGAACGCATTAAAAGTGAGTTTAATTTATTTTGCCTTTTTATAGAGTAGATATTGATCTGTCAATGTTGGCTTTTCAAATTTTTTAGAGTGTTACATCTCTTTCTATACATAGTTTCTTCTTGCAATTATTTTTACTATTTACAACTTATTTTTATGTAAAGTTCTAAGAAAAAAATATTTTTGTTTGAGTTTGGTTTAATGATAAACAAAATAGTAGAATGTATATACAATATGGACATTGATGAATATACACATGTGAACATTGTTTTCTGGATTTTTACAGGTAGCTGACAATATCTCCCTCTACTTTATTCCTTGTCGATTAGATCAGGTCTTTACCTATTCTAAGGGTTAGGATCATCATGTATTGATTACATATATACAGTCTTCTTACTTCATTCTTTTTCCTGTATTTCTTTCATTAATTATTTTAGATTAAAATAATTATATATACATATTTATACATAATCTGAGATTTATTAAAAATTGATAATTATTGGTATTTACATGTGTGATGTAAGGAATTTTGAGCTAAAATAAATTAATAAAGATGATGAAAAGGAGATTCATCATTCCCCTATACTTACCTTTGCCAGTCCCTTAGCAAACACGTATTTGAAGAGTAAGTGTCTAGAAAGAAAAATAAAGTAAAAAGAAAGAACTTAGAACAATTTTGATTTTTAAACTATTCTTCATAAAATCAAAGTATGGAGCTCGATCAAACATTTGGATGATTAGTTTGGAGGAACCTTATTTGGAATAGGATTTAAGACTCAACAATCTTTAAGTTCCACAAGTATCTATTCAGTTCGCCTCGACAGTCAGGTCAGAACAAGTCCTCATATGCAAATTCTGATGACTCTGAATCATACTTGTATTGTATATGTGATATATAGCTCCCCACATCTAAAATGACAAAGAAGAACCTTCTCTTAGCAAGGTAACCCTCCAGTCTAACTACTATTTTCTTGAGGAGCGGGGCATTTCGTTCTACTTTCAGGTATGTGATGTGTCCACAATCAAAGGGAGAAGAAGATAAAAGAATAAGTAGAGAAATTGAGTATGGCCAGTGTAGACACATCTCCTTGTGAAGTTGACCAATGTAGCCTAGTCTTCACTTAGATATAAAGATTCTCTGTAACTTGGACCATTGTCGCCATGTTTGTATATTTGGTGTAACGGATTCTTTTGTTAGAAAATATTGTTAATTGAATCGATCGTTTTTGCCCTGGATGATATAGAATCTATTTTTCCACCCTTGTTTTGGGGTCTTAGAAAAAAATGTACCAACTGACCATACCTCATCCGAAGCTTTATTTCAACCTAGGACATTCTGTCTTTATAGGTCCATGCCACTAGACTTGGCTGGAATGCGTTGGCCCCTCAAAGTGTCTACGTATGTTTCCATTCGCATGCATCTCTCAAAAGAGGTTCTGCCCCTCACCACCTCATCTGGGTGGAGCTACATCCAAAATGCTTGTCCAAGTTAGGTCACTGTCTAAAAGAATCATGTGTGTTTATGAAATATTCTACTTAGACAAATCAAGATGACATGTGAACATAGTCTTATGGACCCAAAGAATTATGTTGCTATGAGATGAAAAGTCTCAGCTCCAGTACCTATAAGGTTCCTCTGAAATAAAGTGGATGAAGGACTTAACGAAGCTTCATTCTTCAGACTTTATTCCAAACTAGTTTAGTCCTCAATATCATTATGAGAAAATGCTAATGCAAATGCAGAAATTTTTTTTACTGGAAAAGAATTTTCTGATTTAAGCTTTTTATGTGATTTTTAGAGAACTTTTCCATTTTTTGTGAATTTTACCTTTCTCATTTTTTATGAGTTTTAATAGAGTTAGAGAATTAGAATTATTTATAATGATTCACAAAGTTTGTATACATATTTACAAAGAATTTTGTATAAAGATATATACAATAATTATACAAGTTTTATATAAGATTTTATATACAAAAAGAATTTTTGTTTTCATAATTTATGTACAAATTTTAAAACAGGATTTTATCTAAAAAAGAATTTTATATACACATTTTATTAAAGAATCTGATACTCGATCTTTAATTACAACTTTTACAAAAGAAGTTTTTTAACAAAGACTTTTATACACATATTTTACAAGTAGTTACAAGATATATGTACAAGGATTTTGCAAGTTGATACACATATTTAAACAACTTTATTTATATACAAGGTGGGAAAATAATTTTACAAAACTAGTTTACAAAAACTTTTACAAACAACTTTAAAACCCTTTATAGAATATTTTACAAAAATATTTTTCAAAAAAAATTTAAAAAATTTACAAATCAATTTTTACAAACATTTATTTTAAAACATTTAACAAAAAATTTGCAAAATATTAATGTTGTACAACAAATAATTTTATAATATTTTACAACCAAAATGATTTTACAAATATTTTACATCTTATTGTACAAACTAATTTTATAGAGATTTTGACAAAAAGGATACAAAAAATTGCAAAAATAATTTGCAAAAGAATTTTACAAAAGAATTTTACATTTTTTTACAACACCTTTTAATTCCAATTTTATTAACAATATTATTAAAAAAATTACGAGTTATGGCAATTTTATACACACAATATATATGACAACCTCTATACTTAGCATAGACTATGTCCTCATTGTAACCAAGAAGGGACAAAGGAAGACATAAATCATGTTAAGTATAGAAAAGTGAAAAGAATCATATACTACAACAACTCAAATAATAAAGAATAAAATGAATAGTAGTCAGTGACCCCCCCTATACTTTGGATAAAATAATTATAAAAACGTAGAAGACTATACAAATGAGGAAAATGGATGAAAAGAATGTACAAACTCAATGACACGACTTGTCCCCCCTATACTTAAGGGTAAAGATCCCTAAGTACAGAAAAGAATATCAACATGTTGAGGGACAAGTGAGAGAACAAAAAAAAAATAAAATGAAAAATAAAGAAGAATTAAATGAACAACAACACTCCCCCTATAGGGTACATGATCCATTAGTATAAGCAACAATAGGAGTGATGAAACAGAACAAAAATAAAACAACTCAAGTAATTCACCTCCCCCATACATAGGATAGAGTACATCCTAAGTACAACACACACAAGGAAAAAAGATGAATGATAAAAATGAATGAAAGAAATAATAAAATGAAAGGAATATATACAAGGTACAATTCAGTTCATGTAACAGACATACGAGAAATCAAAGAATCATCATCTGATACCACATGAATGGAATCTACAACATACATGAATGTATATTGATCTATATATGGCTTCAGCAACTTTCCATTAACCACAAATAATTGTGCATCAGATGACAACCCAGAAATGATAATGCTACCGTTGCTATGCATAGATCTCACTATAAATGGTCCTGACCATTTACTCTCGAGTTTGACTAAGAATAGCTTCAACTTTGTATTATACAATGACAAATTCTAATTAAGCTCGACTCCCAATGTATCTATCATTCCATCTCTTGATTTTCTCCTTATACATCAAGTTGTTGTCATAAGCAAAGTCTTGAAATTCCAACAATCTAATCATATCCACTTTCCTACTCTGTCCTACTCTTGGATAATCCAAATTGCATTCACGAATTTCCCACAGTGATTTATGAATTAATTCAACTAGAAAGGAGAAAGGCTTTCCAAAAATCAGGAGATAGGGAGACATGCCTAAAGAAGAATTGTACGTCATACAATAAGCCCATAGAACTGAGTCAAGCATTTGTGATTAGTTTTTCTTATCTGGAGGAACAAGTTTCTGAGGAATAGTCTTTATCTCCCTATTTGAAATATTAGCCAAGCCGTAAGTCTATGGGTGGTAAGGAGATGTGATGGCATTCTCAATATCGTAATCCTTAACTAGCTTTCTAACGTCTCTGTAGATAAAATGGCTTCCCCCACCTGAAATAAGAATCATGGGAATCTCGAATCGTGAGATAATGTTGTATTTGAGAAGGTGATAAACGTTATTACTATCGGTGGCCCTGGTGGGGATAGCCTCCCCCAACAACTAACATAATCCACAATAAGCAGGATGTACTGAAATCAGTAACTGTTAGGGAATGGGCCCATGAAGTCATAGCTCAAAGTGTCAAAAATAGTGAAATATGGATATAATTAGGGGTATTGTATCCTTGGAACCAAGGGTTCCTCCCATTCTCTAACTATCGGTACAACCATTCACATAAGATGTAGCATCTTTAAACAGAGTTGGCCACTAGAGGCCACATTGTAGAGCCTTCACTGTCGTCTGCTTCCCCGAATGGTGTCCACCTTCTTCTAGTTTGTCATAATGGTCTAGGACACTGGTGTATTCCTCCCGGGGAATGCACCTCCTTTAGATAGAATCCTCACCCTCACGAAATAGGTATGGATACTCCCACTGGTAGAAATTAATCTTAGACAAAAACTTGTCGTCCTTAAGCTTGGACCAATCTTGTGGATCTTTCTTGGAGACAAGATAGTTAACAATATTAGCATACCATGGGAGTGAGGCAACATACAAGATCACCTCATCTAGGAAAGTCTATCTAATAGGATGTAGTAACTGCTTAGGAGTTTATTTATTATAATCCTGGAAAGTTAATCTGCCACTACATTCTTGACTCCATGTTTGTCACGAATCTCCAAATCAAACTCCTGGAGTAGAAGAGTCCATCTGAGTAAACATGGATTGGCATCCTTATTTCCTTCTAAATACATAATGGTAGAATGATCTGTATATACAAATACTTTTGAATCCACTAGGTGTGATCTAACCTTCTCCAGTGCAAAAATAATCGCTAGCATGTCCTTCTCTATAACAGTGTAATTCTTTTGTTCATCATCGAGAGTCTTGCAAGCATAGTATATACAAAAAGGTACTCCATCCCTTCTCTTCCTAAAACAACTCTAACTGCATAATCCAAGGCACCTATCATAAGTTCAAAAGGAAGAGACTAATCATGTGGTTGTAGGATAGGAGCTCGTGTAACCATGTCTGTCATCTGATAGAATGTTTGGAGAACATTCTCAGCAACGGTAACTCAATCTCCAAGCGTAGAAGCTCAGAAAAAGGCCAGACGATCTTGTTGAAGTCCTTAATGAATTGCCTATAAAATCCAACATGTCAAAGAAATGACCTTAACTGTTTCAAAGCTGTCGGTGGCTCTAACTTTGCGATCACATCAACCATGGTCGGGTCGACCTCCATGCAATGCTTAGAGATGACATGGCATGATATAATCCCATTTGTCACCATAACGTGGCTATTCTCCCACGAGAGCACTAAATTCACCTCACAACAACACTGAAGTACTCTATCTAAATAAGCCAAACATGTACCAAGCTATCCCCATAGATCAATAAATCATCCATAAATACCACAACGAAAACTGCCTACCATGTCAGCAAAAATGACCAACATACAACTTTGGAATGTAGCAGGAGCATTACACAATCCAAAGGGTATCTGTCTAAAGGTGTAGGTGCCAAACAAACAAGGAGAAGTAGTTTTCTCTCGATCTTCAGTTTCTACCTAATTATACCCTGAGTATCCATCCAAGAAACAAAATAACTCTTTTCCTACCATTATTTCGACAATATAATTAATAAAAGGTAGCAGAAAGTGATATTTCTTGGTCGCTGAGTTTAGGCCAGTAATATACATAGATATGCCACATAGTGGGTACTTGAGTCAAAATCTGCTCACTGTGATCATTTGTTAAAATTGTAATCATGGATTTCTTCGGGACTACATGTAACAAGCTAACCCATTTGGAATAAAAAATGTTATAAATAAATCTAGATTCACACCACTTCCTAATCTCTTTCATGATATTATCCCGGAGATTAGGATTCAAACGATGCTGAAACTCACGGTTCAGCTTGCTGTCATCCTATAAGTAGGTATGATGTGATCACAAAACTGGATTAATCCTGCGGAGATTCGAAATATTCTAGCCAATGGCCTTACGATTTCTCTCGAGAACCTCTAGTAAGCAAGGTTATTGGTTGTCGGTCAACTGCGAACTAATGATGATCGGAAACATTTGGGTCTGACCCGCAAGGAAGGCATACTTCAGTGTTGATGGTAAAATCTTAAGCTTGGGCGGAGACCGAATCTACTCTGTAACGACCTCAATAACTGCACCGATGCTAAGTAAATGATCTGAAAACTATGAAATGTCCACTGCGGCCACAATCATCTCAACAAGTATTATCTCAAATAGATCTATAATAAACTCTCTCTGCTCAGAATGGGATGGATCATCAATTATCTCAGAAAACTCATCAGAAATCAACTCATAAAGTCCATCAGCATACAACTCATTATCAGTAACAATGGGGCAAATTTCGACTGTGCTTTCCAGGCCTTCCTTTCGGGAAAGGAATCCCTGGGTATCATTACAATCCAAAATTAATCGATGTCTCTTATCTCAACTAGAAAATCATAGTCCTCTGAATCAAGTGAAACATGCTCTCTCTCATCTGTGTAGGTTTCGGATCTGGGATTGTCTCTATCGCTATGGGCGTGAAAGGTTATCTCTCCAGTACCATAATCTACTATCGCTTATCACTCTATCTCTTCGGCAGTTCTGCTTGCTGGAGTGATAACCTTTTACTTCCTTATCACTATGGGAGTGAAAGGTTATCCCTCCAGTACCATAATCTACTATCTCTTCGACGGTTTGAAGGAACGATCGACCGAGTATGATTGGGATATGGAGTAACGATGTTGAGGTGTCCATGTCCAGGACAATAAAGTCCACTAGGAATTGCATTCCTTTCACCGTTACCATAGCGTCGTCTAGAATGTCCCTCAGCCTCTTGATTGATTTATCATAAAACTGAAGGATCATCTTGATTGATATGCAAAGCCCCAATCCAAACTCTTTGAGTAGTGAGGTAGGCATGGGAGTGATGGTGGATTCGCTATCGAGAAGAGTGCGATCAAACTCCTAATCAAATATCTGACATCAGATAAGAGGTGCTCCCCTGTCTTTCTTTTTAGGAGGGAGGTTGTTGATGGCATGAATAGTGTCCATGGTCAATATATGTGTCTCAGTTCTCTTGCATTTGTTATGCTTTGGTTGATAATTTGTAGTATATGCTTCCTTTAATCCTCTTTTCACAACAGGCAAGTAATGCATGGCCTTCAGGAGTGGCATCTCAAGGAAAAAAATATGAAGTATCTCAACCAATCGAAGATAAAAAATTATTATTTTTATTTTTTATATTATTGTTTTTTATTTAATGCATCAAGTAAAGGAACAGAATCAGAAACAACAATCTTTTTATTCACGTCACAATCAACACATACATATAGATGATCAGAATCAGTCGATATAATATCATCCATAACAGGTAAAGAAAAAGAAAAACTGTCCCGGGCTGCTCTATCTGCTAAAGAAGATTCTGTAATGGGTGTGTTCTCCTTCAAGGCTGATTCAGCTCCACATCTCCCTTTATTGTCTTCTTGGGCCTTTTGTTTTTCTTCATTTTTGGTATTTTGTTGTGGATGGGACTCCTCCATCTATTGTTTCGCTCGATCTCTTCTTAGTGGATGAAGAATGTAAGGAAGATGATGAAGCTCGATTAGCGGCTTTATTTCTCAATCCCAATGGTGCTGGTCGCTCCAATATCCTATTGCTCCTGAGAGTAATGACATTAGATAAACATGAATAATCACAAGTAATACCTATCTCAGGAGTGTTTGTAACATGATGTGCTACCTACTTGATGAATCTATGGTTCTCATTCTTTGTTCTTTTATTTTAGCTTTATCTTTTAGAAAAACATCTATAAATGTGTGTAAATACAATAAATTACAACTGTGCATACCCTTGTTAATACTACACAATTAACACATATTTTTTGAAAATAAAAGAATAAAGAGGAAAAGAAACAGGAAAGAAGGATGAAATTATGTAATAAGTACAGACTGACCTAAACCCTAAGAGAAGGTCAATCATTGACCTGATCGACAAGGAATAATGCAGGGGGAAATAGGGACCTTGTATATTCATCACCATGCACTCCATGTATATATCATTCCTAAATTTTATTCATCAATAAAAAGACCTCAAATCAAATTATTTTCTGAGTAGAAGTTGTACAAAAAAATGTTTTCTAAAAAATAAAACTACTTGTAAAATAATTTATTATACATAATACAAAGAACACCACTCACAAAAAGAGAGATGTTTTAGGGTGCCCACTCGCGAGCACCACCACAAGCTGCCCATTACTCGTGCCCCTGTGCGGGGCGCGAGTAAAGGGCACCCTCCCTTGGAGAAGCTCGTTGACCACCATGAAAGGGTGTATGTCTCCCTCCCTCTTGGAGATGCGATCATCATCTGCTCCTCCTTCTAGGAGAACATCTTCGCTACAGTCTACCTGAGTGAGACCACACACACCACCTCGAAGCGTGGCCACTCCTCGCCTCTTTCCAGATCTTCGCTACATGCTCCACTGGAGTCGTTACCCCTCTCCACCTTGAGCAACCCACACCCATCGACCACCATCTCATTCGCTCCCTCACCTAGCTAACAACCCACATCGTCAGCCCAGTTTGGTCGTCGCCGCCATGCCATCCTTTGAAGCCCGCCTTCGATGTTGTTTGGAGAGGAAGAAAAGGGGAGGCGATGCCCCCTTGCCTTTGGCGTGGATGTTGGAACATAAAGAAATGAAGGAACCCCATGCGTGAACCCTAAATATATTTTTTTTGGTATATTACACACAAGCCCTTCGACATTTCCGAAAATACAAAATAGCCCCTACCAGAGCCAATCACGTGCATAGCAAACTTTCTCTAGGTAAATTGCAAATTTTTCTCCACACGTTTATTTCCTATTGATTTTTCATGCAAGAACTTTAAATATTTACATTTTAGTCGGTATATTCTAGACATTTAATTTGCTTGCTCTTTTCATTGAAATAAATATTTTTATTGCTTGATAAATTCTGGAAAATTCATATTAACTTCATGTTACTTGCCTTTTTTCATAATGTAAATGTCTCATAGCATTTTATTTTTATTTATATTATTAAAAAATAAAAAACTCCACATTTTTCCTTATTTGAAATTTGAAAAATCATAAAATTTCAAATATTGCATAAAAATTGAAAAAAAAATAGATTAGCTTTCTTTTGGTGCATTTTATTTTCTATGCAAATTTCAAGAATTAATTATTGTTAAAAAGCTAAAAAGGAATAAAATAGTCAAAAACTTATAAACATCATATAAAATTGTAAACAATTCCAAAAAATAGTGATTTCACTTCTTTTTTGTTGGTAATTCATTCTAGTTTTGAGGAAAAATAAATTCAGTAATTTTTTATCTTATTTTATATTTTAAAAATGCATAATAATCAATATGTTCACTGTTTGAATTTTCTCCTATTTTTATTCGTTTTAAAAACCCAAAAAAATCTAAAAATCTCTAAAAAATTACAAAAATAATAAAAAAATCCATCAAAACAATAAAAATTTTTTATTTGATTTTTTTGATATTTTTTTAATAAATTTTGAAAAATTTAAAAGGCTATATTTCTTTCGTGAATAAACTTGCTTGAAATTTATTTTTTCGAAAATTTAAAAATTTGCAATACTAAAAACCAATAAAAAATCAAAATTCAGAAAATAAAAAATTGAAATAAAAATATCATTAACAATAAAAAGAAAAAAATCCTACAAAAACCAAGATAGTTGCATTGAGATTTCCTTCTTTATTTTATTGATTCTTTCATTGATTTATTAAACCCTCGGGATTGCAGCCTCCTTGAGTTCGATCCTATTACTATACATGTCATTTAAATAGCAAACATTCTCCTTCCATTTTTTTTAAATTATTTCAGCTTGAGAAAATTAAAACATTTTGTTGAAAGATTCTTTGGGTTGCGATGGAACTGCACATTTATTTTCATAAATTCAAAAACTTAATGAAAATCACTTCCAACAAAATGGTGCCATTGCAGAGGACGCACGACGAGGGTAGTTAGGTTTCTCTTTTGACCTACTATTCTTGTTTGTAAATATTTATTTATATTTTACCACATTGAATTCATTATCCATATTCACTGTATTTATTTTATTTTTTTTGTTGCTCATATTTTTATAACTCTGTCTCTTACACATTTTTTGTTTCCTCTTTCTTACGAGGGCTTGACGAGCGAGGGTAACTTTCTTAGGAGAGCCGACGCACCCAAGCGAAGCAGAGGCGACTTGATTCTTTACCGAGCCGCAGGAGAGCATGAGAGGAGGAGAAGAAGATAGGAAGGAAACCATGTTTTTTTTTTAAAAAAATGCATAGACTTTCCTTTATTTATTTCTAGCTTTTAAACTTTTGTAAAAGGACATTCAATCATTGCGGGGTCTGTTTTACTAGGTGTCAGTGCTCTTAGGGGTCCTCACCGTTTTTGTTTTTCATCACCTTATTTTTTATTTGTTTCACGTGGATTTTGTGAGCCACCTATTGATTTATTTATTAATTTACATTAGCCAGGTAATTAATTAGGTCCAAAAATCCTAAATAAGAATTTTTGTACCTATAGAATAAAGCGTAATTGGACTTAGTGAAATTTAACAAGTTCTCTCCCGTTAATAGAAGTTATTTTTAGGACAGTTCACTTGCATCTTATTGGTTAGTTTATTTTTCTGTTTTTAAATTCTGCGCGAATCACCTTGCATGTAGAGTGATGGCCACAAGGTACGCATCTCTAACCCATGCATGCATCATTGTGTTTAAACGTGCATTGGCTTTTATGATCTCCTTCCTTGTTTTCACTCACATAATTTAAAAAGGAAATTGGACACTCGATTGGTGTTGCATTGAAAATATTCAAACCAAGTGATAACTGCTTAAAATTCATGACTGCTAAAGAAAACTCAACTCTAAAATAAATGTAAGGAAAAAGATCTTGTTTTGGGGCAGGTAACCCCCTCATTGTTTGATTTATTTGCAAAGTAATAGAGGGACGACACTACGATAGAGCTACGTCCGACTTTTCAGAGAGACTACTTGTTCTCCAAAAACGATTAGCCACTTTTCAGTGAGGACTTTCGGGTAGCCGATAAACGGTCCAAATTTCCTTAACAGAGTGGGAGGTTTAGAGGATGTTGTGTAAGGCTCTGTCCTCAAGAGACACAGGTAGTCGTAATTTTACGGTTCGTACTTACTCCTATACTGGTTGAAAAAGGGTGCAACTAATCGTATGAATCGGGCCAGTTTGTAATAAAAGGCAGGCACCTAACATCTCGTAACTCTTTCAATATTGTATTCTCACTAAACTCTAAAAGTTGACAAGATAATTGATCGAACCTTTACGATTCTCACATTGAGTTGAGTTGGTGAATTGGGGGATTGTATTGTGTTTGATTGCTAGTGCTAGAGATCCTTCCGCATCATTTGCACCTTCCACTCATTTTCTCTCTTGCATTGACATTCATGATCACGCATCCTTCCAATTGATTTTGAATATGTCAGACCGAAGTATTTACCATTCGGACTTTGCGAACTCATTCTACACTCCGATCCATTCGCCTTCTATTCAGGGAGACTCACTTCCCGATTATTGTTTTTTCTCCTCTTCACCTTTCACAGCCTCTGTAAACCCACTATTTCAGACTGGCTCTCACCTCAAACTTATTTCTGAGACTCCATTATTTCTGAGGACTAATCGAGTGTCATGTACATTTTCAGAGTCAAACATCGAACACTTGATGCCACCAAAGGGAAAGGGAACCATGTCGGAGTAGAACGGGATCAACAACATCATGTTAGCCTCCATTTAGTCGATTCAAGCCCAGTTAATAGAGCAGACTAACTTTCAGACCGCATTGAGAGATGATTATCGAGCTGAGACAGGAAAGACAAGAAAGGATAGAGTATAATAATAGAAACCCCGGAGGTGGGAATGGGGGAGAAGACTACTTGATAGTATATGTGGCTAAGCTTAAATTAAAGGATGCATATAATTTAGGGGTAGGACAGACAAATTCTTGGAATCAAATCCATGCAATTCATGGGCTTTTCGAGCTTAAGCCCACTATTTTGCCTCCTCTGACAATATTCCACGGAAATATTAATGAAGAGCCTTATCCTATTCACGAGGCGTGGGATGACTCAACCAAATGTGATCCTTGATTGCTAACTTCTCCCAGATGTACCATTATCCTATTCACGAGGCGTGGGAAAAAATAATGATTTGACAGAGAAGTGCCCCCATCATGATATTCCAAAGATAAGCCTTGTGCAAAATTTCTTTGGGGATTTAAGCATAGAGAATCAAAAGATTGTAGATGTCGCTTGTGGGGGGAGCCACTTCAAAAAGGATGAGGATGTCTTTGTCAATTTTTTGTGTAGATGGTAGAAAGCTTGATAGATCTTTCTTCTTCACGTGCTTTTCAAAAGCACCCTGTCACTTCCCCTTTAATACTCCACAAGGTTGTCAATATGACGGCATCACACGAAGTGGATAGGGTGGACAAATATGACCTGACCATAATTGGAAACCACCTATCCAAAGTGGTCATAATTGCGAAACAGTCCAAGGAGCATGAGAAGCTTCAAGTGATCGAACAGAGGATGAAGAACCTGGATAAGCTGGATTTGATAACAAAGCACATGGAGCTTCTTGTGAGTACGATCAGTGCAGTTCACAGTGTGAGTGTAGCAACCGACACCTCTACTAGGGAGCAGACTTCTTCCACCCAGCAAAGTAGTAGAGGACCATTCACAGTTCAACACGTTTACTATGTGCAGACCCCTTATCAGGTCCAACAACATTCACAACAGATAGTTCTGTACCAACAGAAAGTAGCCTACATTCCTGAGCAACAGTCTCCATCTCCACCTGTCATCCAGGAGGTGAACAACATCTAGTTTGATCGTGAGTGAAATCAGCACCGTCTCAAGGCAAGCAAAGTTAGGTTCACAGCATGGTCAGAGACCCGCCCACTAGTTTTATGGAGGCAGACAACAGTATTACCAGTACCAAAAGTTCTAGTCTCACTATCACTCTCCGCCATAGTTCCAAAATTGGAGACAAGGCCAGCCACATCAACAGTCTATGTATTTTCCTCATCATAACCAACAACAGACTGCATATTATGGACAATATCCATATCCTCCTCCTCATTATCATAACCTGTATGATTACCAATAGCTGTCGCACTATCAGTCTTAGTGACAACCAATAATTGAGAAACCTGAGGCCTCTTCAGTGAACCTAGTACTGGACCAACCTACACTGCTCATGAAGTATATGAATGAACTGACTCAACAGATCAACGACCTGATGACTACCAAGACACTAATCCCAGCTCACGTTGAAGCCAATCACTACAATTTCAGACGCAAGGAGCAGGTAGCCAATAGCCCACCCCAACCCAAGCCATGTATGATCCTTGATTTTACATGTTTATCTAATGCCATTCATCTCAGGAGCGGTAGGAGATTGCAGTCTCCTGCTCACCAGTTGAGGTTGTGAGATCAAACCACTGAGAGAGAATCATCTTCCATATCATATTCTTCACCAACAGTCGAGAGGCCCAGTGTAGATGCACCCAAGTCTGGAGTTCCACCGCCTTCACAACCACCTTCACATTTACCAGGAAGATGTAGATCACCATCACCAAGGGACAATATACCAGTCGTGGATTCCTCCTCTTTACAAGTAGCAGCATCCCATTTTATTTTAGATTCGGTTTTTCCTTCACCTAATTTGGACAACATTGTACAGACTGAATCTAGATGTATTGTTATACATGAAGATTCCAATTTGAATAATGGAAATGAATTTTTGAATATCTCTCCTAATTTTGTTCCATTTCCTTTGCTCTTAAATCTAAAAAAATCCAAAAATAAAAAATAGCCCTATCTGATCTTGGAGTGTTGAGATCTTACAGAACATCTTTTTAACGATGCCACTCCTTAAGTCCATGGAATACATGCCTGTAGTAGAAAAGGGAATGAAAGAGGCATGTACACAAAAGCGTCAACAAAGACAGAACAGATGAAAGGAAATAGAAAAACACATCTTGACCATGACTACGATTCATGCCATCAGTAACCTTACGCCTAAAAAGAAAGACAATGGAGCACCTCACATTCGTTGACATATATTTGATCAAGAATTTGATTGTATTCATCTCGATAGTGGTTCCTCCATTAATCTCATGCCTTCCTCATTGCTAACTGAATTTTGGTTAGGACCTCTTAAAACAATGAGAATGATCCTTCAGTTTGTTGTTTGATCGATTAAGAGGCCAAGAGGCATTTTAGAGGACGTTATTGTAACAGTGTATGAAATGAAATTCCCTATTGATTTTGTTGTCATGGATATGGACACACGTCCACCGTTACTCCATACCTCGATCATACTAGGTTGATTGTTCCTCCAAACGGCCAAAGCAGCAGTCGATTATGGTACTGGAGAGATCATCTTTCACTCTCGCAGTAACAAGGTGAAAATTGAGATGATCTTTGATCCTAGACCATCACCGCCACCACCAACAGATGAGATAGAGAAAGTTCTATCAGAGCCAAGAGACAGATCTTTTCACTTATTTCATAGATACCTAGGAGTTCATTTCCCAAATGGACTTTCTTTTAAGCACAATCAACAAGAGTTCCCATGGTGATCCAATTGAGCTAGTTACTGATGGCACTTTGAGCTGATTTCTGAGATCAATCTGAGTTTTTCAAGACACCTTCTGACATTCCATTGACACACTTTTCTGAGATTACTAATGATGCACCTCCTTCTGAGATTTCTGAGGTACAAATATCTTAGCCATTTGTTGAATTTTCTGAGTTATGCACATATGAGGGATATCTTTTTGAGATTATTGCTGAGATATCTGAGTCGCTAGTTGATGAAAATGCTAAACATTCCGACGAGCCCCTCCTTTCTGAGCAGAGAACATTCATTAAAGATTTATCAGAGATCTTACTTGTTATGCTATTAGTAGCAAAGGGGGATAGTCCATAGAGTACATATCACATACCATCTAAAAGTATAGTAGCAGAGGTTATTGTAGAGCTGATTCAGACACCACCTGAGCTCAAGGTTTTACCTTCAACGTTAAAATAAGCCTTCCTTGCGGGTCCCCCCCCACCCAAATCTTTCCGGTCATCCTCAGCTTGTAGTTGAGCACAGAACATGAATCTCGCGTGCTAGAGGATCTTGAGAGAAATCGTAAGGCCATAGGATGGAATATCTCGGATGTCTATGGGTTTAATATAGCTTTGTGCTTGCATCATATCTACCTAGAGGATGACTGTAAACCCTCCCGTGAATGTTAGCGCCGTCTAAATCCAAATCTAAGGGAGTTTGACATGAAGGAGATCAAAAAATGGTATATCCCATTTCAGATTCCAAGTGGGTCAGTCCTTTACTTGTGATCCTAAAGGAATTCGTGATTACTATCATAAATAATGACCGTGGTGAGAAGTTTCCGACCCGAGTACCTACTTCATGATGTGTATGTATTGATTACCGGTGCATAAACTCAACTACCAAGAAGGATCACTTTCCATTGCCCTATATTGATCATATTATTGAGAGGTTGGCATGGAAAGAGTTCTTTTATTTCTTTGATGCGTACTCAGGATATAACCAGGTTGCTATCGCTCCTGAGGACCAATAAAAAACTACTTTCACTTGTCTGTTTAGCACCTATGCCTTTAGACAGATGCCCTTTTGATTGTATAATGCCTCCGCTACATTCTAAAGGTGTATGTTGGTCGTTTTTGCCAACATGGTGGGTAGTTTCCTTGCAGTAATCATAGATGATTTCTCAATCTACAAGGATAGTTTTGACATGTGTCCTGCTCATTTTACCGAGTTCTTAAATGTTGTTGTGAGGTAAACCAAGTGCTCTCATGGGAGAAGAGTCACTTTATGGTGACTAATGAGATTTTATTGGGCCTTGTCATCTCCAAACATGGTATGGAGGTTGACTCGTCTAATATTGATGTGATTTCCAAGTTAGATCCACCACAGAATATGAAGCAGTTGAGGTCATTTCTGAGACACGTAGGATTCTATAGGCGATTCATAAAGGACTTTAGCAAGATCGCCAGACTTTTGACTGAGATTCTGTGCAAGGAGAGTGAGTTTGTTGTAGATGAGAAAGTCCTCCTTGCATTCAATCAGATGAAAGATATGGTTACTAGGGCTCATGTCTTACAGCAACTTGATTGGTCTCTTCCTTTCGAGATCATGACAGACGCCTCAGATTTCGTAGTTGGAGCTATTTTAGGATAGAGAAGGGATGGGGTACCATTTGCCATACACTATGCTAGCAAGACTCTGGATGAAGCACAACCAAATTATGCAGTTACAAAGAAGGAGATGTTAGTAGTTGTGTTCTGCTAGATAATTTCAGATCTTACCTCCTCGGTTCCCATGTTATTGTGTACATGGATCACACTGCCATATGATACGTAGAGGCAAAGAAGGATGCCAAACCACACCATATCAGACGGATCCTTCTTCTCTAGGAAGGAATTTGATTTAGAGATTTGAGATAAACCGGGATTGAAAAATGTTATGGCAGATCACCTTTCCCGTATCACAGATGCGGAGACCTCTGAGCAGAACATAATCTCTATTTTTGAAACCTTTCCAGATGAGGCCATTTTTTCTGTGGACTCACTCCCATGGTATGTTGATATTGTGAATTATCTTATCTCCATGAAAGTTCCACAAGATTGGTGGAAGTACAACGTAGACAGATTTCTATCAGAGATTCATTATTAACAATGGGAGGATTTGTACCTAATTCGCGAGGGTGCAGATTGTATCTGGAGCGGTGCCTTCCTCAGGAGGAACACACCAGTGTACTTGAGCACTATTACAAATTAGAATCTAATGAGCATCATTCGGGGAAACACACTACAATATATGTTTTACAGAGTGGCCTATGGTGACTCACATGGTTTAAGGATGCTACAGAGTATGTTCGAGGTTGTACTGACTGCCAGAAAAAGGGAGGAACCGTTGGTTTCAAAGATACCATGCCCCTAATATACATACAATTTTCAGGTGTTTTTTATGCTTGAGGTATAGACTTCATGGGCCCATTTCCTATCAATCAGGGATTTTAGTACATCCTTCTCGTCGTGGATTATATTAGTTGATAGGTGGAGGCTATCCCCACCCGAGCCGCTGATAGACGTACAGTGTGTTCTTTTCTCAAGGACCACATTATTACACGGTTCAGGATTCCCAAAATACTGATTTCAAATGGGGGAAGCCATTTCATTAATAGATAAGTAAAGAAGCTTGTGAAGGAGTACGCCATTGAGCATAGAGTTGTGTCTCCTTACCACCCTAGACTAATGGCTTGGCAGAAATTTCAAATAGAGAGATCAAGATGATATTGCAAAAACTTGTACGTCCCAAGGGGAAGAACTATTCCTAGATGCTTGATTCAGTTCTATTGGCTTACAGATGATGTACAAGTCTCCTTTAGGTATGTCTCCCTACATATTGGTGTACGGAAAGCCTTGCCACCTACCAGTGGAATTAATTCACAAATCTTTATGGGCACTCCGTGTATACAATCTTGATTATGAGAATCTACGAAAGAATAGGAAGTTTGATTTGAATAGATTACTAGAATTTTGAGACTTTATATATGATAATTCACACATGTATAAGGAGAAAGTCAAGCGTTGACATGATAAAAACATTCGAAGGAAGACTTTCTCTCCTGATTAGAAAGTTTGGTTATTTGATGCGAAGTTCAAGTTGTTTACAGAAAAATTGAAAAGCAAAGGGTCAGGACCGTTCATTGTGAGAGTTGTGCGTGTCAATGAGAGTACTGTCATATCTGGGTTGTCATCTGACGCACAACCATTTGTTGTGAATGGACAGTTGTTGAAGCCATATCTATAGGATGATACATTCATGTCTGTAGTTTATTACATATATGTGGTATCCGACGATGATCCTTTGATTCTATCTTTTGCTTCTGATACATGAGTTGACTACCTCTTGCATATCCTTTAGTTTCATTCTTTCTTCTTTCGTTTTATCATTCACCCCTTTTCTATGTGTATATATGCTATACTTAGGATGTACTTTATCCTAAGTATGGGGGGGGGTAAATGATTTATGTTGTTCATATTTATCATGTTCATCACTCCTGTTGTTACTTATACTTAGGGATACTCTACCCTAAGTATAGGGGGAGTGTTGTTGTTCATATCGTCTCTTTTGTGTTTTTATTCTTCTGATCCCTCGATTGTCCCCCAACTTGTTGATATTCTATACTTAAGGCTATTCTACCCTTTGTATAGGCGGGTAAGTCGAGCAGTTGAGTCCTGACATTCTCTTCATTAATTTTTCCCTTTTGTATAGTCTTCTATACATAGGATTATTTGATCCTAAGTATAGGGGAGATTACCGACTTCTATTAATTTCATATTCTTTGAGTCGTTGTAGCATAGGAGTCTTTTGACTTTTCTGTACTTAGCACAAGTTATGTCTTCCTTTTCCATTCTCTAATCAGTATGAGGACATAGTTCGAGCTAATTATTAGGGGGTGTCGTATATATTGTATATATACTTTAGACATAACTCGTACTTTTATATATAGACTTTGGTCACCTTCCGTATTAAAAACAATAAAAACAAAAAAATTAAAAACAAAAAACAAAAATATAAAAAAACAAAAAAACAAAACAAACAAAAAAACAAAAAATCCTCTTATATTAAAAAATTGTATAATCCATGTATATACTTGTATATATTTTACTAACCCTTTTTCCCTTAAAAAATCCCTAAAAACTACACAAACAAAAGTCTATAAAAAAATACATAATTAAAATTTACATGTGCATCATTTTTTAAAAAAAAATCATAAAAAAGTTCAAGATTAGAAAATTATTTTTAAAAAAAGATTTTGCTTTCTTTTCTTTGCATTATACATATTTTCTTGCATTGCATGTACATTTTTCAAGATAATATTGACATTTAAAATAATTCTAGAATAAAATTGAAGAATGGGGCTTAGTTGAACCTTAATCCACTTAATTTCGGAGGAACCTTATAAGAAATGGAATTAAGACTTTTCATGTCCGAGCGACTCAATTCTTTGAGTCCATAATATTATGTTCATATGTAATCATGATTAGTCAGCACTGAGTCCAGAAGATTTTGTTCAAAGATCATCTTGATTAGTCTAAGTAGAATATTTAACAACACATACATGATTCCTTTAGACCATGGCTTATCTTGGACAGGCACTCTACATGTATTTATTCACGGAGGAGGTAGTGAGGAGGCAGAATCTTTTAGCTTAGGGTAGCACACAGATATGTAACAGCTAGTGGTAATATCCGTCTTCCTCTAGGAGGGTAGTGTACCTCAACCTGATCTAGTATCATTGACGTCTAAAGACAGGATGTTGTGGGGTTGCAATAATGCTTCAAAAGAGGGATATTCTACTAGCTAAAAAGTAAAAACTCCTTATGTACATGTTGCGCATTGTATATATTTTCAAAAAGAAAAAGAAAAAAACGAAGAATCTCCAAAAGTGGGCAAGATTGATTGAAAAGTAAAATGCATGTTGCAGTGTATATAGAAGTATAGAAAAAAATAATAAAGAGCTTCAAAGCCAAAATTTTTTAAGCTTGCAGCTCGATGACTTGGCTACACTGGTCATGCATCCAAGGATAGGTAGCTACACTGGTTACTTTCCATTCTTTTCTACATCTCCTCTTCTTGAGTTGGTTGTACTTGAACATAGAAGGGAATATCCCCGCTCCTCGAGGAAAGAGTTGCTAGTCCGAGGGATTAGAGTTATCTTGTTGAAAGAGGTTTTTTCTTTGCTACTTTTGAGAGGGGGATCTATATTTCACTTACACTGTATAAGTAAAGATTAATAGTCATAAGAATTTGTGTATGTAGAGTTGTTCTGACCAGACTTTTGAGGAGACCTAAATAGGAGTCTTGTGGAACTTAGAATCCGTTAGGTTTTAAATCCATTTCCCATTAAGGATCCGCCACACCAATAATCCAAAGATATGACAGAGCTCCATACTACAACTTTATGAAGATAAGATTAATATTCAATGTTGTCTTAATTTCTGTATTTTTCCATTCTTTTTCTTTTATTCACTTATTCTTTCATATAAGTGTTTGCTAAGGGACTAGCAAAGGTAAAGCAAAGGGGGATGATGGATCTTCATTTCATCATCTTTATTAATTTATTTTAGCTTAAAATCCCTTATTAAAACACATGTATATAATACTAAATCCATATTCTTATTAACCTATGTTTGTTATAAATATTGTACATTTATTACTATTTTAACCTAAAATAAATAAATAAATAAATAAATAAAGGAAAAATAAAGAAAATAACAAATTGTATATATGCAATAGATACGGGTTGACCTGAACCCTAAAGGAAGTGGAAGACTTGACCCGATCGACCAGGAATAAAGTTAGGGGAGATAGGGTTTTTAATCAGAAAGTCCAAAAAAATATATTTCATAAATATTTTAAATTTATTCTTTGTATACTTGTATAAAAATTACACCATTTTATTTGTACATATATTGACCTTAAATTAAATAATTTTCTAAATAAAAGCTGTAAATAAAAATGTTTTCTAAATAATAAAAAAAATTGCAAAATAAAATCATGTACATAATAAAAATAACTACACTCGAAAAAAGCCGTAAAGCAATAATTGAAAGACCAATTACGGCTCCATATGAACTCAAATTGAATCAAATCATTTCCATTATATTTTAAATTAAGTTATCTTTAAAATTATAGCAGTTTCATAATTTTTGGAGTTATAGTTTGAAAGACAGTTTTCAAGGGTGGTTTATGTAAATTTGCCATTTATTTATTATGTTTATTTATATATTTATTTATTTTTATACAAATTGTATTTTTAAATATTGTAAATATTTTTAATAATTATTTAAAATAAAAATTTAAAAATAAAAAAATTAAATAAACTAATTTTTTATTTTACTATGAATATAATGTACCATTTGTATATAGTATATATATAATTGATTTCCTTAAATCACCACCACACAAAATTAAATAATTAACATTTATTATTTAATTTAATAAAGCGATGGAATTGATTAATTAATTAATTAACTATGTAGATAATGTAATTTTATCCACCATTAACCCCTCCCTTCTTTTCCTATCCATTCAAAATTTAAAAATTCAAATTAAATTTATTCTCCTCTATTTATTTGGCTTATCCTTTCTCGTTCCAAGTTGATCAATTTTTTTATGAAAGGAGACTATTCTCTAAGAGCATTCTTGTTGTAGAGAGGTGCCCAGCTTCCGAGCAGTCAGAGTCGGTCCTCGTCGAGGCCATCACGACGTTATCCGCTCACATTCGGTGCGATCCCATTTTTCTCATTTTTAATCTATGTTAATCGTAGTTTAGATTTTTTTTCTCTTTTAATTTCATTGTCAATTTTCGATCATAGATTGTAGTTAATCGTTAATCTTTCATCATCACTACTTGATCCGAATCTGATCCGATATTTCATCTCATTTTCTCATTCTCATCGCTTCACGATCTACCTCACGCAACCACACACATCTGAGCACGCACGATGGCCGAAGATCCAGATCAGTCTGTCCATCTCGCACGATCTTCTTTTTCATTTATATTTTCCACCTAATAATTTTTGACTAAGTTGTCGTGCTCGACTCGGTGTTGTTTTGATTTTTCAGCGGGATCAGGGATAAAAATTAAAAAAAAAATATTGCAGTAAAAAAAGAAAAAAAAATAAAGCTACTGTTCAAAGAAAAAGAAATGGAATAATAAAAAAAAGCTGGCGTCGCCACACTCCTAGAGAGGAGCAACTCCGCCATCTGCTTGATCCACCCGTCGATCTCCTGCCGACCATCGCACGGAGCCAGGGGCGTGTATTGCCCTAGCCACTGCCTCCTCCACATCCTGCTGCCACTGGAGCCCGCTCCCCATCGACCATCACCACCGCATACTCCTCGTCGAATGCAGATCGCACATCGATCGCCCATCAGAACTGCCAGGAGGCCTTCCACACGTGAGCACCACCGCATGCAATCCTTCACCCGTACCCCTACGTGAGGACGCATCGAACTACCTCGCCTCGAGCAGCCCGCCGACCATAGTGCGATGGCATGTGTCTCCCTACTTCTTGGAGCCACCATCATCCAATGCTCCTCTGCCTGGGAGGAGCATCTTCACCATCGTCCGCCCACGCGAGACCATGTGATGCCTCGAAGTGAGGCCACTCCTCGCCACTTTCCAGATCTCCGCCACATGCTCCGCTGGAGCCGTTTCCCCTCTCCACCTTGAGCAACCCATGACCACCAACCTCCATCTCATTCGCTCCCTCGTGCAGCTAACAACCAACCTTTGCGGTCCACCTTGGCTATTGTCGCCACGCCATCCATTGAAGCTCGCCTTCGATGTTGTTTGGTGAGGAAGAAAAGGGGAGGTGGCACCCCCCTTCCCTTTGGCATGGAAGTTTGAATAGAATGAAATGAAGGAACCCCATGTGTGAACCCTATTTTTTGGATAAATTACATACAGGCCCTTCGACATTTCCGAAACTAAAAATAGCCCCTACCAACGCCAATCATGTGCGTAACAACTTTCATTAGATAAATTTCAAATTATTCCCTACACGTTTATTTCTTGTTAAATTTTCTTGGAAGAACTTTAAATATTTACATTTCAGTCTGTATATTCCAGGCATTTAATTTGCTTATTCTTTTCATTAAAATAAACATTTTTATTGCTCGATAAATTTTGGAAAATTCATATTAAGTTCCTACCACTTGCTTTTTCATTGTATAAATTTCTTATTAATTCTTATATTTATTTGATATTATTAAAAAAATAAAGAACTTCGTATTTTTCCATATAGAAAATTTTAAAAATCATAAAAATTCAAATATTGCATAAAAATTCCAAGAAATAAGAATAACATTCTTTATATGCAATTTATTTTCTATGCAAATTTTACACATTAATTATTTTTAAAAACCTAAAAAATGCAAAATACTCAAAATCTTATAAAATAATATAAATTGTTGAGAATTCCAAAAATAGTGATTTTACTTCCAATTTGTAGACAATTGATTCTAGCTTTGAGGAAAAATAAATTCAGTAATTTTTTATCTTGTTTTATCTTTTAAAATTGTAAAATAATCCAATTTATCCACTGTTTGAATTTTCTTCTATTTTTATTCATTTTAAAAAACCCAAAAAATCTAAAAATCTCTGAAAAATAGAAAAAATAGTAAAAAATTCATCAAACCAAAAAAAATATTGTTATTTGATTTTTTAATCACCTTTATCATATTTGAAAAATCCAAAAAAAGTTGTATTTCTTTTGTGAATAAAATTTCTTGAAAAGTTATTTTTTGGAATAATAAAAAATTGCAAAACTAAAAACCAATAAAAATTAAAAATCAGAAAAATATAAAAAGTAAAAAATCTCATATAGAATAAAAAGATAAAAATTATACAAAAAAACCAGGATTGTTGCATTGAAATTTCATTCTTTAGTTCATTATTTTTTCATTGATTGATTAAAACCCTCAAGATTGTAGCCTCCCTGAGTTCGATCTTGTTTCTATACAATTTAATTAAATAGCAAAATTCTCCTACAATATTTTTGTAATTATTTTGGCTTGCGAAAAATAATTTTTTTTGTTGAGTGATTCTTTGGGTTGCAACGACGCTACACATTTATTTTCATAAATTCAAAAACCCACCGAAAATCTCTTCCAACAATGCTGCACCTTGTAGATGTGCTGCATATATGTCATAAAGAATGAGCAAAAATACAAAAACTCCAAAAAAGGGTAGAGGCCAGATTGAAAATAAAATACATACCAGAGTGTATATAATTGAATAAGGAAAGCTTATGTATTCCACCGTCTCATCTCAAGGAAGCTTGCAGCTGGAGACTTAGCTACACTGGTTAAACTCCAAGGAATACATGGCTATAGGGGTCACGGTCCATTGATGAATCCACGATTCATCGCCTTTATTCTTTTATTTTAGCTTCATTTTCTTAGACAAATACCTGTAAATACCCACTAATTCCATGAATTTACCATTTTACATGCATTTATTAAATATGCAATTTTAACACTTTTTGTACATAAATAAAAGAGTAAAGAAGAAAAGAAAAAGGAAAGAAAAGAAAGGATGTATTTATGCAATAAATGCAGACTGACCCAAACCCCGAGAGAAGGTCAAGAATTGACCTGGTCGACCAGGAATAAAGTAGGGGGAGATAGTGTCTTCTGTCAAAAATCCAAAAATATTATGCGATATTTTTCATGTATATTTGTATAAAACTTACATTATTTTATTTGTACATAATTTGACCTCAAATTAAATATTTTTCTAGACAAAAGTTGTAAATAAAAATGTGTTGTAAATATTATAAATAAGTGTAAAATAAAATAATGTATATATTACAAAAAATCACACCCATAAAAAGCCGCAAAATGATAAATTAAACACCAATTCTGGCTCCATACGAGCTCAAATCGAACCAAACTTACTTCCATTATACTATAAATTAAATTATCTTTCAAATGTCTATAGTTTCATAATTTTTGGAGTTACAGTTGAAAAGTCGGTTTTCTGGGGTGTTTTGTGCAGTTTCACCACTTTTTATTGTACATATTTATTAATATTTTTTAATGTATATAATTGTAAATATTATTTTCATTAAAAATAAAATAATATATAATAATTAAAAAAAGATATAAAAATTATTTCCTTATTTGAACATGTGTATATTGTGTTATATGTACATAATGTGTGTATACAATTAACTTCCTTAAAAAAATCACCAAAAAAAATATCTCACATTAATTAATTAATTAATTTAATTACGAAATTCATATTTAATTATTTGATTTATTGGATTTATTTGAATTAAGTGATTTTATAACATACCATGCATATTAGATTTGATTCTTTACATTTAGTGGCCACCTTTATGGTGGTTAATTGATTTCCATTATTTACTTAATTTATTTAATTCTGAATTTTGAAATATATTAATGAATTAATTAATTTCACCAATAAAAACCTTCCCCATTTGTAGATATTTTCATTTTTATTTTTTGTCTTCTTTTTATTGGGCTCCTCCTCCCTCATTTCCTCTTGATCAATCTTTGGAGAAAGAAGCCCGATCTCCGAGAGATACTCGTCGCAGAAGGGTGTCCAGCCTCCGATCAGGTCGGTGACAATGATTCGGTCGTCGTCGTGGCCATCACGGCGTGTCTGCTTCCAAGGTGAGATCCAACTTTATTTTCGTCTTTTTCTCTAGGATAAATCATAGGTCTAGTTTTTGCTCCCAATTTATCAAGCTCCTAGATTATTAAAAAAATCAAAAATTTCAATCACCAATTTTCGATCTGACATCGATTTTCCATGCCACTTTTCTCTACCCATCCATTTCACATCTATCTCACGCAACCACACACCTTCGGCAACGCACGGTGGCCGGAGTCACGGTCCATTATCTCCTTTCCCCCCTTTTTGAGCTGGTTGTACTTGAACATAGAAAGGAATACCTCGCTCCTCTTGGAAAGAGTTGCCAGACTGGGAGATTAGAGTTACCTTGTAGAGGGAGGTTGTTACTTTACCATTTTTGAGGTGGGGAGCTACATATCACTTACATAGTACAAGGAAATGTTCTTAGTCACTAGAGTTTGCATATGTAGACTTGTTCCGACCGGTGGTTATGGAGACCTAACCATGGAATTGTGGAACTTGAAGGCCGTTAAGTCTTAAACTCATTTCCCAATATGGTTCTGCTAAATTAATAATCCAAAGTTCAGATTGAGCTCCATACTCAAATTTTATGAAGATAAGTTTAATAATCAACTTTGATTTTTTCCTTTTTCTTTTCTTTTCTTTTTGTTTCACTTCTTTTTCAAATAAGTGTTTGCTAAGGGACTAGCAAAGATAAAGTATAGGGGGATGATGAATCTATGATTCTTATTCTTTATTCTATTATTTTAGCTTTATCTTTTAGCAAAACCATCTATAAATATTTGTAAATATAATAAATTGTAATTGTACATACAATTATTAACACTTCATAATTAATACATATTTTCCAAAAATACAAGAACAAAGAGGAAAAGAAAAGGGATAGAAGGATGTAATTATCTAATAAGTACGGACTGACCCAATCCCCGAGAGAAGCTCAATCATTGACCTGATCGACAAGGAATAAAGTAGTGGGAGATAGAGGCCTTGTATATTCATCACTATGCACTCCATGTATATATCATCCCTGTATTTTATTCATCAATAAAAAGACATCAAATCAAATTATTTTTTCAATAAAAGTTGTACATAAAATGTTTTCTAAATAATAAAAATACTTGTAAAATAAATTGTATATAATGCAAATAATACCACTCATAAAAAGCCACAAAACAAGAACTTCGAATTCTTCCGAAATCACCTATAATGGACTATAAATTAAATTAGCTTTCAAATGAGGGTGGTTCCATAAATTTTGCAGTTGTGAGGTAGAAATTTGTTTTTTGGGTGCAGTGTATAGTCACAGAATACTTATACATGTAAATATGCATATTCAATTATTTTAATTCATAATTTATGCCTATTGTATTTTCAACACTTGTACATATTCCTTAAAATAAAATAAAAATTATAAAACACAAAATAAAGTAAAAATAAATACAAAAAAATCATTGTACAAAAGCCACACCTGTGTATATTGTATACAATACCTATTTATTTATTACTATTATTCAATTTGTAAAAATCAAATAGAAATCATTCGATGCTGCTTCAATTATTTGGTAAATAAATAAAATGTAAAATAAAGGATATTTATGTAAAAATAATAAATTAAAAATAGAAAAAAATAAAATATATAGTTATACCATACTTGTACAAAATACTCCATACTATATATATTGTATATAATTTCATAAAAATAATTAAAAATCATGGAAAAATTGCTTAATAATAAACATTTTTCATTGTCATCTTTTTTTATTTTAAATTCATTTACTATTTTATTTTCATTACTCTTGGATATTTTATTTCGAAATTTTTTGATTGGTTGGTCGGGTCTGTTGACCCAGGTCACCCCTCCTCTTTCGAGGTCAGACCCGACTGAGTTGGGCTTCGCTGGACCCCTTTCTCCCATTTTCCCAACCCAGGTCTGGCCACCATTTCCCTTGATTTTTGCGCTCGATTCCACTCCTCAGATATGTTATCCTCGCAGATCCCTAGGTAGAGTATGATCCTCTAAGTGTTTCGTGCGAGCATTCGAACTTTCTAGACCTTGGAGATCCCTTAAGTACTCTCCTCTTCCTCACTTGCTCACACGCTCGCCCATTCCTTCTTAGCTACCTTAAGGATCGTGACAGGATCTTTAGAGACCTTTTAAGAATGATTTTTGGTGGTCGATTGGCCCCAGCTCATATGTGGCCGGAGCAGCTCCGCTACGTGCAACCTCCTCCGTCTTCCTCATCGAAGTCGAGGCCAGGATCTCACCTTCCCCTCCGCAGTACTTCGCCCATCACCGTAGGCACTTCAGATAGCCTTTTGTCCATCTACATTTCATTGTTCACCTCGATTTAACTCTTTCCTCCGCCGTTCATTCCTTGGATCCTGCCATCGCCACTGGAGCTCCATCCTTCACCTCACCCGCATCGATAGATTTCACGACTCATCGTCACTCTTCGTATGCACCTTGACCCCCTTGCATCCTGCTCATCGGAGTAGGATTAGAAGAGATCTCCTCACCCATTTTCACAGAAGATTGCCAGAACACCCCATTGTGGCTTCATTTATTACAATGTTAATAACCACGGTCGAGGATAAGCCTTCAAGCCGAGATTGCTTTTGCAGGTGCGGGCACACATGATAGGCAGAAATCGATTTCCATCAGAGGTGGCGGAGCACACCTTGGTTCTGACATTACCACACCAATCCGACCGTCCACCCTCTCATCGAACCCACCCATTCAATGCGAAGTGATATTACGAAGGTGTTGCACTTCACTGCGAGCCGATAAGCCCCGTGGATCAACAAGACCTCTCGATTGAAGCTTTCCCTACGCAGTTCTTCCAACACCATCCAGCGTCATTGGATGAGACACTCCCATCCAGTTCTGATCTGAGCCGCTCGTATACGACCCTTTTTGCAGCGTCAGATCAGATCTTTTGAAGATATAAGCCGCACATCCGCACACCCTTTCCAAACTATCAGATATGTCCACCAACGGTCATCAAAACTGTTTGTCGGAGCAACTGTCAGCATGTGCCACGTGCCCCCAGCAGAGTATATTTCACTTATTCCCTCGCCTTTTTCTGTATTTCACTTTAGTCTATTAATTGTAATAAATAGTTAAAAACTTTTTGCATTAAGGACCCTATAGTTTTGTTATTTGCATTTTCGTCTAACTGAGCTGCAGTCACGCGTAGCTTCACATGCCTTTTGAGTTATTTGCAGTAGTTACCCTGAATTTTAATCGGGTTACGAATATAATTAAAAGTTCTGAAAATATCATTTAGCCCATGTGTGTGATGATCACGTGCAACGCATGCCTATTTCTAGATTATTTGTAGTTTGGCCCTTGTACTTTTTGAATGAGTTATCCACAAGCCCTATAACTTAGATCATTTGCATATTGGTCCATGTACACTATTTTTAATTAGCCTTTTATTGCAATAAATAGTCATTTAACTACAAAAATTTCCTAAAGATTACTTATGGCTTCTGATTGCATGTTATATTTACAATGATTTTTGCATGTTATGTTTCATTCATTTTCTATTATCAAAAATTAAAAAAAAACCCTAAAAAGTCGATGTTTGCCTTATAAAATCCATAAAAATTCTGAAATCTTTTAAAAATTCCAAAAAACTTTATGTAGTTGTCTTTTATCATATTTTAGCTACTTTATAAATTTTGTTGAAAAATACCTTATAAAAACTTAAAAATTTGTAAAATACTCAAAAATTATAAAAATCATATAAAGTCAACAAAAAATCCAAAAATTGCATTTAAAGTTCCCGTTTGTAGATATTTCTTCATAGTATTCCATAAAAACCACTCTTAGGTTTTTTGAGCATTTAATCTATTTTTAATCTAAAAAATACCCATGGTTGTATACTGTTTGTTTGTTTTGGCACTTTTTAATTTTTATAAAATCACAAAAACATCTTAAAATTCACTAAAAATTCTCAAAAACACTACAAAATATATAAAACCCAAAAATAATTTTACTTTAGTTTTTTGAGCATTTCTGACTTATTTTAAAAATACAAAAATATTGTATGAGTACATTTTTATTCCTTGTGCATATTTCTCTTATATTGAAAAGTTAAAAATTTGAAGAACTAAAAACCACTAAAAAGACAAATAAAATCCTTTGATTTCCGAATCAACTACATAGTGTTTAATTGTGATCCTTTAGTTCGACCCCGTTTAGTATACCCAGTTAATAAAAGTAGCAAAATAGCTCATTTTCGTTGTTTGATTTATTGGTAGTTTGAATAATTTTCTCATTAATTGCATTGATTGATTAGGGTCACAACGACAAATTAATTTTTCACTTAACCCTGGTTGGTCTATGTGGTTATCATTGCTCCTTATTGCATCTAAATTGTTGGGACTGGCTTCGACCAAAGCTGGTATGATGGTCTTTGTGGTTGTCGGGTCATCAAGCCTCTAGTTGATGTCACTCATGTTCTTCATAAATTGTGTAAGATAATCATGTGTAGGGTTCACCAAAGGTGCTTGTGGTTGCTAAACAACTAGTGGTTGTTGAGACTAGATGTATGGAGGCTATTAGTACCTAGAATATGCAGACTGTTGTGAATACTGAAAATGAGGAGGTGGATGATGTGAATACTACGCATGATGATGATATGGCTGATAAGAGTATGCATGATGCGTGCATTGATATATGTGTCTGCATGTTGGTAAGTTAGGTGGATATTGATAGAGAGACTATGGTTGGTGTGGTATGGTCTACCTCCTTGAAACGGGTGGACTGGCCTCTGGTTGGCCTACGAACCCAACTGTGACTATCCGGATGGACGGGCTAGCATCGCTCTAGACCGCTTCAAATGACATTCACCTCTTGAATGTGAGGCAGAGGTTGAAACTGAGTCTCTGAAAAGATACATATACTCAGGGTAGTATGGCACCACATATGTCGAAGTCTGTTGTTGCTAAACCTGGTCTAGAATCTATACGTAGTAAACGTGTTGAACTACAAGATGCACTCTGGTACTCCTCTAAACGGAAGTGGAACTTGAGACTTAGATGCAAAAGTCTCGATTGTCTCATTAGTACTCTAATATGCATGGATACTACTGACAAGTAACTCCAGATGCTTTGTGATCTCATCCACCTTATCCAGCTGCTTTGTCCATTGTTCGATCACATGTAATTTTTTTAGCTTTTTTTATCGTTTATCAAATATATATACGTTGGATAGGTGATTCCCAATGATGGTTAGATCTAAACTATACACCTATCCACATAATGAGATATCGTCAATTTGAAAACCTATTGGGGTTTAGGAGTAGGTAAAGGATGCTTTTAAAATGCATGGTAAGATGATATAGCAGTAGAACTCTCCATTGTTTTCACAAAAATCTACTAAAGTACGTCCTCATCCTTGTTGAAATGTGAACCCCATCAAGCGTTATCTACCAATATCTTATTTTCCAAACTCAAACCACCATTTCTTCACTAAGCTTGCCATCGATATTTTGTGATGAGGCACTTCTCTATCATTTCTTTGAAGTATTCCCATGACTCGTGAATGGGCTCATGGGACATCTGAGAGAAGTTGGATTTAAATGATCACATTTGATTCAGTTGTTCTAAGGGATAATACTTGCTCAAGAAAGCCGATCTCAGCTCTTCCTAGTACCTTACCACCCTTCCTAAATTATTAATCCAATATAATGCCTTATCCATAATGCTGAAGGGGAAATCTGTCATCTTCACTACATCTAACAAGATGTTAGGGTAGTGCATCGTGCCACATAAGCGGTTGAATTGCTGGGGGTGTATGTAAGGTTCTTCATTAATATGTCCATTGGAATATGGGGAGCAAAGGAAGTAGTTGGAGCTTTAGCACGAAATGCCCATGAACAACAAGAATCTGAATCCTTGTTATTGCATGTCATGCTCTTGGGTTATAAGCATCTTTAATGGTGAGCTTTGCCTCAACTCGACTCTTTTTAACTATAGGTTTTGGTCTATTATGCTCATCTCCCCCATTCCCTCCTCCTCTGCTCATCATCCTCTCTCCTTTCTATGTTGTTCCTCAATTCTAAAATCATCTCTATCAGACTGACGTGGATGTTGGCTTGCTCTATAAGTTGTGCCTGAATGGCCTGAAATAGAAGTCAACATCATACTATTGATCTCATTTTGCTTAGTCGTGGGTGTCTTTCTTTCGATGCCATCAAGTCCTCAAGATTAGTCTTTGAAAATGTGCAAGGCACTGGATCAGACCTAAAAAATGAAGGAGTCTCAGATGAAAGTCTGAGTTTGGAGTATATCTCAAATAAGGGATTTATTGAAAGATATGGTGAAGTAGAAAAAGAAGAATATTCAGGAAGAGAATCATCCCGAATAGGTGAAGACGACTGAACTAGAGTGTATAGAGATAGGTTCATGAAGTCTAAACAACATGTACTCCAATTCGACATCTTTGATGCAAATGGAAGATGCACGAACAAGAAGGTCAAATAAGAAGAAGAAAGTGAAAAGGCACAAAGTGTGTGGAAGGATCTTTATTATAATCAAACATATACAAACCGAAGCATCAATTCACGAATTGGACACAAGGGGAGACAGTAAGAGTTCAATATTTTATCCTTTCAATTTTAAGTTTAGTGAATCAAACAATTACTTAACCATAAACATTTAAGGTAATTCCCCTATCACCAAGTATACGTCTCAAGGCTAAGGTTTCGGCCTTAGTGCATCACGGATGCATGAAGATCGTATCATATGCGATCAAGAGTGACTAGTAATAATAGATGCTCTAGGCATTAGAAATTAAAATTTCTAAAGAGATGATACCACGTGATTAGAGAACACTTCTCAAATTGATTCATCAAGATCACAAACAAGTTATAGGAATACCTCTTGGAGCATGGTATGATCGTTGTCTCTAAAGTAAGAGACCTCCTATCTCAAAGTCGATCCAATGGAGGACATGCTTACGAGCGCATGGATGAGATACGTGCTTCTCGCAATCCAAGTTGAAGATCTGAGCAATGAATCTCCTAATTTCGTCTCATGAAATCTAATATTTTATTCAAGAGAAATGGACATCTAAGAAGAAGGAGATCCACAAGAAGCCAATGAAGCAGCACAATGGCATAGCAGAAAGGCTAGGGTTTAGGTTGTAGCATATCATAGAAGTGTGAAGATCACATCATATGCGATCAATAGTGATAAGTCATACTAGTTGCTCGGGGTAGCAGAAATTAAATTTTTTAAAGAGATGAAACCACATGATTTGAGAACACCTCAAATTATTTCATGAATATGACAAAGAAGATATAGGAATACCTATTGAAGCAATGTTGCAATAATTGTGTCGAAAGTATGCGACCTCCTATCTCAAGTCCGATCCGACAAAGGAGATGCTTGTGAGTGTATGGATGATACATGTGGTTCTAGCAATCCAAGTCGAAAATCTGAGCAATAAATATTCTAATTTTATCTCACAAAATCCGACATCTTCTTCACAAGTGAGGAGCACCGAAGAACATGAAGATCCATGAGTGGTCAATACGGCAACACAATGGTGTAGCGACGATGATGAAGCTCTCTAGGTTAAGAGGTGGATGACCAATCTTGAGAGAGAGAGGGGGTATGTGATGAGAATGATAGAGAGAGTTAGAGTGCTCTTGCAATTGCGTTGTTAAAGAAGATCTAGGGTCGCTCATTCTTTTATATTAATTTGGATGTCCATGGATCACAATACATGTGCTTCACAAAACCAATGGTTGAGATTGTTTTGTGATATTAATCAATGGTCATGATGTTGTGCCATAAATTTGCAAAAATAATAAATTTAAATTAAATTAAATATATTGAATAATTATCAAAATATTTTAATTCAATTAAATCAATATGCATAGAAGGATTAAGAAGGAGGTTGGACACCTTCCAATAATAGAGTGGACGACATCCTTGATTTTAAGAATCAAGGGTGGTCATCAACCCTCCAAAATTGGAAGTTGTCTTACTTCTTCCAATTATGTGAGATATTTTATCTCACATAATCCTTCATTATTTTCACCAACTTTCATTGTAAATTTATTCACAAAAATATTTCTAAATTACATTGTGACATTTTTCAATAATTCCATTGAAAATATGAATCATATTCATAGATCTAAAATAAGATGTAAATTGTATTTTCAATTAATTTTTCATTGTGAATCCAATTCACATCAACTTTTATGGCATAAATAGTATTCACAATTAGCTATGTCTAATATATTATAAAATCACATATATTATATATGATTAATAAGGACAGTGATATCCACTTTATTTATATCCTAGATAATTATATCATATCTAATTATCTTGGATCTCCATTCTCATGTATCCAAACAATAATCATCATATTCATATTATTTATGATAATTAAATTATATTTAATTATAAATTTCACAATTCTTAGATATATTATTCAATAATGGAATTATTCTTGAAATCTTTCAAGATTAATGTGCTTTCATCGCGGACACATGGAGATTAGGACATGGTGATTGTACGTTCCAAGTATAGTGACGTGGATATTGAGATCATATCTCAAATCCAAATCTCCCGGAACTCTCAAAGATGTTTGATTAAATAAAAATCGTAAATATAAACTTCTCATTGAATATGAATTGTATTTAGAGCAGTGACCGACATTTCGATTAAGATTAGATTACTTCTCTAATGAGATGAGTCAATAAATCCAAACATGTTTCATCACTAACTCGGAATGGAAGCATCATGGTTATACAATCATTTATGCTCACATCACCCTCGATCATTGCTAATACACATACATCATGCATACATGGAAGACCTAGAATAAACTCGAAGTTTTAGAACACTTTTAGACTGTCTTCTTCAGGATTTTGTCATTGAGTTTCTCATTCGATCATCGGGAGTTGGTATCGATCATAGGATTTCTAAAAGAATATATCATACTTACATATTCTTGTCATGCTTTCAAAGAAAGATGACAATGCATGGAATTTGATAGATCCCAATACCTCATGAGAGAGCTCATGTCTTTCGGTTTAGTCGTGAACCTGTGTGATCCGTTTGAGAGATTGTATTTCTCATATGCCCTAATATGCACGCTGGCTTGTTGGTGTATAGAGCTTGATTAGGTCATCAACCTATCGGTCTGCCATGTGAACATACTTAGACATATGGCAATACGTTTGTGTTCGGTCAGTGTATGCATGCCACTATAGTGATAGTGTAGTACATATGTCTTGCTTATCTCGATCTCATTAAGTCAACCCTTCAACTAAACTTATAAGACACCTCCGAATCTCTATTCCTACGAAGAGGACATTCATCAAGAGGCCGGTCAGATATCAATCTTTAGAGAAGGATTGACGTCTCCTTCTTATGTCGGAGATCATCTCTTAAAAATCATTTGACAATGCTTGATTAGCCCTCAATCCAACTCTTTTAATATCATCCAAGCACCGACCTCTATGATTAAACCATTGAAATAAGAACTATATGATTATTAAGATGGACATGGTACATAACTCTAATTGTACTAAAGGACCTTATAATTGGATTCGTTCATTTAATCTCAGACAGTGAGTGAAATAAACCAATAACCATTATTGATATATCAAATACTGGAATAAAATTTATTGTAGAAATGGTTCGCCTTGGGCTAACATGGATTACAATCTCCCACTAGCCTTCAGAACCATTTAGGTACAATCATTACCCCATGCTCATTAAATGCTAGTTGAAAAACTTTGAGTTAAAGGTTTGGTAAGGGGATCAACAACGTTGTCGGTAGAGGCCACCTTGGTGATGATGATGCCACTACACTTTTGAATCTAACAAATGATGTGGTAATTCCTTTTCCATGCTCTTGCTCTTTTTATGCCATATGTGTTCCTTCACTTAAGATATGGCTCCCATGTTATCAAAGAGTAGCAGGATGAGAGAATCATAGGAAACTATGATAAGTTTCAGATGAACTTGAACAACCACACTAACTCCTTTGCTGTGTCTAATGAAACAATATATTCGGCTTATTTTGTTGAACCAACCGTAGTGTCCTGCTTCTTGCTTCTCCAGCTCACAACACCACCGTTTAATAAGAACACAAACCCTGATGTTGACTTGTGGTCATCTATATCTGATTAGAAGTCTAAATCAGTGTATCTTAAGACTTGGAGATTACCATATCCATAAACCAAGATGTAATCTTGTGTCTGTCTTAGATACTTAAAGATGTTCTTCACTACGTTCTAATGTTACTCTCCATAGCAGGATTGGTAACGACTTACTACTCCCACTGCATGGTAGAAATCTGGCCTTGTGCACATCATGACATACATTAGGCTTCCCACAACTGATGTGTAGGGGCATCTATCCATGGCTTTCTTATCCTCAACACTTTAAAGAGCCATCCCTTTACATAGGTGGATACCATGTCTTAAGGGAAGGAAGCCGGTGATCGAGATTTTTTTAGGGTCGCACGATCTCACATGGTGAGACCATAGTCGATGCACTGACCGCTAAAGAAGCCATAGTTTATCAACAATAAGACCACAATCTAAATCAAGCAATGAATGGCAAAAATGTGGAGTTAAAATTTAGAATACTCTACAACCCAAAATGTATAGAAAGTAAGTATATACAAGTCAAAACACAGAGAGAAAGTTAGGTAGCATATGATTATTGCTAATCAAAGTGTATTATTTACATGTTAGTCTTTATTATATTTTTTATGTGGGTTTTTTAATATAAATAAATTAATAGTAAATATATAGCTATATTTCAGAATAACAATAATATAATATATTAGAATAATGCATATATACATATATATACGCATACGTAAAGATATACATATAAGAGAAACACATACCTATTTACATATATATACATATATACATGTTTTTTTAATATATGTATATTAGTATAAATAAAATTTGAAGTTTTTTTGTATTTTCTGATTTTTAATTTTCTCTTTTACTATTAATTATATAATATAGGGCTACATAAGGCTATATATATACAATATAATGTTAAATAATTATAAATAGTAATAAAACTAATACAATACATGAAATACAATATTTTTGGGTTTTAATAATTTGACCATGTTTTTTGTGATTTTTATGGAATTTTTGCTAATTTTTATGGATTTTTATAGTAAAAAATATCCAAATCATGGATTTAATAAGTAGGCCGAATTGATTTGAAGAAGTAAAATAGCAAAAAAAGTACAAAATTCCCCAAATCAATTTTTATACATATATAGCAATAAAGAAAAAATTTAGAAATAGAAATAAATCTTTTGGGGTTTTTTGATGATTTTAGCATTTTTTATTTGGAGCTTTTTAATTTTTATGCTTTTTCTTTTCTTGTTTTTTAGTGATTTCTAGTCTGGAGATAAAATATACTAAAAAAACAACATATAATTTTTTGGAATTTTCCAAACTATTTTCTATTTTTGAGTACTTTCTAAGTTAGATAGCAATAAATTCGTGCTCATTTGATTTTTAGTAAATAGTAGAAGTGATAAAATAAATACAGAGCGTGAAAATACATGCTAGTGGTCATTTAACCCTATTTTAACATGGGTGTTGTTTTTAATAAATCAAATTCAAGACCAAAATTACTGAAGGATATGGCAAGATCCTTAAGTGCATCAAGAAGCATGAGGGTCACAACGTATGTGATTGGGTGCAACTAATCGTACTAGTTGCTCGAGGAAATAGAAATTTAAAAAAATAAATGATGAAACCACAAGACCCAAAAACACTTCTCAGATCATTTCATCTAAACCAAAAACAAGTATTAGGTTTACCTCTTGAAGCGTGGTTGCGATCAAGTCTCTAAAGGAAGAGATCTCATGTCTCAAGTCTGATTCGACGGAGGAGACGCTTGCGAGCGCATAGATGAGATGCATGCTCCTTGCAATATATGTTGATAATACAAGTGGTGAATCTCCTTAACTCGTCTCACGAGATCCTACGTCTTCTTCACGAGCAAGATGCACCAACGGAGACAGAGATCCATGAGCAACCAATCTGGTAGCAAAATGATGATGCTACGGCAATGGCGACTCTCTCTCGGGATCCATGGTGGAGGACCACAATGAGAGAGGGAGAGACTTGGCATGTAGATAGAGAGAGAGATGGAGAGAGTTTAATTCCTCTTGGTATTATATGTGTTCTTATTAAAAGGCAAGGGCTACCCTTCCTTTTATGTTAGTTGTTTGTATATGGATCTCAATCCATATGACCTCTTAATCGAACGGTTTAGATTAAGAGATTATAAATCAATGGTCATGATTTATTGCTACAAATTTGCAACAATATATTTAACTAAAATAAATTAATTATATCCCTTTAACAATATAGAAATTAATTCATTTTAATTTCAATTATAATACGTAGATAATAAGGTAGGCAACCACAACCCTAAAAGAGGGTGGAAGCCCCCCCCCCCCTGACTTTGTCAAGGTGGACGACCATCTTGTTAGTGGTTTTGCCTTCCTTAATATATATTTATTATATAGGATAAAATACAACAACTATTATTGCATTTATCATCAGAAAATTAATTCCAAATTAAATTTGTGAAAAAATCAATAATGACATTTATAAATATGAATCATATTCATAAATCCAACAAAAGATTTAAATTAAATTTACAATTAATTGTTTATTGTGAATCCCATTCACAACAACATATAATTTGTAAATTCTACTTACAATGAAATCTCTCCTTATTATATCGTATTTATAATGTCCATGATTATTGTGGATAATGATATCCACATTAATCATATCCTTGATAATTAAATTATATTTACTCATCTTGGATCTCTATTCTCATGTTTCCAAATGACATGAATCACATTCACATTATTCACATCTTTTATAATTAAATTATATTTAAATATCTAAGATAACTCTCTTTATATGTTCAAATAATATGAATTAAATTCATAGTATTCATGATGATTAAATCACAATTAATTATCCATTTCTCAATGCTCGGATACACATATCAACAATGAAATTATCCTTGAACCCTTTTAAGGATAATGTGTTTTCTCCGAGGATACATGGAGATAAGGACAGGACGATTGTATTGTTCCACGTATAGTGACTTGGATATCGAGATAACATCTGAAATCTCGATCTTGAGGACCTACCATAGTTGTTTTATAAACCAAAACCGTAGATCTAATTTTCTAATTGTATCTAAATCACTTTTGGATCAATGTCTAACATTTGGACTAAGATCAAATCACTTCTCTATGAGTGGAGTCAATAAAATCTAGACATGTTTCATCACTCCCTCGTAATGGAAGCGTCATAGTTATACAATCGCTTATGGTCACATCACCCTCAGGCATTCCTAATACTTATACATCCTGCAAAGTGGAAGACCTAGAGTAAACCCGAAGTTTTATATCTCTTTTAGACTATCTCCTTCAGATATTTATAATTAAGTTTCTCATTTGACTATTAGGAGTTGGTATCTATCATATATTTTCCAAAAACATATATCATACCCAAGTGTTGTTCATATACTTTCCAAAATCATATATCAAACCCACAAATTCAGTCAAGCTTCCAAAGCAAGACGACCACACACGTAATTTGATTCTTCCCAATATCACATGAGTGAGATCTTGTCTTCCGTTTCAGTAAATGAACATGTATGATCCCTTTGAGAGATTGTATTACTCATATGCCCTTGTATGCACACCAACGCACTAGTTTATAGACCTTAATTGGGTCATCAATCTATTAATCTGCCAAATGTACATACTAAGACATATAGTAGCACATCTGTCTCTAGTCAGAGGATGTGTGTCTATATCGTGACAGCATACGACATAGTTCTTTGGTTATCTTGATCTCATTAAGTCAAATCTTTGACCTAACTTATCTAACACATTTAAATCTCTATTCCGATGCAGAGGACTTGCATCAAGAGGTTGGTTAGATATCAGCTTTAGAGAAGGATTGACATCTCCTTCTCAAGCTGGAGATCATCTCTTAATAATCATTTGACAATTGTTGATGAGTCCTAAATCTAACTCTTTAGATATCCATCCAATCACCAGCCTCTATGATTAAACAATGAAATCGACAGTTGTATGATTATCAAGATAGGCATGGTATATAACCCTAATTATACTAAGGGGCCTATTATGCAAATTAGTTATTCTTCATTTCAGATCAAGGAATGATATTTGCACTAACATTTATTGCATAATTGCTCGTTGGCGGCTCACATGTCCAACAATCTCCCACTAGCTCAAAGTGCCATTAATGGGCTAATCTTTAAACCCACACTCATGTGACAATCATAGGCTATTTAGAAAAATTACTAGGCAAGTAGATTAGTCACTCTGTTCCTGAGAGACTACGCCAAGTTCTTTTACGACACTTCCATATCTCCTAATAACAATGCTCGCATTCAAAGCAGTTTTTGCATCTTATGCAACCAATACTCAATATTGTCAGTTATAGTGACATTGACACTACAGCTCAATAATTATTATAACCAGTAATTCTATTATCCTTATCAGAATATCCTTATTCCAGGAGATCTTTATCTCCTAAGGTATAGGTAGTTAAGACCTTTTTAGATCTCTATCTATAAAGTCTTCATTTCTTGAAGTTAAGGCTTTGAGATAACTATCTCTAAGTCTTGTCATCTTTGAAGATATTGTTATTTCTACAATCAAGTGTTTTATTTCCATAGTAGGATTAGTAACAACTTACTACTCCCGCTACATTGCACACATCTGACTGTTGTACACATCTAGCATACACCGAGCTTCCCAGTGCTGATGCAGTAGGGTATGTAGATTTGGTATTTACATCCTCAACTCTTTGAGGTGCTATACATTTTGATATGTTTGTACCATATCTTAAGGAAGAGAAGCCTTTCTTGGAATTTTTCAGAAAATGGAACATGTCCAAGGTGTACCAGTAATATGACGGTCCCAATACCTTCTTCTCTTTGCTTCTGAACATCTTCAGAACTAAGAAATAAGAGGTATCCTTGATATCATATCTCAAGGTATGGGATAGCCAGATTATAAAACATTTATTGTCATTCCTATATCATTCCAACTGATTAGGATATTATTCACATTTAGCATGATGAACACATTGGCACTCCCATTAAGCTTCACTCGGTTCATCAAGATTCTATAATTTATCAAATCTGATGTTCCAACTACAAGAAGCTTATTTGAGTTCATATATGGAGTTCCTTATCTTGCACAACTTGCTTTCATCAACCATGAAGCCCTGGGGCTACTTCATATGAATATCCTCGGAGAGGTATACGTAGAGGTATGCAATCTTGACTCACATCTTGAAGATGTCATAGTCAAGTTGTGTAGCTATAGTTAGTAGTATTCTAATGGGTTTAAGCATCTAACATTCATCTTTCCCCATCAAGATTTCAAGAGCTTCATTATCTTTTCAAGATTAAATGAGTTCCTTCGCTTCATTTTCATCTTGATTCTCAAGTTAGTCATCTTCTAAGAATTATTTACTTAGAGATGAAATCTTTTAAGAATCTTAAGGTCATAAAGTAGGTATCCGATACAATCCTTTATTTTTTCGAATGAAGTAGCACTCTTTGGTGCTAGATTCCAGCTTACTTGCATGGAACCTTATTAAGGATATATATTGTAGTCTCTACTACATATATACTTGGAAACTAAGAGGTAGTCATATTAAGATTCATCATTGATCAATTATGTCACACATGATCCAATTGTATCTCCCTACAACTCCATTGAGTTTTGGTGTATTAGGAGGAGTGAGATAGGAAGGATATTCCTTTCTCCATGAGGTATTCTTTGAATTCATCTAATAGGTACTTGCTACCTAGGTTAAATCAAATTCATTCATCTTCCTTCAAACTGTAGTTCTAAACCAATATTGTGAAATCTTTGAATATTTCAAAGATTTCAAAGGTGAAGGGAAGAAATCTCATATCAAAAATAATCATCGAATGATATCACATATCATCAATGTTTATTATGATACAAATGATCCACATACATCAATATATATGAGATCTTGAATACCTTGACATCTTACACCATTCTCGGAGAAGGGTGTATTGGACATTTTACTTTGAATGTATGATTTGAAATTTCAGACATTCCAAAGCTTCATCTCTTTCTAGTCTACTCTTCTCATCAATAGACATATGTCCAAGATTTGATGCCAGATCATTGTTAAATGATCTTCATCCTCGTATTGATCTTTTCAATATTTAATTTCAGTATTAGCAATTTTAATGAACCATTAATTCATTTTCTAGTTTAGTATAGTCCTCCAGATATCATATTGTTATCTGAAATATATCCATCATAACTCTTTATCATAGGTTTATTCCAGAATTCATGTTTATTACCAACACTTAGAAATAAACTATGAGTGTATTTTAATATCTAGGTCATAGAGACATTCTCTAAGACTAAGGGCTCTCGCATTGAAAATATGAAGTCTATCTATCCCATAGATATTGTTGCAAGAATTGCATCAATATCCATGCAGATAACTATTAAGCCTTAAGATCAAATTTTCTAAAACATATGCAACAATTGCAAGTGTTATTAAAAAAAGAAACATGAGTATTAGACTTTGATCTTGTCCATTAAGCAAGTCAATTTCAATGATTATATGTATATATATATTCTTTCGATGCACTATCTGATTCCTTCTCTAAGGATGCTAAATAACTTGATAGTCATACTATCAACACATCAACTTGTTGCAGTAATTGCATTTACCCAACTCTTTGGATGTCATATGGAAGTCACAGAAGTATGGTCAACTCTTTAACTTTCCTTCTTAATTTAGTCCAACACATGCTTCCATTGCACTTCCTTCATCTATAAACAACCATTGCAAGACAAAGGATCTCTTCTATTGAATTCAAATTATTCCAATGTGAGTATTTCAACATTTGTACATGCTTTATTTAATTCATACAATATGAATATTATGAAACATCATGAATGACTTCAGTATAGGTAGTAGAATAATGACACATCATATGTGCATACATCTTAACCCTCAAAGACATTTGGTTCGTGAATGTACTCAAACATTTCGAGTATGTGATCTCTTATCGAGCCACCATTCTGCATAATGTAGTGAACCATGTCATTCATGAATAAATATCGAGAGCACATATGTATGCCGGAACATCTTCTTAGATTCTTATAAGGATTATTTGACAATTACGATCATCATCGACGTGTCTCTTCCAAAGTACATTCGATGAGAGATTAAGACTATAGAGATAAATAAACCCTAAGTTGTTGTCCTATTGTCTATTTAATTGTCATTCATCATTATTATGAGAAAACTTGCACATTGCAACAACATACATTATGTGTCCAACTACAAGCACAATATCTTGATCATGGATCCAATCCATGATATTTTACTAGTTGTTATTGAGTATAGTGTTGAGTAGGTTTAATGAGGATTATCTGAAATAAGAAATTTGCATAAATATATACTTTACTTTGATTTAAGAATTTTTATATCAAAGTTGTCTTGCCTTGTCAACACTAAAACTTCACTCCCTTAATCACTTTTAATGTAAGAGATATACTTATCATTATATCTCAAGTAAGATATAGGATCTCCTTTCTTGTTTTTGTTACGTCCCCTAAAATGAGAACTTGTAACTCAGATAAAAAGAAGTGGGAACACATTCCGCCTTGCAAGTCCAACTTGCATTTCCAATTTTATCTTTAACACCCGAGCCCACCACCCCTAAGGTGATGTTGACCCGTCGTTAATTGAACCAGTTGTCGATAGGATTAGAAATCGCTATGTGCAATACAATATTGTCTCAATAATATGAGGACCCAATATTGGGTTCACTACACATACGACCTTACTCTTTCGAGAAGCAAAGAGCATGATCTAGATGTGCTTATATGCAGGAGCTGCCACTTCTGATATGTGTCTCCTACATAAAATCAGTGGCGACGGAACCCTCTGCCTTGACGGGAGACCATGGATGTCAGTTATGTGATCCTCCATATCATGTTCAAAATATAATTAATTATTATGAATCTTATTCACATAATTAATTCTTCGAATGGGAAATACTACTCTATTCGTAATAAAGAGTTTAATTTTAATTGATTCTAATTTATTTAATAACATTAAATCAATTATCATCCAATCAATCAACCAACAAACAATTTTTAATTGTTACTTGAAGGATGGTATAATCTCATAATACTTATTATTCAAATTTTAAGAATTAGAAAAATACATCTTGATCTCATCAAGCATCATCCCTTACTTACCTGCTATCATGGCCAGTTCCGACGGGAGTAGGACAGACCGTTCACAGAGCAACCTGCTACCCCAAGGCTCCTCGACTAGACACCATATCGGCCTCTGGTCAGGATAATACGAATTGATCATTTTGTACTTGAGTTGATAATCGGTATTTCAATCGAAGTTCTAACATATAATAATAATCAAAACCAATTTTGCTAATATTATAAGGAGATATCCTAAACATATCCTCAATCCTATTCAAGCAACAATATTTGTTGGAAGGTTCATGTAACCAATTGTGAGCTAGAACATATCTAATCAATTTTTGGTTATGACAAATGTCATTTAGGAAATAATTATCATCAGATATTTCTCAAATATTTATCCATAATTTTTTCAGGAAATTAAACCATTTAATTTCATCAAATTCTTAAATGACAATCACAAGGATCTTTATTAGGAAAGTAATTTTCAACAGTGACCCTCACTTTCTAAAATTAGCATATCTCAATAAATTTAAATCAAAATCAAGCAAAATAAGTTTCTATAGTTTTCTAATTTGATTTACAACAGAACTAAAGTGATTTGCACATATTTATTAGCATTTTAAAATTGTAATAAATTCTTTAATTACATCAAGATTTGTCATCCCCGAATAGTGGACGCATGTTCATTGAAAATATCATAACTTGAGCAATCAGATTCCAAATCACGCAAACTCAAGTCTCATGGTTTCCTTATTTAATGGGAAACATTAACCACATGATAATTTTATGTTTAAACACTTTTAAATATGGTGAAAAAATCACATAAATATGGTTATGTGAATAAAATACGATAAAACATCACACAACCACAAATGCCCAACTCATCTTCGGTTTAAGGATCATATCCTAAACCTCCAACCCAGCTCTGATACCAATTGAACAATATGGGAAGATCCGTGAGAGAATCACGGAAGGGTGAGGATCACATCGTATGCGATTGGGAGCGATTAGTCGTACTAGTTCTCGAGGTAGCAAAATTTTTTAAAAAATTTAACGATGAAACCACATGATCCAATAACATTTATCGGATCATTTCATATAAACCACAAACAAGTATTAGGTTTACCACTTGAAGCGTTGTTGCAAATGAGTCTCTAAAGGAAGAGACCTCCCGTCTCAAGTCCAATACGACAGAGGAGACACTTGCAAGCGCATTGATGAAAAGCGTGCTCCTCGCAATCCATGTTGATAATCCAAGGGGCGAATCTCCTGATCTCGTCTCATGACATCCGACGTTTTCTTCACAAGAATGGAACATCAAAGGAGACAGAGATCCACGAGCAAACAATCTGATAACATAACAATGATGTTGCGGTGATGATGACTCTATCTAGGGCTCCATGGTGGACAGCCACAATGAGAGAGAGATTGAGCTGGCCTGTTGAGAGACAGATGGAGAGGGTTTAATTCCTCTTGTAATTATGTGTGCGCTTATAAAAAGGAAAGTGCTACCCTTCCTTTTATACTAGTTGGATGTATATAAATCTCAATCCATGTGCTCTATTAATCCAACAATTTTGATTAAGAGGTTATTAATCAATGGCATAATTTGTTGTTACAAATTTGCAATAACAAATTTAATTAATATAAATTAATTATATCCCTCTATCAAGACACAAATTAATCCATTTTAATTTCAGTTATAATAACTACATAATAAGGGAGGCAATCGCCACCCTAAAAAGAGGGTGGTCGTCCCCACCTTTGACTTGGTCAAGGTGGACGGGCACCTTGTTGGTGGTTTTGCCGTCCATAATATATATTTATTATATAGGATAAAATACAACAACTATTTTTCATTTATCTTCACAAAAATAATTCCAAATTAAATTTGTGAAAACAACAATCATGCCATTGATAAATATGAATCGTATTCATATATCCAACATTATATGTAAATTAGATTTACAATTAATTATTTATTGTGAATCACATTCACACTAACATATACTTTGTAAATTCTACTTACAATTAAATCTCTCCTTCATATTATAAATCACATTTATAAAATCCATGATTACTGTGTATAATGATATCCATATTAATCATATCCTTGATAATTAAATCATATTTATTCATCTTGTATCTCTATTCTCATGTGCCCAAATGACATGAATAACATTAACATTATTCACATCTTTGATAATTAAATCACACTTAATTATATTAGTTAACTCTCTTTATATGTCCAAATAATATGAATCAAATTAATATTATTCATGATAATTAAATAACAATTAATTATCCATTTATCAATGGTTAGATACATATATCAACAGTGAAATTATCCTTGAACCCTTTCAAGGTTAATGCACTTTCTCGGCAAATGCTTGGAGATAAGGACAAGGCGATTGTATTGTTCTATGTATAGTGACTTGGATATTGAGATCACATCTTAAATCCAGATCTCGGGGACCGCCCATAGATGTTTGATTAAATCGAAGTCGTAGATCTAATCTTCTAATTATATCTGAATCACGTTTAGATCATTGTCCAACATTTGGACTAAGAACAAATCACTTTTCTATGAGTGGAGACACTAAACAGCAGACATATTTCATCACTCCCTCGGAATGGAAGTGTCATGGATATACAATCAATTATGATCGCATCACCCTAAGCTATTTTTAAAACATGTACATCCTACATACTGGAAGACCCAGAGTAAACCCAAAGTTTTAGATCTCTTTTAGACTGTCTCCTTTAGGATTTTATCATTAGGTTTCTCATTTGACTATTTGGAGTTGGTATCGATCATATACTTTCCAAAAGCATATATCATACCCAAGTGTTGATCATATACATTCCTAAAGCATATTTCAAACCGACAAATTCATTCAACCTTCCAAAGCAAGATGATCGTGCATGGAATTTGATTCTTCCTAATATTACATGAGTGTGCTCATATATTTCGGCTCGGTAAATGAACCTGTATGATCCCTTTGAGAGATTGTATTACTCATATACCCTTACATGCACACTAGCGCGCTGGTGTATAGACCTTGATTAGGTCATCAACCTATTGGTCTGCCAAACGTACATACTCAGACATATAGTAACACATATGTCTCCAGTCAGAGGATGCGTGCCTATGTCGTGATAACATACGACATAGTCTTTAGTTATATCGATCTCTTTAAGTCAACTCTTTGAGCAAACTTATCTAACACCTCTGAATCTCTATTCCTATGTAGAGGACCTTCATCAAGAGGTCGGTTAGATATCAGCCTTTAGAGAAAGGATTGCCATCTCCTTCTCAGGCTGGAGATCATCTCTTAATAATCATTTGACGGTGCTTGATGAGTCCTCAATCTAACTCTTTAGATATTCATCCAAGCACCAACATCTATGATTCAACAATTAAATTAACAGATGTATGATTATCAAGATAGCCATGGTACATAACACTAATTGTACTAAGGGACCTATTATACAAATTAGTTATTCTTCATTTTAGTCAAGGAATAATATTTGCAAAAACATTTATTGCATAATGGCTCACCGTGGGCTCGCATGCTAATGAATCTATGATTCATTAACATTTCTGTCGCATGTTGTCTTAAAAAGCATTAACAAATACATGTAAATATCCATTATTCCCAACTTTTATCAAAACCTCATTCATGAATAAAAATGCACTTTTATGCATCAAAATCATGTAAAAAAATAAAAGAATAAAAATAATGAAATGAAAATAAGGCAGATTGTAAATATGTATATATGTACAATATAACTTATATAATATAAATATAGCTGCAAGATATATTTATATATTTTAACCCCCGAGACCAAATTAGAAGGGGTTGGTTGACAAATAAACAAGTAGGGGAATATAAGGAAAGAAAATCATAAAAAATGATTAAATATACACTCCACACATTCTTCACTATTTATCAAATAAATATAAAATATTCATTGATTTTCAATTAATTCATATGTGGTTATTTTTCACCAAACTCTTCTCCTAATTATTTCTAAAAATGTATATAAAAATATAAAAATATTATCTTGTATATATGCCAAGAAATCCAATTCTCAAATTGACACATTCTCAACTTCCAAACATCATAACATTCTCATATGAATCCAATTTCACTCTACTAACCTTTAAAATTCATAAAATAATATTCTCTAATTAATGGATCTAATTTCACTAAAATCGGAGTCCGTTTGAAAAAAGTCGGGTTTGGGACCTAATGACAATGGGGTTTCTGGGCTATTTATTTTTTTAGAATACACTATTTACAGTTTTATTAATTTTATAATTTTTAATTATTTTCATGATCTTGTATTTTAACAATGATTTATTTCAGATTTTTTGGAGCTTATTTATCATTTTAATAAAAACCAAATGCCTAATTTGTAGATGAAATTGAACTAAATAACTTATACCCATATTTATTAATATATCTAAATTAATTTATTAAAATCCATAAAAATTCATAAAGACTATATTTATTATTATAATAATTAAGAAAATATAAAACTAATAAGTAATTAATTGTTTAATAAATTAAAAATCTGAAATCTATTTATTAAGTACCATTTATTCCTCTTTATTAATATAATATTTATATTCCATAAATTATTTATTTTTTATAAAAAATATTTATACTATAATTTAGATAATTTAATTATCTATATTTTTCGTTTTTTACTTATTTAAAATAATAGTGTTTATTATTTATTACATAATTTATATTGTATTTTATCATCTGGCCAACCAGGTGTTGACACGTGTCAGCACCTGGTGTCTTCTTCACCAAGAAGTTCTTGCAGCTTCTTTTCTAACCGGCCAAACTTCAACAAATTTTCCCGCTTCCATCCTAACCTCTTTAATCAATCCAAACCCTCCATTGCCTTCTCCTAACTACCATCATACTCGCCTACCCTCAGATCCATCCTAACACTTATTCGATTCTTCTCTAAAAAGCCTTCGAGATGGCCATTCAGAATTAAAACTCATTCCTAACTAATTAGTTCCAGAATAGTCTGGTTGAATCCTCCACTTCCCCGCCTCGCTCCAGCCTTCTTCGGTGGTGACAGCACCCGAGTTCTACCCCGCGTGGAAGAAGTGTCAAGGGAGGGGAGGTTCCAAGGCTCCGCCACCTTACATTGCTGCCACCGCATCGCGTGGAGCTACGAGAAAGCTGCCCCGTCGAGTGAAGACCAGCAGAGGTTAAACACCTCAAACCACAGGTATTCCTCTATCTTTGTATTTTTCTTTCTTAAATCTAGTGCTGATTCATTGTGAATCGAGGAAATATATATCCATTTGCAGATTCCCTAATCATCTGGAGCATAATAACATCTGGAGCTTCATAGATCCCAGAGGTTCGAATTCACGATAAAGTCTACATCAGATTCCAGACTTGTTAGATGTCCATATTCATCGACGTTAAACCAACGATCTCCACCACCTTCAGAGGATCTCACCCGCGGGTGAGCTCGGAGGGAGAAGGAGTCTCCCTCCTGGCCCTACAGGAGACCCCAGACCGCCGACGATCGCCGGAGATAAGTCAAAGAAGAGCTCATTGTTGTTAGCCGCGCAACAGCTGAAGAACAACCAAGAACACCCCAGGTCTACAGTTTGGCAACACGTGTCATCGGCGGACGGCCCAGATCGCATGATTCAATCTAATCATAGCTGTCCAATCTTAAGGGGTATAGTAATTACATCATAAGACCAGAGAGTTTCCAGAGTTCCAGGCCGTGCCGGAAGATTTCTAGAATTACATTTAGGTACCGTACAGGGACCTAAATTTAATAACTTTAGTTTTCTTTGCACTTTAGCCCTTTACAGGGATTGTTTTGTAATAGAACATTAAACCATATTTTGTAGTTATACCCCTGGCTTGTAGCGGTGTTTTGGAGACTATTTTTGTTGTAATTGTTCGTGATTTCTTTAGGGTGGTTTCATAACTACTCAATATAGTTTTCTTGCATTTTTCCGTGATTTTTCATCGCTTTGTTGTGTCGCTTTGATTTTTGCAATCGTGAGTTAGTTTTGAGTTGACTTTTGAGACTTTTTGTAAAATCAATAATATAAAGGATATTTTTGAGATTTCTTTCTTGTATCAAAAGCCGAAGTTTTAATATTCTGCCTCCTTGAGTTCGACCCAAGCACACTTACCTAGAAAAATAAATATTGTAGACGAGAATAGGAGAGAGAAGCCTATTCATTTCACTTCTATCTCTCTCCTTTTTTCAATGATTTTTGTTTGATCAACACAGATCTCTCTTTGCGGTTTTCTACACTGACAACATCAATAACTAAGGTCGGACCTGCATTATCGAAATGGCACCGTTGACGGGGAGGCATTATTTTTATGTTGGTTTTTTATTTTAACTTTGAAAATTGTTGATATTCTTGATTTTACAAAATTTATTTCTTTTTCCGACTATTATTTGATTTACGATTTTTTCTTCGATTTTTACGGTTTTCATGTTTCTTTCAATTTTTAATTTGTTGTACGGCTTTTCGTATGCTTCTTCTTTTTCTTAGCTAATCTTTGTAGGGCCTGCAGGTTCAACTGGCTTCCTTGGGAGTCGAAGCAGTTGAAAGCGTAGAGACCAATCTTTTCTCTCGTAGGTCGGTTGCTGAGGGCAGAATTTGTTAGGGCTTCTTTTGTAATATTTTTGTTTATAAAAAAGAAAAGAAAAAGAAAAAAGGGGCACTTGCCCGTGTTTTTGTATTTTGTAGAAAGGGGCCCCGTAAGCGCATCCCGACTTGTACCTCCCCTCCCATTTTCTCGGGGTTTGCTTCACCGAGTGTCGTGCATTCAGGGGAGCAAGGCACCCAACGCGTTTTTTCTCGCATCGCTGGTTTTCTGTGGTTTTCACGAGGCTATGCGCATGCTTAGGTGTTTTTGATTTTTTTTCCTATGTGATTGCGCCTTCGTAGATAGTTGTAGGACTCACAAAGTGCATGATTTTAGGATTTATAAAAAAAATAATATTATTAATAATGAAATTTGTTGGACGCTTGTCTGAAAAAGATCCAAAAAAAGAGAAAACCAAAAATAAAATCGGGACTGCTTAGGTATCTTACTTTAAAATAAACATAAGGATCATTTGATTTAGGAGAGCAATCCCCGCATTTCAACTGCAGGTACATTTCCAGATGTTGTGAATGAGGGACGTCATTTAAGGCTAGAACCAAAGTCCGTGTTTCCTTCAAGATACTACTTAGTATATACACCTGATCACCGTTCTTCAGTGGGTACGCTCGGGTAGCCGGAAATGGTCCAACTATACTTAGCAGAGTGGGGGGTTTAGAGGACACTTCATAAGGCTCTGTCCTCATGTAACATGGGTAGCTGAAAATGGTCCGTACTTACTCCAATAGTGGCTGAGAACAAGTGGTTTTCTGTAAAGAATTGAGACAGTATTGCGGGGAAATTCCGGGCACCTATCAGCTCGTGATAATTGATGAATATACTTGTATGCCAAAATAACCCTAAAACTGACAAGATAAACGACCGAACTCTTACAGTCATCATAAGGTTGTGTTGGTGAATACGGGGTTTGCATTGTATTTGCTTGTAAGGCATGATTACCGCATCTTATACGCCTGCTCCCATCTCTCTTGATTTGACAATGTCCTCTCCCGATTACTCTCTTGACATCGAAGATGATGACTCGACAGCTATTTTGCTCAGACTCCGTGAGCTCTCAATCTTTCACCGTCCATCGTACATTTTTACAAACTCGAGATGACCCTCTTCCCGAGTTGGTCCCATCTGATCTCGAGGAGAGTCAGACCCAGAATCCCTCGTCTTGCAGCCCATCTTTTGAGGTAGACCCTCGCCTCAATCTGTCGTTATTTTCTCCAGCCGATTTTTCTCTGAGCTCTTACAAGAAGTTTTCCTTTCCAGAAGATTTGAAGCATATGGCTCATGGAAAAGGACCAGCAGAGGAGAGGCCAGCTGAGGAGCATCATGCTGATGGAAGATCGGATCCATCCGCAGACATCACAATTCGGGATTCTCGATACACTACAGTAGATGAATATACAGATCCGAGACCAATTTAAAACACAGAACGAGTTGCGAGCTGAGATTGTCACGATGAGAGCTGGAGCCGGGAACCCATTACCACCTGCAGTGGTTCCCGCTACTCTACGAGATGAGTATGATTCAGGAGCTCGGACGCTACACCATTAGATTCAGCTACGGTCGAATCAAGGGTCATACAAGCTGAGACCGTCCTTTATATCTTTGCTTCCCAAGCTCTATGGGAACTCTAAAGAGGAGCCGTTTACCTGTTTGTAGCAGTTTGAGAGCTAAGGACCAAAATATGGAATAAACATGATTTGTGGTATGACTAGTTACCCACGAATTACGCAGGAGGTTGTTCGCCTCAAGGCCTTTCCCTTCGCCTTAGCAGATAAGGCACTCTACTGGTTGAGTCACATAGGGAGAGAGATTTCTATATGGGATGATCTAAAGTCCACATTCCTGCATAAATATTTTCCTCTGGGATGGACGAGCATGATGAGGAGTCAGATCTCCAACTTCACACAATTACCGGAAGAATCTTTCAATGAGGCATGGGATTGATTCAAGGATCCTACTGAGAGATGTCCTCATCATGAGATACCGATGAAGGTGCTTGTACAAAACTAGTTTGGAGGACTCCAGTTGGATATTCAGAGGCTTGTGAGTGTTGCATGTGGTGGTAGCTATCTGAATCGGGATGTCGAGTCTTCTGGTCCATATTCGAAGGGATGGCAGAAAACTCGAGAGTTGTCGACTCTACTCGAGAATTCCAGAAGGTCCCTCAGCCACAACATCACCAAGAGCATCATAAGGTGGCAAACATTTCAGACTCTGAATCCAATACCAACATAGGTTTCATTAGTGAGAAGTTAACATTGGTAGATGTGATTCAAAAGCAAGTTCAAGACTTGCAGCCACTGCGAGAGTTGGAGAAACTCTCATTTCTACCTCAGCAGCTGAGTGATCTTACGAAGAAGGTAACGGAACTACAAATTCAGTATCAACAGGCTCAAGCTTCCTCGACTTCACAACCTGCACGGAGATCTTTACTCGCTTCACCCACCCGATAGATCCATTTCGACCAGAGCGAGTAGGAGACTCCGCAGATTAATTAGCAGGAGGACTAGTCTCATGCCAATTCTGGTCAGATTACCAGTCCTGTAGACATCGAGTTGAGCCTCAAGACACTTTTGAGATCAACGGAATATGGTACACTCTGATTCAGCACCCAAGTGTACATCATCAGCAGCAGCAATAGTATAGTCATTCACAGCATGGACATCCACATTTTCCGCACCGACAGCCTTATACGCAGCAGTCTCACCAGCACGCATATCAGAGACCACATTCTTTTTAGTATCCTGCTATAGATTCACAGACACATCATTACCAGCAACAGCAGTAGTCTTCTTTCACACCACAAAGATTTCCTCAGCCTCACACCTCACAACAGCACATTTCTAGGCTGGAGAAATTAGACAGCCAGGGTCACCACATAGAGTCTGAGATGTCTTTACAGGCCCTGGTACTGAACCAGATATGGATATGTTGAGCACACTGCAGACCGCACATAGGATAGAGATGGAGCAGGTTAACCATCGTCTGGATGAGTTAACCGCGCTTAAGACCACTCTCCTAGCCTAGTCTCAGATGAACTCGAACAACAAGAGGAGGCATTGAGATCATGTAGACATCACTACAGGTACGATCTCTTTTCCTGAATTTTTATCTAACTTCATTCGTCTCAGGAGCGGTAGATCACCATGAGCACCTGATAGAGGAGAGGAGAGGGCACATGGTGAGGAGCGAGAGCTAATCCATGATCACACACATTCTGATGCTGAGGAGGAGGACCACCACGATGATGAGGACCACCATGATGTCCATCTTGATGATCAGAGAAAGGGGAGCGATGCAGAGATAGTTGACATGGACATGGGTGAGTCAGATGATAATATCACGCCAGACCATACAGATACTCCTGATAATTCTGATTCTTTCCCTGTTTTAGAGGGTTTTGTACATAATTCTAAAACTCTTGATGTACATGTTTATTCCACTTCTGATATGAATAAAAATGCATATTGCCATTCCTGAGATTGTTCCTTTTCCCGATGCCTTATATGGAAAAGGAAAGAAAAATACCAAAAAGAATATTATTACTCCCGAGACCGAGTGGTTATCGAAAGATCATATATTCCTGAAGATTCCACTTCACGATGCCTTGGATCATTTTCCTATGCTCAAGAATCAGTTGAAAAATAGATGTACCATGCGTAGGAAGAAGAAATCACGTAAAGAGGAACATGTTTGAATAAGGCCACATCCTGTGTTATACAGAATAAAAATCCTAAGAAGAAAGACTCATGAGTACATTACGTTAGATGCGAGATTTCTCATGCAGCATTTGATCTCACTCCTTTAGATAACGTTTCCTCATTCAATTTGTTACCATCTTGTTTACTTGACAAGTTCTAGTTAGGTCCTTTTTACAAATCGAGCACAATCCTTCAGTTTGCTGATAGATATGTAAAGAGACCTAAGGGCATATTAAGGAACGTTATCGTAACCGTGCAGGGCATGCAATTCCTAGTGGACTTTACTGTCCTGGATATGGTATGCCCTACATAGTTGCACCTTACCCCGATCATCCTTGGGAGGCCTTTTTTGGAGACCGCGAAGGATCTCTTCAATTATGATATAGGGAAGGTATCTTTTCACGTTTAGGGAGAGAAAGTACATATAGAGATGGTGAGAGAGTCACACATATCTAGTACCGCATCTACAACTAGTTCAGATATCTTGAGTTGTTTAGCCACTTGTGATTACATAGATGAGGTTCGTCTTGATGACTTTGAGAAGTATCGAGTAGAGACCCACGATTTTCTAGCAGAGGATGGGTCCGAGAATACAATTGGTAGTTGTTCTGATGGTACATTATATTTTAGCATTGATGATGATGAGTAGATAGAATAGATACCTGATGATTTTATTGCAGACATTTCAAATTCAAAAAGTTTACATGATTCCTCCATTTCAAATGATTTAGAGACTGAATTTCATTTAGCTTAGTTATTTTCCTCTAGTCATTCTGAGGATGAGCATAGTAGCAAGTTCGATGTTGTTTTAAAGATTTTTTGTAGTCCGACTCTAGAGCATATTGAGATGGTGGAAAACCATATTGCAGATACATCTACTACCAGCACGGATTCCATTACACAGACATATGAGGTTACAACAGAGCCAGATTCTACCTTACCAGAGCTGAAGCCATTGACACCAAACATGAAATATGCTTTCCTTGTGGGTCCAAAGCGATAGTTTCCCATCATTATCATCTCATCTTTGATCGAAGAGCAATAATCTCGTCTGATGGAGATTCATGAAAGAAACCACAAGGCTATTGGGTGGAATGTATCCGATCTCCGTGGGATAAATCCTGCTTTGTGTTCTCATCATATATATCTTGATCATGACTACAGACCTTCTAGAGAATTTCAGCGCAGGCTAAATCCAGTTTTATGAGATGTTGTCAAGAAAGAGATTACGAAATGGTGGGACGAAGGGTTTATTTATCCCATCTCCAACTCTAAATGGGTCATCCCATTACATGTTGTCCCAAAGAAGTCAGAAATTCAAATGATTAAGAATGAGAGTGGAGAGGAGATTCCAAAGAGAGTAACCACATCATGGCGGGTGTGCGTTGATTACAGGAAGTCGAACGCCGCGACGAAGAAGGACCACTTTCCTTTACCGTTTATAGACCAGGTCATAGAAAGGTTAGCAGGGAAGGAGTACTTCTGTTTCCTTGACGATTACTCCAGATACAAATAGGTCACTATTGCTCCTGAAGATCAAGAAAAGACTACCACACATGTCCTTTTAGTACATACACTTTTAGACGGATGCCCTTTGGATTGTGCAATGCCCCTGCTACTTTCCAGAGGTGTATGCTTGCCATTTTTGCAGACATGGTTGGTGATTTTCTAGAGGTCTTTATGGATAATTTTTCGACCTTTGGTGAGTCCTTTGATAATTGTTTAGCGCACCTAGACCATGTTCTTCAGAAATGTTGTGAGGTAGATCTCGTTTTGTCGTGGGAAAAGAGCCATTTTATTGTTACAGACAGGATCGTGTTGGGGCATGTCATCTCTAGGCAAGGCATGGAGGTTGACCATACCAAGGTGGATGACATCAAGTGTCTCGAGCCACCATCCAACATCAAGCAGTTACGGTCTTTTCTTGGGCATGTTGGCTTTTTCAAAAGATTTATTCAGGATTTTTCCAAGATTGCCTGACCTTTAACTAAACTATTAGGCAAAGACATCGAGTTTATGTTAGATGACAAATGTCTTCATGCCTTCCTCACATTGAAAGATATGACTATCCGTGCTCCTATCCTACAGCCACACGATTGGTCTCTTCCCTTTGAGATCATGAATGATGCTTCAGATTTTACGGTCGGAGCTGTATTAGGATAGAGGAGGAATGGACTTCCCATTGCCATACACTATGCCAGCCAAACTTTATATTATGCTCAACGCAATTACACAGTGACAGAGAAGGAGATGTTGGCAATGGTATTTGCATTGGACAAACTCAGATCATATCTTCTTGAGTCAAAGATTATAGTTTACACAGATCATTCAGCTATCAGATTTTTAATGGAGAAGAAGGATGCCAAGGCACGCCTTCTTAAATGGATTCTCTTACTTCAGGAGTTTTATTTAGACATTAGAGATAAACCTGGGGTAAAGAACGTGGTAGTTGATCACCTCTCCTGATTACAGATAGAGCAGCCTTCAGATGAGTACACACCAGAGATTGCAGAGAGATTTACATATGAGAGTATCTTTGCAGTTACAGAGCTTCCATGGTATACAGATATAGTGAACTTTCTGGTTACATAGAAGAGTTCACAGGGTTGGCCGAAGGATCGAGTCGATAGACTAGTTTCCGAGGCACGATACTACCATTGGGAGGATCCGATTCTTTTTCCTGAGGGACCGGATTGTGTTTACAGGCGATGTATTCCTCAGGGGGAATACAATAGTGTCCTCACTCTGTGCCATTCCTTAGAGGCAGGGGGCATCATTTAGGGAAGAGGATAGTGCAGAAGGTACTTCAAAGTGGATTTTGGTGGCCGGCTCTTATTAGAGATGCTTGCACATTCGTAAAGATGTGCCTGGATTGTCAGAGAGCAGTAGGAACGGTCAGTGCTAGAGATGTGATGCCAATGCAACCTGTAATTATTTGCGAGATCTTTGACGCATGGGTATGGGATTGTTTCCTTCCATCAGTGGCTTTGAGTACATTCTTCTCACTGTGGATTATGTTAGTTAATGAGTGGAGGCTATACCCACACGAACCACATATAGTAGGACAGTGTGCAAGTTCTTGCGGGAACATATTATTTCACAGTTCGGTATTCCAAGTATTCTTATTTCAGATGAGGTTAGCCATTTCATTAATATGGAGGTAAAAAAAGCTAGTGAAGAACTATGGCATTGATCACAGAGTAGTTTCTCCTTACCACCCACAGACGAACAACATGGCTGAAGTTTCAAATAGGGAGGTGAAATCCATTTTTTAGAAAATAGGAAGAATTGGTAACAGCTTCTAGACCAGGTTCTTTTGCCATATCGTAATCACCCTTTAGACTGGTTTATTGGAAGCCATGCCATTTGCCCGTAGAGATCATGCACAAATCTCAATGGGCTTTAAATGAGATTTCACTTGATATGCAGAAAGCAGGAGCCAAGAAGAAGATGGATCTGGATGACCTAGTAGAGATTCGAAATCAAGCATACGAGAACACCCTCATTTTTAAGGACAAAGTGAAGAGATGGCATGATAGACATATTCGGCACAAGATCTTTATTCTTGGGCATAAAGTATGGTTGTTCAATACACGATTGAGAATTTTTCCTGGCAAACTAAAGAGCAAGTGGGAAGGACCCTACATAGTCAGAATGGTGCACGCCAATGGAAGCATACCTATATCAGATGTGTCACCTGGTGCAGAGCCATTCGTGGTGAATAGGCAGATGCTGAAGCACTTCGTGGAGACTACTGATCATCTGGCCCGTGTTATGTATATAATAATAAAACTAAAAATATAAATAAAAATACCTAAAATGTAGGTATTTATACCTATATATACACTCGTAAAAATTAGCACCTAATAAAAAAGGTTGTAAAAATAAATAGAAATACTCATAAAATAGTACATAAAATAATTAAAAAATTTCAGGTTTTGAGTTTGTTGTATATAAATAAATTTCGATTTTAACTTCATTTCCTTTCCATTTTCTGTTGTTTTGTCCTTTTGTGGGCCTATGTGGCCCAATCAGAGCACTTCAAGTGTTGACCTAATGCCAACTACACGGTGTACCTGCCCCCTCTATCATACCACACCTCTTTCACCTACCCCCTTCATTTCTCTAAGTTTTTGGAGAAATTCTACTACTAGATGAACCTTGGTTCCTTCACCAACCTTGTGATCCTTACCTTCCTCTATCTCGCCTTGCTTCCGGATTGATCATACGGACACTTAATCTCTTGCAACTTCATGACACAGTGTAGGCTCCAACAAGATTAGACGTTAGGCACCCCTAGACAATCTCGATCAACAAAATGGTGCCATTGTCAGGGAGCAATGCATAGGGTAGGATAGTGTACATATTATCTGCATAATCTATTTTTCCTTTATTTAAATAATTGTTTATCTATGCTAATCATCTCTCTTTGTTGACTTTTCTGCGAGGGCTCACTACACGACGATCTTTTAGGAGACTGAGGTCGCCAAGTAGAGAGGAGGTCGGCCCCTTCCTTGTAGGAAGGTAGGAGAGAGCAGGAAAGAAGGGACAAGAGCAGTGCATATTAGCTTGTTGTAGAATTTATTTTTATTTTTGTGAGAAAGAAACTCTATTTTTATTGTAATAATACAGATTTGGACACTTGGACATTAAGACATTCATAAACATATTTTATCAGGTGTTTATTCACCCGGGGGGCTACTCGATTTTCTCGTGGTTTTTCATTGTCTTATATCATTTATTCTCTCTATTTTCCCACTTATTTTCTTATGTTTCTCGTGATTTGAGTTTTTTTACTTTCTTTTTATTTGTTTTGTGTGAATGATCCCTTAGATTTAGGATTATTTAATCGATTAATCTAGGTCCAAATTGATAATTATCCCATGTACCTACGGTCTCTAATACGTTTGGACTTAGACCAAATCAAACTTATTCATCACGCTAATAACAACTTTTGATCTTAGGACAATTTAATCAGCTTGCACTGTATACAGGATACTTTTTAAATTTGTCTGGTGATATGCATATTTGACGTTGCGATTAAAATGTGTTGATTGTAGTGAACAACGAAAGACAAATATGCTTATCAGACAAAAGACAATAAATAGAAGAGAGAGAGAGACGGAGATAGAGATAGAGATAGAGAGAGAGTTGGAGAGAGCGAAAAGAAGAATAGAAGAATAAACTTCTCTCTCATATCTTTTTGTTTCACTAAGTATTTATCCATGTAAGTGTCCTTGAGCCGAACACAAGGAGGCAGAAAGTAGTACTCAAGATTTTCAAGGTGAAAATATTTTTGTGATTTTTATTTCTTCACAAAAATTTTTTGTTGTTTTAGTTTTTTATCTTTTTTATTTGGTTCCATATTTTTCCAATTTTTATTTAATTTTTCAAAGTGATGATTTGCAGAGAAGTGATCTACTCTATAGTATGTAGATGATAAAATATAGATGATACTATATAGGTATATGACACGAAGGAATCTCGAGCAATGAGCTCGAAAACTACACACAAAAGAACTCAAAATGAAGCGATCTATGAACAAATCAAAACTTGAAAATAAATAGGCAAAAATGCTCGAGGAATACTAAGAAACCTCTATAGGTTAGTTAGCTAGATACCCTAGAAAAAACAATGAAAATAATGTCCAAAATAGGTCCAAAGTTACCCTATAGTTTAGGGGTACATGTGTAAAACAAATATAAAATGTATTGTAAATTGGAAGGTTCCTTTGCAATTTGGTCCCCACACAGGGACCTATTTGCAATTTATGCAAATCTTTGGTGTGGGTTTTGATTCTTAAAATGTGATGGACCTATTATGTAATTTTCCCACCAGTTCGTCACATGCGGGGGAGATTAGATCTTGGCGAAATGATCCTGGCCATTAAAGGGAACCACATGTTGATAACATGCGTCTCATTTATTCTTTTTGTGGTTCTTCTCCAAATGGTGAGCACTCAGTGGTGGATCTTGAATCTGGTGATGGCAACAACTTGGCGGTGGCGCTAGGCACTCCGACAGGGTGATGAATCTGTGATTCATCATCTCAATATATTAATCTTAGCAAAATCCATGAGCCAAATATAAAATAAATATCATTAAAATAAACAAATTAATAAAATGATTCTTGTAAATAAAAGACATTAATTATTGTATATTATATTATACAAAATAATTAATAAAAAAAGTAAAATAAAGGAGTTATTCACTTGTAAATAGTCAAAACTTCATGTATTTTTAATAATTTCATATTAACTTCTTTTCAGTTAATTCTTTCTCTAACTTTTATATGAAAATGTATATAAAAAAATAAAATAAATTCCACTTTCAATAAATATTCCTAGATTTCAAAGAGAAAAGGCTATAAACTCCATCTTCCGGGCCACATTCCTACTCTGTATGAACTCCAACTTCACCAAACTAACTTTTAAAGTTCAAGTTAGAAAATTATCTATTCAAAGAAAGTGGTTTCATTAAAATCATAGCTCTTTACAAAATATATTTTTATTTCTTTCTTTCCTATTAATTTTTTGTTATATATTTTTATAAAGTAAATAATTATAAAAAAATATTTTACCATTGAAAATAATGCAATGTAACACTATATAAAGTGTAAATATTGTTCTTTCCCTCAATTTTCCTTTTCCTTTTCTTATATATCAAAAATCACAAAAAAGGTATTTGTATTTTATTTCATTTCTATCATTTTATTTTTATTATTTTGTAAATATCTTTTAAATAAAAATATAAAAAATTCAGAAAAACCATGAAATTGTGTTTTATTTCTTAAATATACAAACACAGAAATCTTATATCTTGTACATATTGTTTTATTTTGATTTCAATGTCAACATGGAAAATGTAGATTTCATCTAAATCCACATTTTCTATGTTGATACTTTTGTAAAATTTCTTCTTTTATTTCTTATTTTTTAGTAGCTTACTTTAATTATTTTTTTATTCTCCACCAATTTCCATTCTCCCCTCATCTTCCTCTTCTTTTCAAACTCCAAGACCATTTCTTTTCTAACTTTTCCATCTTCCTATTCCTTTCATTCCCTTCATTCTCTTCATTCTCCTTTATTCCCAAATTCCGTAAACAAGAGAGAAGAGAATTCTAGCCCCGCCGAAGCTCCAATGTGACAGCTCCACCTTTGGCGTTGAGCGACGACGAGTCACCAACTTTCATCGGCCATTGGCGAGATCTGTGGAGCTCCGCTTCGTGTCGCAGTCTCTTCCACATCACTGTGCAGCCTCACATTCTTCGCCACACGCTTGAGGCCATGATAGGAGTCGCGCACTATAGCCCCACCCTCCGGCAAACCACGATTAATTTACCCCTCTCCTTTTCCTTATTCATTTATTTATTTAACATTTTTTGTTGTCCTACATCATCAATTATTTATAATCATCACCATCACCACCATAACATAAACCATCCCACCATTCCCACTTTTTGATTCCCTATTTGAGAAAATAAAAGAAATTGTTAAAAAATTAAAATCAAAACAAAACAAAAATAAATAAAAAAGGTTGCAGTAGCCATGGGCGTTCGCCGCCGACATCCACCACACCTCCTGTTGCACCGGCTGCACTACCGCTAGCATCTCCATCCTGTGGTTGTCTCCATGTAGTGCTCAGCCCATGGCTTGCTATTACCAGTCCCGTGTGTAGGTCATGTGCTCCTCCTTCTGTGTAGCTGCAGCAACCACAGCAGGACTCCCGCGGATCTCCTCGCCACCACACCGTCGATAGTCGCCCGGCCCACGTCCTAACGTCGCCCATGCATGGTTATGTCACCTGGGCGCCACCGCCTTCTGCTGTCCCTAGGGCTGCCTCCTGCCACCGTGCCCCCCCACCCGACCTCACGTACTGCCACATCGCAGCTACTCTCCAGCCCCTACTGTGGGGACACTACTCCGGCCTCCCGCCTCCCTCCTTGTGCAACACACTGTTGTATCAGACACCTTTTGCGGTCGTGCACCCTGATGAATCAGTGATTCATCACTCTAAAAGTCGAAAATAGAGCTTTGTTCCCGAGTTAATAGCTGCATATTTCCACTTATATTGCATAAGTAACATTCATGCATACATTGATAACATTTGCATTTTAGCATCCACATTTGCATTAAATAATAAGCCAAGATCACTTGTAAAATATCCACCTATAAAACAACACCTCCCTTATAATATATACACCTTTAGTTCATAATATAAGGAAGAAGGTCAGAGATCTCCTTTGTAAAACATCCAATAAAGCCCTAGAACCCCTGGACCATAAAAAGCCCATAGTTCTCTTGTACCAACTCCAAAATAGGTCTACTCAATTTCAGATGAATACACATCCAGAGACCTTTAAAATGAGACTAATTTCATCCAATTCGGAGCTCGTAGGAAGAAGATGGGTTTTTGGGCCTCTATGTATACTATATATGTGTATATTTGTATTCCTGTATTTTTGTATCATATTTGACCTCATCTCCGTCTTTGGTAAACATGAAATTTGTAGATCTCATCGAGATCTATTCATGTTTTGAGTTTTTCAAATTCGGCCTCCTTCTCTCTCTAAACTCTTTTCTTCTCGCAGCCACTCACAGCTGGCCACGTGACGCCCTCTGATTGCGCCACGCAGCCCGCTCCCCTTGCCTTAGCCGCCCGCGCCCACAATCGTTGGATCTTCATCCCGATCCAACAGTTGCGCTACCTCCACGTACGCCCTCTTTCTCAGTCGTCTGATCAACAACCATCTCCCATCTCAGCCGCCCGCCTCCGCCTGCTTATGCACCTGACACGTGGCGCATTTTGCGCCCTTCGATCACGCACTCGACTTTTCCATCTGAGCCGCTAGCTCCGCAATCATCGCCAACCCTCCGATCGTTCCTTGAGTGCATCACAACCATCCATCACCACCTTTTCCTCTGTGTGCCACATGGCAGCTCATGAACCATCCGATCTATTCCATCTCAACCTTTCACTTCATCCGTATTGTCAGCCATTCGATTGTTCTCCAGAAGGGATCCCCACCGCTCATTAGCGCCGCTCCCACAACTCGACACGTGGCGCACCGCTAACCCTTAGATAGCTTCGCCTCAGATCAAATCCAAGCCGATCCTTAGCGCTTTCTTCTCCGTCGTTGGATCACAAGATCCAATGGCCAGGACCTTGTATTCTACCTCCGGTCGGCCTCTCTCCCACGATATCCACTGCGCCGATCCGTCGCCCCCTTTCTATTCTCAGCCCCACTCCTGCCACCCTCTTCGACCGCCAATACCACCACGATGGAGCCCATTCTTCCCTCATCCTCGCCAGCCCCCTCGCTTCCCACGACTCCCACCAGAGTCGCCTCACAACGACCACGAACCTCACCTCGTCACCAGCTACCCCATCACCTTCACCCTATAAATCATCGTCCTCTGGCCACATTCTTCCCGATCCGCCATTCCAGAGAAGTTCCCTAATCTCCGACCTTCCAATTGGTGACAACGATTAGACGAAGCATTGAGCGAAGAAGGGGCGTCTTCTTCGGTGAGATCCACGGTCATCCACGGCGTGCTGCAGCCTCCTCCACGAGCTGCACGAGCTCAGGCCTACTACCGACCTTCGAGCGACGACCAGGAGCTCAGACCCGAGCTCCATTCCCCAGGTAGCATCCTCCATTTCCCTCCAAATCTCTTCTTGTCTTTTCTTTGTTTTTCTCCGATTAAATTCACCCTCCACCATCGTTTTCTCGCTCCACCATCATCACTCTGAGCTCCACGATGGAGCACTGATCTTCGCGCACCCTTCCATATCCTCAAATGTCGCACGTCACCTTCGCTCGATGCCAGCTCCGCCACCTGGGGGGAGCTCGATCACCGGACACCCCACACTGCTACGCAGGCCTCGCCTTTCACCTTGCACACCTCTATGAGCACGTGCACGCTATGGCTATACCTCTAACCCATGCAGGTACCCTCGCTGTCACTGGTCGGAACTTCGTCGGAGCTCCCTTCGAGCTCCTCCGTCATCGAGCTCCAGCGCATCTCCTCCACTCCTGAGGCCACCAGACGCTTCGCCACCTCGCCCCGCATCTTCCGAGCTACGTCACAGTCTCCCGCGCCCCTCGCCAATGGCTGGAGGACAGGGCAGAGCAAGCCCAGCTTCGCCGGAGCCCCGCCTTCTCCTCCGCAGGAGGCGGAGGGCTGTTGGAGACGACATCACACAGCCGTTCGATCATCTTGATCGAACGGTCAGAATCACGCCACGTCGCCTCGCGAAGCAGCCGTAGGATCAGGCGGATCCCACGCGTCTGGTCACGCCACATCGCCATCAGCCAGAGTAGCCCAAGGCCGTTGGATCCCTCTAGATCTAGCAGTGCTTCGTCGTCCACGCGTCATCATTCCGTAACCGTTGGATCAGCTGAGATCCTACGGACTTGATCGCGCCACGTCGCCCGATCCGAGCCTCTTCCCCGACCTCTAGGCTCGGATCACCCGAAGCTTCTCCGAGCCTTGATTCGAACCTCCAGAGCAGTCGAGCCTTGTCCCGAGCCACCGACGTCCACCGAGCTTAGGGCACCCCACGTGATCTGCACGTGCGGCCTGGGCAAATTGCATTGAGGCCCCTGAAGTTTTCTGATATTACATTTCAGTCCCTACAAAGCGACCCCATGTGAGGAGCACGTGCGTCTGTGGAGAAATTGCATTCACTCCTGCCTGCATTATAGGTAATTACATAATCGTCCTTGTCATCATATTTTATTTTAGCAATTTTAATTCATGTATTGCATTTATACCCATGTCTTTGCACGCATATTTAGGCATTCATCTTAATTCATTTTTGAGTTTTAAAAATTGCACTGTGTAGCTTACATTGTCCTACTCATTATGTGACACGTGCCATAATTTTGTAATTAGTGGAATTTTTTTATTAATTAGTTAGCTCATTTTTGTCATATTTTGCCCAATTTCACCTTTTAATTAATAGTAATTTCTCTGTGACTCAAAAAATTCCTAAAAAATCACATTAAATCTAGGATAATTAGCTTCACCTTGCATAAAAATTTCATCTCAATTTCACGCATTTCTAGGCCTAAATAATTTATTTGATGAATTCCTTAATTTATTTTTAATTGGTTCATTTCACATCAAAATTAAGGTCTGACAATTTTCCTGGAATCCTCATTATTAGATCTATCTACGATAATTTTTATTCCCAAAAATATTGTGATTTGATATTTATTAAAATTAAATTAGTCAAAATCACTCTACATTCATTTTCAATTCACAGTTAATTCGTTTAGTGTCAGAAAATTCCAAAAATATTAGGGTAGCTTAATTTCATCCCATTTCATCATCTAGCCAAGTTTCATCATTTTTGGACTTCATTTAGACACTTTTCTGATTTAACTTTAAAACTGGCCTGATTTTGCATGTGTCTTGCATAAAAAAACTGAAAAAGACCAAAAATATTCCCTCTGAAAATCGATTATTAGAACTTCGCTAAAAATTCACCTAAGGAGACAGTTGCCTCCCTGAGTTCGACCTTGGACTCCTAAGTAAAAAAAGTTGCCACTCGAAATTAAGTTGTAAAACAAAAATTAAAAGTGGTTTTTGATTCGCTCTCGTTATCTGACTGCAACGAATATTAGTAATTAATTTGGACATTAATTTGCTCGAATTAACAAGGGTGGTGGGAGCGATATCAAAATGGCGTCGTTACCGGGGAGGCACGGCTTAGGTTAATTTGCAGTTATTTCCAAGTGTTTGATTTTTTCCCCGGGTAGTCTGACCCTCGGTTTTCTTGTGAATATTTTGTCTTTTAATTTTTGCATTTTTTTGTGTCATTCTCTGACCTCAATTTATTTATGTGCGAGGAACGTGAGGAGTCGAAGATGCTTTGAAGATTCGACATTTAAATTTTTGAGTGAATTGAGAGAATTTGTATTTTCATTTTATTTCTTTATTTTTTTCGCATCATTTCCAGCGGTTCCCGTTTGGGTTCTCGTGTTTGTAAATATAGTGAAACTGTGTCCCCGTGTGCTGTGTGGTTTGAATGGTAATTTAGGCTTGCACTAGCGGCTCCTCGAGCCACTCTAGGGTTTGCTTGTGCTCGTAATTTTTAGGACCACACAACCACTTAAAAGATGCACTTAGACCGCAGATCTAGCCAAATCAACCTGTTCTTCACTCGCTAATAGAACTGCTTGTCTAGGAGCGGATTTTGTCGCTTGCATATGCATGTAGTGTAAAGTTTTCAATTCTGTTTTGCATCCTGCATAAAAGCGAAGGGATCACTGTAAGTCTTCTTAACTCAGCATCCGCATCATTATTTTTTTCATGCATCGACTTTTCTCGATTTCCCCCTCTGTTTTTCACAATTAATTTAAACGGAAATTGGGACTGGACGATAGGCGTGCTGTGTGGTTGGACTAACAAGTGAGAACTAAACTTAAAACCAGGACTGCTAACATTATTGACCAAACAAATATAAATACAATTGGAAAATCTGTTTGTGGGAGATTAATCCCTGACCTTATTTTCAGGCTGAGTGAGGGTACTTGAGTGTGTGTGAACACCTTAAGGTAGAGCTCGAATCTCCGCCTTCCATATCACGTTCCGACTAATCCTAGCAAATATCACAAGTTGAATTTTTAAGGTTCACTGACTAGTACCAAGTAGCCTCCGCCTGTCTCAAGTAGATAGGGGCGAAATTGTGGTACTTCGCGACAAGTTGCCAGTAACCTCCCGGGGTGAAGTTCTGGCCTTGTCAGCCTCCGCTTGCTTGCAGGTAGATAGGGGTGTGGTCTTTGAATCCATCAACTTGGGATAGGAGCGAAGAAAGGGAGGACCGGCGGTATCTTAGGCGACAGGTTAAACAGGGAAGACGCATCTGGCTATGAGCCGACTTCCCTTTACGCCGCTTAATCCTTGCTATCTGGCTTGAAAATGACACTTAAAATTTACAAGATTAATTGGACTTAGTTTCGAGCCCTTCACTGTATTGAGTGTGAACCCAGGGTCGTGGATTGAATTGTTTGCTTCAGGTAGGAGTCAAGTCCTATCTTCACTTAGAAATCCCATTTCTTCTCGCCACATCAAGATGAGTGACTGGGGGGATATCAGCTCTTTATTCACCAATCTCTCTTGGAGCCCCCCACAAAACTCCTCTTCATCGGCCCAAGCGCACCTTGGACCAACCGGGACTCATGACCCTCTTGAGTTCCGGTTCCCTCACACACAGGGTGGTTACTCTCAAACCAACCCTTTACTCTCCTTCGAGCTTACCGAGGAAGACCATCGCCTTGGTAGGAATTCCTTCCTTGATTTGTCCTCTGACACCGATATTGTTTCATACCCAGGAATAGAGGATAAGATGCCACCTAAGCAGCCACCGGATGAGGATCCATTGCCACAAATTCTTAATCGCCTTGCCACAGCCGAACAGCAAAATGCAGATCTCACGGCTAGAATGGGATAGATTATTACAACAGGAGGAATCGACTGACCAATGGTTGATGCCTACAATCCAGCGGAGAATGAGATGCAAAGTTTGTTGGCACCAACGATTCTCGCCGAAGCATTTGAGCTCAAGCCCCACTTCCTTAGTCTGCTACCGAAGTTCAACGGAAATGCCCATGAAGAACCATATGCCTTCCTCTGAGACTTCGAGCTGGTTTGCAACAACCTTAGCCATCCTAGCGTTGGGCAGGACTACATTAGACTGAAGGCCACCCAATTTGCCTTAGGATATAAGGCAGCACATTGGCTGAAAAATCTAGGGGTGATATGTACAACCTGGATGCAGTTCAAAGACTTATTTTTTGAAGAAGTTCTACCCTCTCAGTAGGACTAACCAAATGAGAACGAAGATCGCCAGTTTCTCCCAGGGACCCAATGAACCATTCCATGATGCCTGAGATAGGTTCAATGACTTAGTTTAGAAATGTCCCTGCCACGGCATTTCTAAGGCGATCTTAGTCCAGACCTTGTTCTGTGGTTTAACCCCGGAGATGCAGGGGTTAGTCAGTGCCACCTGTGGAGGAAGCTATCTGAATAAGAACGAGAACGTTGTATGGAAGATCCTAGAGCAGATGGCAGAAACCAGCAGGTCGCAAGCCACCAGGGCCTATCAGTTGTCTCCCTCAATCCTATCCAACGAGACAACCCGGAGGACTGTAGCGGATCTGACCGAGAACATCATTCCCAATATGGGGATGATTGCTGATAAGTTAACCATGGTCGAGCAGATCCACAAGAGGGTTACTGACCTTGAGTCTCTCTCACGTCTATCGAAGCAAGTGGAGGAACTTACTGAGAAGGTAGCTAAGATAAAGCTACCTGCCCCTTCTTCACCACTCGCACCTGTGCACAGAGTCCATCTTGTACATGAGCAGGCACCGGGGCATCAGAGCGGTTGGGTGGAGGATCAAACTTACACCCAACAGGACCAGCATGCACCCCCACAAGTGGAGACCGGATACGAGGAGCCTCTGCAGGTGTTCGATATCAACGGGTTGTGGTACAACCGTGACCCCGTCAGCAGACAGTCGGGGATGGGGAATGGTCAGCCTCACCGACCCGCCCCAGCTTACCAAGGAACCAGCTCCATCCCCGCACCGCGCTTTGTTCAGTCTAGGTCAGAACAAGGGTATCAGCCTCAGCAGCAGCAGCGCACATTTCAGCAGGGCCCAGCACTGTCCCACCAGCAGCAGCAGTATCGGCATGGCCAGCAGGGCCAGTACAGAACCTCGTCTGCAAGTCAGCATCAAGCCCATCCCACCGAATTGGAGTCCCTCACTTTGGCGATCCAGACCCTGTCTGATAGAGTCCAACAAATCGAGAATGACTATCTGGATATGAGAACTGATCTGAATTGTGTCTCTCGTACCCAAGATCAACAGATGGCACAAAAGACCCCAATTCTCGCACAGGTTCAGGCCAACCCGAACAGCTTAACCCATGGCCAGAACCGACCTCATGATCAGGTATATTATTCAGATAATTATTTATCTGAACATGAGATCCTTTTGTATGATAATGTGAATCATATGTCCCTCAGGAGCGTAAGGACCATGACCATACCTGATCGGGCACGGGCACCGAAGGAAGGAGCCACCAAGTCTCTACCTGAGGAGAACTTGGAGGAAGAAGAGGAGCAACACCACCATCACCATCGGCAGAAGAAGAGGACGTCTGAGTCCTCGAAGCAGCAATCCCGCATCAGCAGAGAGTCCGACGGAATCGATGAAGAGCCCGCACCTCCATCTAAGGAGGATCATCAAGAAGTCGTGGAAGACGCATCGCCGGTTTCACCTCAGCATTTTCCTTTTAGTCAGAGTCAGAGTCCGAGTCTGTTTAAAAGTCTGAGTCGTGTACAGAACTCAATTCTAGATTTCAATGAAAATATTTCAGTTTCAGAACATGAGTTGGAGTCAATAATCACTTTCCCCCGAGCTCTCAAGGGTGGAAAGAAGAAAATTAAAGAAATCCAAAATGATGACCCTGAGATGGCAGAATTATGCAACAAACACATCAAGGTCACAATCCCCTTTGACAAGTACGTGGAGATGACTCCTGCATTTCAAAAATACCTTACGGTGAGATGCACACCTAATCGGGTTAGCAGGAAGACCAAAAGCTGTGTTGAGAAACACGTTCTATCAGTTGCCATGACTTGTGCAATAAAGAACTCGTTTCCCAGGAAACAAAGAGACATGGGTGCACACTATGTAGTGAGTCATGTTGATGACATCGCGTTTGCACGCACTCTCCTAGATAACGGTCCCTCAATTAACTTAATGCCTACAGCCCTCTATGAGCGGCTTAATCTCGGACCTCTTAGGAAATCTAGATCCCTCCTGCAGTTCGCTGATAAATCAACCAAGAGGTCCCAAGGAGAATTGAGGAATGTTGTGATCAAACTCGAGGGCCAGGAATACATGGTGGACTCCACTGTCCTAGATATGGAAACCCCTCGTAATTGGAGAGATTCCCATATCATCTTAGGCAGGCCCTTCCTCAGAATAGCAGGGGCCTTGTTTGATTATAAGATCGGGAAGATCTAGTTCCAAACTCTAGGCGGAGATGAGGAACTCGAGATGAAGCAGACCAGATGGCAGAGACCGGATTCCGAATCTAGCATCGAGTACTCTTCAACCGAAGCAGACCGCGATCATGTAGACATAGTTGGGCCATGGAGACAGAACCTAGCCAGCACCGATGAGTCCCTCCCCTCCGGAGATGTTCCCGTGCATGAGTCAGTTTGCAAGGTCCTCAGAAACGAGTACAACTCAGAACTTGCATCACCCTACATCATCGATGACTTAGAGGCCCAGTTGGGCTTGTCAGTCCTTACCTCTTTAGGATAATCGGAAGATGAGGATGACGAGTCGGACGAGGCTTTTGCCGATTGCATGGAGACCTTTGACGATCCGACTCCAGAGCCGAACAACTTGGTGGCAGCTATTACAGAGAAAGATCCAACCACTTCCAACACCGAACCAGATTCGATTGAGCCAGATTTCCTAGATGATCACACCATACCTGAGCTCAAGCCTTTACCCATAACACTGAAATACGCTTTCCTTGCGGATCAAGACAAGAAATTTCCGGTCATCATCAGTTCGCGATTGATCGAGGAGCAGGAATCTCGCTTGCTAGAGATCCTGGAGAAAAACCGCAAGGCAATAGGCTGGAGCATTTCCGATCTCCACGGGATAAATCCCGCTCTGTGTTCGCACCATATCTACTTGGAGAATGAAGCCAAACCCTCTCGTGAATTCCAACGTCGTTTGAATCCAAATTTACTAGAGGTCGTGAAGAAGGAGATAGAAAAATGGTGCAACGCGGGTTTTATTTATCCCATCTCCGACTCTAAATGGGTGGCCCCAATCCATGTGGTCCCGAAAAAGTTGGGAATTCAAACAACCACCAATGAGGACGGAGAGGAGATCGTGACGCGAGTGCCCACCTCGTGGTGCGTCTGTGTGGATTACAGACGCTTGAATGTCGCGACGAAGAAGGATCATTTCCCCCTACCGTTCATTGATCAGATCCTAGAGAGACTAGCAGGGAAAGAGTTCTTTTGCTTATTGGATGGGTTCTCGGGCTACAATCAAGTAGTCATAGCTCCGGAGGACCAGAAAAAGACCACGTTCACATGCCCCTTTGGTACCTATGCTTTCAGGCACATGCCCTTTGGTTTATGCAATGCTCCAGGTACTTTCCAAAGGTGCATAATTGTTGTATTCGCCGAAATGGTCGGCGAATTCCTAGAAGTCTTCATGGATGACTTCTCGGTCCAGGGCGATTCCTTCGATTCCTGTCTTAGGAATCTGGACCGAGTCCTCAAACGATGTTGTGAGGTCAATCTGGTGCTCTCCTGGGAGAAAAGTCACTTCATGGTAACGGAGGCATTGTGTTGGGGCACATCATCTCCAAAAGAGGATTGGAGGTTGACCCTGCCAAGGTGGATGTAATCAGACGACTCCAGCCACCAACCAACGTCAAACAGTTGCGGTCGTTCCTCTGGCATGTCGGATTTTATCGGAGATTCATCAAGGATTTTTCTAAGATTGCCCGACCGCTAACTGAGCTTTTAGGCAAAGACATGGAGTTTGTTGTTGATTACAAATGTCTTGAGGACTTTAAGCTATTACAAGGAATGATCATGGACGCACCTATCCTGCAAGCCCCAGATTGGTCTCTACCTCTTGAGATCATGACGGACGCCTCAGACTTTACTGTTGGGGTTGTATTAGGACAGAGAAGGGATGGCGTCCCGTTCGAAATTCACTATGCAAGCAAAGTGCTTGACACCGCTCAGCATAACTATATAGTTACGGAAAAGGAAATGCGTGCGGTAGTGTTTGCCTTGGACAAGTTCAGATCTCACTTAATTGGATCCAAGGTAATTGTGTTTACTGACCACACGGCACTGCGATACTTGATGGAGAAGAAGGACGTGAAGGCGTGTCTTCTTCGATGGATTTTACTTATCCAGGAGTTTGATTTGGACATCCGTGATAAACCTAGAAAGAAGAACGTAGTAGCCAATCATCTCTCTCATCTCGAAGATCTCGATACTTCCGAGGATCCACCTATTCGAGACTCCTTCCCTGACGAGTCGATTTTTGTTGTTGACTCACTCCCATGGTAAGCCAACATCGTGAACTATATTGTCTCCAAGAAGGTTCCTGAAGATTGGCCAAGAGCGACATCGACCGACTGAAGCCAGATGCTAGACACTACCATTGGGAGGATCCGATCCTTTTCTTCGAAGGACCGGATTGTGTCTGGAGACGGTGTATTCCTCAGGAGGAATACCAAAGTGTCCTTTCTTTATGCCACAGCTTGGAGGCAGGAGGACACCACTCCGGGAAGAGGACCGCATGGAAGGTACTTCAGTGTGGCTTTTACTAGCCGACTCTGTTTCGCGATGCCATCACCTTTGCGAAGTCGTGTCCAGTATGCCAGAGAATGGGAGGAACCGTTGGTTCCAAGGATGAGATGCCAATGCAGCCTATCATCATTTGTGATGTCTTTGACGCATGGGGAATCGATTTCATGGGCCCATTCCCTGTTACCACGGATTCGAGTACATCCTTCTTGCGGTAGATTATCTATCCAGGTGGGTGGAGGCTATCCCGACCCGAGCCGCAGACAGCAGGACTGTCTGTAAATTCATTAGAGAACACATAATCTCTAGGTTTGGGATCCCCAAAATGATGATATCAGACGGGGGTAGCCACTTTGTAAATCGGGATGTGAAGAAACTCCTGAAGGACTACGACATCGAACACCGTGTTGCGAGTCCTTACCACCCACAAACTAATGGTATGGCTGAGGTGTCGAATCGGGAGGTTAAGACTATATTGCAAAAGCTTGTCTGCCCAGACATGAAGGACCGGTCTCATATCTTGGATCAAGTCCTCTGGGCGTATAGGATAGCTTACAAGACACCGTTAGGAACCTCCCCATTCCGAATGGTATTCGGAAAGCCGTGCCATTTGCCCGCAGAACTAGTGCATAAATCAGAATGGGTAATTAAGAAGGTCAACTGGAACACACACCTTGGGTAGAAGCAGAGAGAAATGGATCTGAATGAGCTTGTGGAAGTCAGAAACCGCACATATGACAACAATTTCGTGTACAGGGACAAGGTGAAGCGTTGGCATGATAGATATATCATACGAAAGACCTTTGTTCCTGGACAGAAGGTATGGTTGTTTAATGCTAGGCTGAAGATCTTCCAAGGCAAGTTGAAGTCCAAGGGGACATGTCCATTTGTCGTCCATACAGTGCATGATAGTGGATGTATCGTGATCTCAGATCTCGCAGATGACACACCGAAATTCCTGGTGAATGGACAATTGTTGAAGAACTTCGTCGAATCCAATGAGCAGTTAGTCCATGTTGAGGAGATTGTATTCATGCGCGAGACAGAGTCAGCAGATACACCTCGAGCCGCGTATGAGACCTTGCAGAAGTGAGCTCTAGCCATCAGCAGCATCTCGAAAGATTCAGACCGACTCACTTATATTTATCATCATTCCTGTACATTTTGTCCTTTCTCCCCCGCGACTCTAGTAACCCATCCCCGCCTCATTAAATCACTATCTTGGACTATACTTAGGATGACCATATCCTAAGTATAGGGGGGATGAGCTACCTGAGTCGGCTCACTGTACATTCTCCAGATCACGTTGGTCCTCATACTCACTTCCGTCCTATACTTAGGCTGACCTGAGCCTAAGTAGGGGGGACCAATGCCCGCATTGTATATTCATCCACTTCTCTTCTTGACCTCGCCCGCCCCGCTTTTTGACTTTCTTCTACACTTAGGCTGCCAGAGCCTAAATATAGGGGGGCTGGTCGATTTCTATACATTTTCCATTCTCTTTAGCTCTCCTACGCTTAGCACGAGCTATGTCTTTTTCCCCGCTTTTCATGCTCTGAGGACATAGCACATGCTAAGTATAGGGGGGAGTGTATATATTACATATATACTTTACCCATAGCTCGTACTTTCGTGTATTTTCGCGTACTTTTTGCAATAATTACGGGTGGGTAAAAATTGAAAAAAAAATTGTATAACACTTGTAAATTTTGTATAATACTTATAAAACTCTTGTAAATTGTTGTAACATAGGAGGTATACCAAAGTTTTGAAAAAAACACACAAAAAATAGGCTTCTTATTTACTCTTGCATATCATCCTTGCATTCAAAAAAAAGGTCTTGCATTTCATTCATCTACATAGCATGTCATCTGCATCTCATCTGCATATCTTGCATATGCAAGGTGGAAAGCTAGTGGGTTCTGCACCAAGTTATAAGTAGATATTGAGGATAGACTTGATTAGACCTTAATCCACCTAATTTCAGAGGAACCTTATAGGAACTGGAGTTAAGATTTCTCAGGTCAAGTGACTTAATTCTTTGAGTCTGCAAGTCTATGTTCACATGTCATCTTGATTAGTCTAAGTAGAATATCTCGTGCACACGTATGATTCTTTTAGATAATGACTTAACTTGGACAAGCACAATGCGCGTATCTCTTCATTGATGAGGTGGTGAGGAGGTAGAATCCTTTAGCTTGGAGTAGCACATGGGTGGAAACATACGTCCTCCTCTAGGGAGGGTAGTGCATCTCAACCTGGTCTGGTGGTGTTGACATCTAAGGATGGGATGCTGTGGGTTGCAATAATGCTTCAAAAGAGGGATAGTCTACTGGCTCAAGAGGAAATACTCTTGATGTACATGCTGCACCTTGTATATAGTTTTAAAAAAATATATTGCAAGAACTCTAAAAATCAGACAGGTCCAAGAAAAAAATAATAATACCTGTCAGAGTATGTATATTAGCAAGAAGTCTGCAGCTGGATGACTTGGCTACACTGGTCAGGCATCCTGAGATAGGTAGCTACACTGGCTACCGTCCATTCTTTTTCTCCATCCCCTCCTCTTGAGCTGATCACACTTGAACTTAGAAGGGAATACCCCGCTCCTCGAGGAAAGAGTTACTGGACCGGGTTATTTGAGTTACCTTGTTAGAGGAGGCTGGTTCCAAGCCATTTCTGATGTGAAGAGTTACATTTCACTTACACAGTACAAGTAAGAATCATAGTCATCAGAAATTTGCGTCTGAGGATTTGTTCAGACCTGACTGTTGAGGCGTCTTGAATAGAAGACTTGTGGAACTTGAAGTCAGTTAGGTCTTAAGTTCAGGTCCCAATAAGGTTCCGCCACACCATTAATCCAAAGGTCGAGTCAAGCCCCATTTTCAACTTTTGTTCATGACCTTGGTATGGAACCCAAAATCATTTCACTCTTGCTTTCATTTTAGTTGCTCGGGGACGAGCAAGGTTTAAGTATAGGGGGTTGATGAATCTGTGATTCATCACTTTAAAAGTCGAAAATAGAGCTTTGTTCCCGAGTTAATAGCTGCATATTTCCACTTATATTGCATAAGTAACATTCATGCATACATTGATAACATTTGCATTTTAGCATCCACATTTGCATTAAATAAGAAGCCAAGATCACTTGTAAAATATCCACCTATAAAACAACACCTCCCTTATAATATATACACCTTTAGTTGATAATATAAGGAAGAAGGTCAGAGATCTCCTTTGTAAAAGATCCAATAAAGCCCTAGAACCCCTGGACCATAAAAAGCCCATAGTTCTCTTGTACCAACTCCAAAATAGGTCTACTCACTTTCAGATGAATACACATCCAGAGACCTTTAAAATGAGACTAGTTTCATCCAATTCGGAGCTCGTAGGAAGAAGATGGGTTTTTGGGCCTCTATGTATACTATATATGTGTATATTTGTATTCCTGTATTTTTGTATCATATTTGACCTCATCTCCGTCTTTGGTCAACATGAAATTTGTAGATCTCATCGAGATCTACAACTTTCATGTTTTGAGTTTTTCCAAATTCGACCTCCTTCTACCTCTAAACTCATTTCTTCTCGCAGCCACTCACAGCTAGCCACGTGGTGCCCTCTGATTGCGCCATGCGGCCCGCTCCCCTTGCCTTAGCCGCCCGCGCCCACAGCCATTGGATCTTCATCCCGATCCAACAGTTGCGCTACCTCCACATACACCCTCTTTCTCAGCCGTCTGATCATCAACCATCTCCCATCTCAGCCACCCGCCTCCGCCTGCTTATGCACCTGACACGTGGCGCATTTTGCGCCCTTCGATCACGCACTCGACCTTTCCATCTAAGCCGCTAGATCCGCAATCATCGCCAACCCTCCAATCGTTCCCTTGAGTGCATCACAGCCATCCGTCGCTGCCTTTTCCTCTGTGCGCCACATGGCAGCTCATGAACCATCCGATCTATTCCATCCCAACCTTTCACTTCATCCGTATTGTCAGCCATTCGATTGTTCTCCAGAAGGGTTCCCCACCGCTCGTTAGCGTCGCTCCCACAACTCGACACGTGGCGCACCGCTGACCCTTAGATCGCTTCGCCTCGGATGAAATCCAAGCCGATCCTTAGCGCTTTCTTCTCTGCTGTTGGATCACAAAATCCAACGGCCAGGACCTTGTCTTCTACCTCCGGTCGGCCTCTCTCCCACGATCTCCACTACGCCGACCCGTCACCCCCTTTCTATTCTCGGCCCCACTCCTGCCACCCTCTACGACTGCCAACACCACCACGATGGAGCCCATTCTTCCCTCATCCTCGCCAGCCCCCTTGCTTCCCATGACTCCCACCAGAGTCGCCCCACGACGACCACAAACCTCACCTCGTCACCAGCTACCCCATCACTTTCACCCTATAAATCATCGTCCTTCGGCCACATTCTTCCCGATCCGCCATTCCAGAGAGGTTCCGTGAGCTCCGACCTTCCAATTGGTGACAGCGATTAGACGAAACATTGAGCGAAGAAGGGGTGTCTTCTCCGGCGAGATCCACGGTCATCCACGTCGTACTGCAGCCTCCTCCGCGAGCTGCACGAGCTCAGGCCTACTACCGACCTTCGAGCAATGACCAGGAGCTCAGACCCGAGCTCCATTCCCCAGGTAGCATCCTCCATTTCCCTCCCGATCTCTTCTTGTCTTTTCTTTGTTTTTATCCGATTAAATTCGCCATCCACCATCGTTTTCTCGCTCCACCATCATCACTCCGAGCTCCACGACAGAGCATTGATCTTCGCGCACCCTTCCATATACTCAAACGCCGCACGTCACCTTCGCTCGACGCCAGCTCCGCCACCTAGGCGGAGCTCGATCACCGGACACCCCCCACTGCTACGTAGGCCTCGCCTTTCACCCTGCACAACTCCACGAGCACGCGCACGCTTCGGCTATACCTCTAACCCCTGCAGGTACCCTCGTTGTCACTGGTCGGAACTTCGTCGGATCTCCCTCCGAGCTCCTCCATCACCGAGCTCCAGCGCACCTCCTCCACTCCTGAGGCCACCGGACGCTTCGCCACCTCGCCCCACATCTTCCGTGCTACGTCACAGTCTCCCGCGGCCCTCGCCGACGGCTGGAGGATAGGGCGGAGCAAGCCCAGCTTCGCCGGAGCCCCGCCTTCTCCTCCGTAGGAGGCGGAGGGCCGTTGGGGACGACATCCCACAGTCGTTCAATCATCTTGATCGAACGGTCAGAATCACGCCACGTCGCCTCGCGAAGCAGCCGTAGGATCAGGCGGATCCCACGCGTCTGGTCATGCCACGTCGCCATCAGCCAAAGCAGCCCAAGGTCGTTGGATCCCTCTAGATCTAGCGGTGCTGCGTCGTCTACACGTCATCATTCCGCAACCGTTGGGTCAGCTGAGATCCTACGGACTTGATCGCGCCACGTCGCCCGATCCGATCCTCTTCCCCGTCCTCTAGGCTCGGATTACATGAAGCTTCTCCGAGCCTCGATCCGAACCTCCAAAGCAGTCGAGCCTCGTCCCGAGCCGCCGACGTCCACTGAGCCTAGGGCACCGCACATGATCTGCATGTGCAGCCTGGGCAAATTGCATTGAGGCCCCTGATGTTTTCTGATATTATATTTCAGTCCCTACAAAGCGACCCCACGTGAGGAGCACGTGCGTCTGTGGAGAAATTGCATTCACCCCCCCCCCCCCCCACATTATAGGTAATTGCATAATAGTCCTTGTCAATATATTTTATTTTAGCAATTTTAATTCTTGTATTGCATTTATACCTCTGTCTTTGCACGCATATTTAGGCATTCATCTTAATTCATTTTTGAGTTTTAAAAATTGCATTGTGTAGCTTACATTTTCCTACTCATTATATCACACGTGCCATAATTTTGTAATATCAGTGGAATTTTTTATTAATTAATTGGTTCATTTTTGTCATATTTTGCCCAATTTTACCTTTTAATTAATAGTAATTTCTCTGTGACTCCAAAAATTCCTAAAAAATCACAATAGATCTAGGATAATTAGCTTCATCTTGCATAAAAATTTCATCTCAATTGCATGCATTTCAAAGCATAAATAATTTATTTGGTGAATTCCTTAATTTATTTTTAATGTTCATTTCACATTAAAATTAAGGTCTGACAATTTTCCTAGATTCCTCATCTTTAGATCTATCTAGGATAATTTTTATTCCCAAAAATATTGTGATTTGATATTTATTTAAATTAAATTAGTTAAAATCACCCTGCATTCATTGTCAATTCACAGTTAATTCATTTAGTGTCAGAAAATTCCAAAAAAAAAAGGGTAGCTTAATTTCATCCCATTTCATCATCTGGCCAAGTTTCATCATTTTTGGACTTCATTTGGATACTTATCTGATTTAACTTTAAAACTGGCCTTATTTTGCATGTGTCTTGCATAAAAAAACCGAAAAAGACCAAAAATATTCCCTATGAAAATCGAACATTGGAACTTTGCTAAAAATTCACCTAAGGAGACAGTTGCCTCCCTGAGTTCGATCTTGGACTCCCAAGTAAAAAAAGTTGCCACTCGAAAGTAAGTTGTAAAACAAAAATTAAAAGTGGTTTTTGATTCGCTCTCGTTATCTAACTGCAACGAATATTAGTAATTAATTTGGACATTAATTTGCTCGAATTAACAAGGGTGGTGGGAGCGATATCACACCCCCACGCTGTGCCCCCGCCAACACCACCGCTTTTCAGCGCCTCACGTGAGGAGGACCTTTCTATTGAGTAAATTGAAAAAGTACCTCGACGGTATAAGTAATTAATGAAGTGTCCTTAAGCATAACTTTATTTCATTGAACTTTTATTTTCGTGTTTGTAAAAAGACCCTTGTGATTATGATTTAATTATGACGTTTGATTTCTATTTTGAATTCTAAAAATAGCATATTCTTCTTTATCTAATTCTACATAATGTGGGAATTCATTTCCAATTTTGTGAGCATTGATTGATTCACTAAAAATCAGAGTTTGAAATTCAATGATATTTTACCCATTATGCTCTGAAATTTGCACACATTTATTCCTTGCTCTAAAAAATCTCAAAAATAGAAATGATGTGTCTAAGTGTGCTTTAAATTATGTCCAAATTTCATATAAATTGAAAGTCTCTTGTCCCTGAAATAAATTGTTGAGTGAATGTTGTAATTGATTTTTAATTAAAATGACATAATATTTTTAGGCAAACTCAAGTTTCATGGGTTGCCAATTAATAGACCTGATTGAGATAATTTTGGTTTGGCATTATTTCTAATTATGCATATACTAGGAATTATTTACACAAATTCACTCTGTTTCATTAAAAATCACAAAAAATAGTGCATTGTCAGAAAAATCTAAAAAAATAATTTAAGTTCATTTCAAAATATTTGAGTTTCTATCCAAGTTTCATTATTTTACATTCTTTTTGTATGAAAAATTTCATAAAAACCCCTAAAAAGTTTGTATTTTTCATTGTTGCTTTTCAAAATCAAATATTCTAAAAAAATACATTTTGCATTCATCATTGTATTAGGATTATAGGAAAAACACATTTGGCTAAATTTGATTAATTTTACATTAAATTTTAATTTGGATAAGTTGCTTGATTTTTTAAGAACTTAATTCAATCGCATTTTGCATTGTCATTCATATTGCATAAAAACTACCAAAAACATATTTCTCCGAAAAGCATGTATTAATTGATCTAATCTGCATTATAAGTTGTTCCTTTGCCTCCTTGAGCCTACCCTAGGGCTTGTCCAAGTTAAATAAACACAAAACCGCACTTAATTCACTCCATTTATTTATTTATGTGTTTATTTTTTATTGATCCCAATTGTCCGACTACAACAAATTCGACACTATTAAATAGGATGAATATGGGATTCGTCAAAATGGAATCGTTGTCAGGGAGGCAAACAGCTTTGGATCATTTTAGAAAATTTAATGTTAGGTTTCCACCCTCGGGTAGTCTGACCCCTGATTTTTGTTGTAATTATTACTATGATTTTTTTTTACATTTATTTTGTTGCTTTATTTTATTTTATTGTTTCTATCTCTTTGACCACCGTTTTGTTTTTTGCGAGGGACCCGATGCGACGAAGCGGATGCTTAGGTGGTCGAGCATCTCGAGAGCATTGGAGGCCAACTTTTGTAGGAATTAAGTCGACTAAAGGATTTGCATTAAAATTAAAATCTAGTCGAGTCGTGAGAGAGTGTAGAATCTAGGATTCTATTTTTCTTCAATTATTTTATTTTTTAATAACTTCATATTTCCATCAGATTCCGTTTGGGATATCGCGTGTGTACCTGGAATTTGAACATTATTTTTATGGTGTGTCGAGACCTATTTCACTCTCCAATAATGGTGGGGCTCGACTTGAGTGACTCCTAGGGTAGACCTGCACTTGCGGCTATTAGAGCTTTACTAGGTCAAATATTTGCTTGTGCTCATAAATTCTAGGACCACACATTCACACTTAATAATAGGCACCGTACACCATTCTACTTAGTCAAACTGAAATCTATTCTTCCTCGCTCATAGTATTTTCTGCTAGGTGCGGTTTTCTCTGACTTGCATTTCATTTAGTATAAAATTTCCAATTCTTTATTTCATCTTGCATGTATAGCACGAGGATCACTGTAAGTCGTTTGAATTAAGCATGTGTCATTGACTTTTGTATTGTATCAGCTTTTCTCGACTCCATTTCACCTGGTTTTACAACTTAGGATATAAGGAAATCGGGACTTCTCATTAGGCGTGCCTTGTGTGGTGGATCTAACTAAGTGAAAATCAAACTTAAAATCAGGACTATTAATATAATTTTGACCAAAAAATTGACTAAAAACTAACACTCATTTTAGGGAGAGCAACCCCGTCACTGTATGCATTATTATATATTTGTTAAGAGGTGAGGACATATCCCTAGGATAGTGCCTAAAAACCACATTTTAATCTTGCATAATAATCCAATTTCTTGATTTGCCACTTAACTAAAACTAAGAAGATAAATGATCGGACTTTTGCAACCATCATTGGGTTGAGTTGGTGAAACAAGGGTTTGCTCTTGTGTTTGTTTGTTTGTGTTATTCGATGCGCTTGCACGTTTTCTACCTCGATATGCTTACATTCATCCATTCATCTTCAAGATGTCGGTATATTGGTCATCATATCCATGTCACTCCTCTTCGAACATATTCCGATCATCTTCTCCTTCTTATTCCTCCTCATACGACCATCTAGACCGCGAAGTCAGAACCCTGACTGACTTCCCTGCTTCTTTGTACTTCTCACCTACCCCACATTCTTACACCCTTGGCCCACTTCCAACATGGGCTAACTCATCGTATTCTCGACTGCTTGCTGGAATCAAGAAACAATTCGGAGAGCAAGCCACTGCTAAGACAAGTGATTGGTAGAATTATGTGCCCCCACATACCTCATTCTCACCTCAAGTTAGGACCGGACAACAATTTAAATATACACATCCTAACTTGACCTAACTGTTGATTAACCTTAGTGATCAAGCCCACATTATACAGCCTTCATATCACCTATTCGGTGAGCCTACACATGCAAGGGACTGGACCCGTGAGCTTAATCATTAAAACCGCTATCTATTGACTCCACCACATGAGGCTCCGACTAGTTTCTGCCACACAGATGGTCTATGTTCCACCCAGAATTACATGCCGGAGTCTAGGTATGTTGACTATGAGACCCCAAGTTCTCAAAAGTATCCTTAAATTGAACAGACTACTCCCATTATTTTTCATGGGGAAATTGTGGAGGATGATATTTCTAGGATTATTAAAAGATATGGATTAATTAAGGATAAATATAGAAATATCATGGATCACTAATTTCATTTTATGCCAGCCCGAGTATGGAAGTGGAGAATGAAATGAGTGGATTCCATGTTGAAAATCTAGAGGACACAAGGAAACACACACATACTTTGTACATCTAGAGCCCATTCTACCTCCCTCTTCTACTAACTACTTGCCTTCCAATCTAGAGTTTGTACAATCTCCATTGCTCCTTCTCCTATAAAAAAAACAACAAAAAAAAGAAAATCCCAAAAAGATCAAAAAATTGAAAAACCAGAAAATCTTATAAAAATAGAAATTGAAAAAGACCTAAAAAACTAGATCCTTCCTTAAGGGAAGCACTCGATGAGGAATTGATTTTTAAGCTTTCCTTAATAAAGGCCATAGATCTTCCCCGACCTCAAATGATTTGTGAGAAGTAAATTGATGCCTAAGAGGCCGTTTAATAAGAGGACAAGGACTAAGAGATACATAGTGTCTATGGCCACCTCCATGGTGATGGGGCGAAAGATCAAGAGTCACAAAGTGAAGCGGTTTCCTAGGGTTGACTATGAAATCAAAGACACTACTTTCACCCATGCCAGAATCGATGATGACTCGTTGATAGATATCCTCCTGACCTCCGTGTTTGCCAAGCTCAAACTCAAATCAGTTAGAAAGTCAAGAGAGATCATTTAGTTGGTTGATCGGTCTATAAAATGATCGAGAGGAATCATTTTAGTCATCATTACTTTCCAAGGTGCTCTACTCCAGGTAGACTTCATGACCATTGACATTGAGCACCGAGTAGAGTTCACCCAGTCTCCAATCATTCTTGCGAAGCCGTTCTTGGCCTTGTCTAATGAAACTATAGATTGCGAGACTTGAGAGATCGATTTCACCGCATTGGGAGCACTCTGGCCTGACTCATTCTTTGAGGACACACAATATTCTAAGGTAACCCACATAGCCACAGACAGTCATTATCATCAAGAGACAGATGAGTCCCATCTCTCTACTACACATGAGATACCATCTGTCCAGATGACCATTAGTTTAGAGACTCCCCACACCTCCACTTCACCAACTTCTTGCATCACCATCATCGTTATAACTTCTAAATAAGACTCATAACTAGAAGCTATCCCTGAGTCAGACATGACCTATTTTGATTGCCTTGACCATTTCGATGATCTGACAAATGAGACCATCATTGCCAAGCCAATTGAGAGCACTATTACATACTTGAGACATGTGCTGACCTTACAAGAGTATTACAATGCATATGGTGATTCATCTAATGACATATCAATAGTCAGTACCTCATATACACTACCTCCAGAACCTTCACCAAACGAAGATAACCAGGACCAAATTGACCAATCTTTATAAATTGGTTGCTCCCTCCTCTAGTCGATCGTCTAGTAAGAAGAAGATGAGTGCTAATTCCTCGAGGCATTCCCCGAACATCTTAAGATTTATCAATCTCCTCTTCCTCTTGATGCTTCAGTTTCTAGAAAACCGGCTAAGAAAGTTGCCTTCGACATACTAGAGAAGGAATTTTCTGGGGATTCCTCATAAGGTATGGATGAGGTGGTCTAAACGAGTGAGCTCAGTTCAGTTGTTCTTAAGCACTATTTGTGCAAGAAGCTATGTATCGACCCTCGTTGGACGTTCCCTGCCCATAACTATTATTCATCTAAGGATGATTCTGATAGCGACACATATGTATATTACCCACCTCCTTGCTCTCGCAAGAAGGTTCGTCACAAACCTTCTTGTTCCTTGCATATTCTCACTCCTCATTGTATAGATTTTCTTCCTTTTATTTCCCTCCCTCTCCTGTGATTCGCTTCACTCGCCCCAGTTCTATATCATTTTCATTTTGTGGCTATACTTAGGATGACTAGATCCTAAGTATAGGGGGTGAATGACCCGAGTTGCTCTTTCTCTTCTTTTTATTTTCTTTTTGTATATTCTCCCAACTCTCATTGTTCCCCTAGTCTTGTGTTCTCTCCCATACTTAGGCTGGCAAGATCCTAGGTATAGGGGGGTGATGCCCGTTATGTATTCTCCATCTCCTCTTTTATTCTTTTTCTCTCACCCTCGACCTCCTCGTTTTTGTCTTCTTCTGTACTTAAGCTCTCAAAAGCCTGAGTATGAGGGGGTTGATCAACTACTATTATTTTCACCCACTTATGCTTAATACGAGCTATGGCTTTTTGTTACCTAGTGCCATAAGGACATAACACAAGCTAAGTATAGGGGGGTATGTATATATTAGATATATACTTTACTCATAGCTCAATCTTTCGCGTATTTTATGTGTAATATTCAATAAATACGAGATGGGTAAAAAATACTAAACTGTAAAACTTTTGGGAAAAAAATAAAAAAATTCAAATCATCAAAAATCTTTTCAAAAAAAATCCTTTTCCTTTTTCTTTATCAAAAAAAATAACAAAGTTTTAAAAAACATTTTTCTTCTTTTTCTCTTTTTCAAAATAAAAAACTTTTTCAAAAAAAACTTTTTCTTTTTTCCTTTCTTCTTTTTCTTCTTTTCCTTTATTTTTTTCTAAAAAAAGAGAAAAGTTTTAAAAGACTAACTAATGAGTTGGAAATATCCCTGACACTTACACATTCACACAAGACTAGTAAAGTTCAAGAATGCTTGGTTTATGAGGTTTTGAGATTTAGAGTTAACCAACCTTTGTCATTAAGGTCTTTGACTTAATTATTCACATTTTCCTAGTTTGAAAGATGTGTGTGATATATTGCATGCTTAGTCTCTACCTTAAGAATATGATCAGCACCTCACATACACGAATGTAGTTATGATGAGCTCAATTGAAATTTCACTTTAGGAACTAGGATGAGGGACTTAAGTTTGGACCTGATTTTATGATGCTCGAGGATGGGATTAAATCGATGAAGGCTTCATGAAGCCTGAGTGTCAGCACCTTTAACCAATATGAGAACATGTTTCTTGTATTATTCTCTTGATATTGACCTATGTGCCAGGGTGTGATGAAATCTAAAAAATTGTTGATCATTATGTGCCAACTTTGTAAAAGCAGTGAAGCTAGCCAAAATTCAAAAAAAATGTAAAAGAAAAAAGCTATACAATACAAAGTCAAATACAAAGAGCTTCCACCAAAGGCGAACGCTCCCAACCATTTCAAAGTATCTACTTGGACCAAAGCTATTAGGACCAGGAGTCGGGCTAGCACCCAAAAAGGGGTCTGCATCATAAATGCTATAAGTATGGGTGTAGAAGGTATATTAGATACTCAAAAAAGAGACACCCCAGTGTATTCCCAGGAAAACAAGTGCAGACGACTTCGAATTCTCTTGACGGACACACTGATCAACACCAAAAAATATATACGTGTTGAGTTCATAAGGCACTTGAGAGGATCCTTGGTCCAGTGAGAGGGAGAGAAAAAATTACAAAAACCCATACCCACCATCAACCGGACTTCCATCTGCACTTATTAAGTCTAACAACTAAAGAGATGGTGCATTGAATGCAAGAAATGATTTATTCTCTAGTGCTGAGGTTGGGTTCTTAGGAGAGTCTTTTGGACTGGAACCTTGGGTGACGTTGCGACTCTACTCGTGTAACTGCAGTCCACACTTAATGTCATATCCTTATTAGATATGTATACAGAGAGAGTCTTATGATTAGGAAAATTGAATACCATTTGACTAGAGCTTGGTTCAGCTTAGAATTTTAGGATCATTAAAATCGAGAGTTCTTCAACGAATCAAGTCTTGTATTCACATGCATAGTCAGGAGTTAATCCAACTTATTCATTCTTTATTTGCTCGAGGACTAGCAAAGCTTAAGTATCGGTGGTGATGAATCTCTGATTCATCATCTCAATATATTAATCCTAGCTAAATCATGAGCCAAATAATAAATAAATATCATTAAAATCAATAAATCGATAAAATAATTCTTGTAAATTAAATACATTAATTGTTGTATATTTTATTGTACAAAATAAATTAATAAAAAGCTATAAAATAAAGGTTATTCACTTGTAAATAGCTGAAACTTCATGTATTTTTAATAATTGCATATCAATACCTTTTTGGTAAATTCTTTCTTTAACTTATATATGTAAATGTATATAAAATATAAAAATATAAAATAACTTCCACCGTCAATAAATACTCCTAGTTCTCAAAGAGAAAAGACCGTAAACTCCAACTTCTCGGCCACATTCCCGCTCCGTATGAGCTCCAAATTCACCATACCCACTTTTAAAGTTCAAGTTAGAAAAATATCTATCCAATGAAAGAGATCTCATTAAAATCAGAGTTCATTTGCAAAATATGGATTTTGGGACCTAGTTGTATATTGTATATAATTTAATAATTTGATATTAACATTTTATGTACTAATTTAACTAATTTTTATTTATTTCTTTCTCTATTAATTCCTTTATTATATATTTTAATAAAGTAAATAATTATAAAAGTAAAAACAGAATATTTTACAATTGAAAATAATGTAATGTGACTCTATATATAGTGTAAATATTGTTCTTTTCCTCCATTTTCTTTTTCTTTTTCTTATTTATCAAAATTCCCAAAAAAATATATTTGTGTTTTATTTTTATTCTATTATTTTTATTTTTTTATTATTTTGTAAATATCTTTTAATTAAAAAATACAAAAAAAATAGAAAAGTCGTGAAATTGTGTTTTAATTATATAAATGCAAACACCGAAATCTTATTTCTTGTATACATTATTTTATTTTGATTTCAATGTCAACACAGAAAATGTAGATCTCATCTAAATCCACATTTTCCATGTTGAAATTTTGGAAAATTTCTTTTCTTTTATTTTCTTAGTTGTTTTTGTAGCCTACTTTAATTATTTTATTTTTTTATTCTCCACCGACTTCCATTCTCCCCTCCTCTTCCACTTCTTTTCCAATTTCCACCCTGTTCTTTTCTAACTTCTCAATGTTCCTCCTTATTTTATTCCCTTCATCATCTTCATTCTCCTATACCCTCCTATTCCTTAATCAAGAGTGGAGAGAATTCCAACCCCACCGAACCTCCGAGGTGACAGCTTCACCTTCGGCATTGAGCGATGATGAGTCTCCGACTTTCATCGACCATTGGCAAGATCCACGGCGCTCCGCTTCGCATCGTTATCTCTTCGATGCCATTTTACATCCTTGCATTCTTCTCCACATGCTTGAGGTCACGTCGGGAGCCGCGCACCGTAACCCCACCCTCTGACGAAACCACAAGTAAGTTATCCCTCTCCTCTTCCTTATTTATTTATTTAACATTTTATGTTGTCATGCATCTTCAATCATTCATAGTCATCACCATCACCACCATCACATAAACCACCTCACCATTCCCATTTTCTTACTACCCATTTGAGAAAATAAAAACAATTATTAATAAAATAAAAAACAAAAAATAATAAAAAAGGTCATAGCAGCCAACGTCGTTCACCACCGACCTCCACCGCACCTCCAGCTGCACTGGCCACACTACCGCCAGCATATCCACGTGTGGTCGTCCCCACGTAGTGCTCAACCTGTGGCCAACCAATGCTAGCCCAAGGTGCAAGCTCTATGCTCCTCCTTCTACGCGAATGCAGCAGCCGCAGCAGGGCTCCTACGAATCTCCTTACAACTATGCCCGTGGACACCCGCTTGGCCCGTACTCGAGCGACGCCGACGCACGACTGCACTACCTGGGCGCCCATCACCTTCTGCCTTACCTTGCGACACCTCCTGTCGCAGTGCGTCCCCCCTTCCCTCACATGTGGTCGCGTCACGTCTACTCTCCAACCCCTCTTTAGCAAAACTGCTTCAGCCTTCGGCCCCCTCCATGCGCAACACACCATCACGTCCAGCACCTTCTGTGATTGTGCACTCCCGCATCGTGCCTCCACTCCTAGGGCCTCGCTAGGGTTCCACCAACCGCAACCTCTTTCCAGTTCCTCACATGAGGAGGACCTCTCTATTGCAAAAAGTACCTCAAAGGTATAAGTAATTAAAGAAGTGCCTTTAGGCACAACTTTATTTTGTTGAACTTTTATTTTTGTGTTTGCAAAAAGACCCTTGTGATTATAATTTAATTTGGACATTCATTTGATATCTATTTTGAATTCTAAAAACAGTATGTTCTTTATCTAATTTTGTAGGCCGTGGATATTCATTTCTAATTTTGTGAGCTTGAATGATTCATTAAAAATCAAAGTTTGAAATTTAGTGATATTTTGCCCATTTATGCTCTGAAATTCACATGCATTTATTCCTTTCTCAAAAAAAATTCTCAAAAATTCGAAAATGATGCATCTAAGAATGCTTTAATTTATATCCAAATTTCATATAAATTGGGAGTCTCTTGTCCAGAAATAAATTATCGAGTGAATGTTGTAGTTGATTTTTAATTAAGTTCATATATAATATTTTTACAAAGTTTCCTGGGTTACCAATTGATAGACCTAATTGAGATAATTTTGTTTGGTGTGATTTCTAATTGTGGATTTATTAGGAATTATTTACTCGGATTCACTCTATTTCGTTAAAAGAAATCATAAAAATCATATATTATCAGAAAATTCTAAAAAATGTGTAAGCACATTTCATCATGTTTGAGTTTCTGTCCAGGTTTCATTAATTTTGCATTCTAATTGCATGAAAAATTTCATAAAAACCCCTAAAACGTTTGTATTTGTCATTTTTTCTTTTTAAACCTGAAAATTCTAAAAAAATACATTTTGCATTCATCTTTGGATTAGATTTTTAGGAAAATTACAATTAGGCTAAATTTTATTAATTTCTGTGAAAATTTGATTTGTCTAAGTTGCTTGATTTTTTAAGAACTTAATTCAATCGTATTTTGCATTGTCATTCATATTGCATAAAAATTACCAGAAAAACTGTTTCTTTGAAAACTGTGCATTAATTGATCTAATTTGCATCCTAAGTTGTTCCTTTGCCTCCATGAGTCGACCTTGGTGCTTTCCCATGTTAAATAAACACAAAACCGTATTTAATTCAATCGCTTGATTTATTTATTTGTGTGGTTATTTCTGATTGATCCCAATTGCCCAACTACAACAAATTCGACACTATTAATTAGGGAAGGGTGACACCATCACCCTTTGAGCTCTCTTGTAGTGAGGAAGGTTGAGGAATACAGATGTGTCAAAGATGCAACTAGGGTTCCAACTATTCTTGAGAAGTCAATGCTTCTAGGTCATTTGCTTTGATAGATCGAAGCACATCAAGAGGAAAGATGCACCAAAAGTTGGATTGAAAACTCCAGATATCATGATATAACTACAAGTGAAGATTTATGCTGATTTGATTGAATCGGCTTGAAATTTAGGAATTGCTTGTGCAGCTATAATGGTTTCAGGAATGGGGACTTTCAGATCAAAAATCGATTGAAATAAGGGACTACGACGGGAATCAATAGATCGAGGATTAGGCTTCCTGATGTGGTGACTCATTGAACTAAATAGACAGCAGAATATAGAAATGAAAAGAATTGGGTGGACGAGTACCTTGGAATAGAGGGTTTAAGACACTTTAGTCTTTGTCGATGGTCAGTATTGTCAGAGCTACATGTCGTCGACGACAGAGATACAAGGCAGTGCTCCACCAGGGAACCAATCCCCTAACGTTAGTCTTCTAGATAGGGATGCCCTGGGGACTATCACCAACGAAGATGGATGGAGCGAGGCTAGGAAGTGGTGGAGGTCAGGCAATTAGAACTTGAATTGGAGAAGTTAGTTTGGAACGAATGGCCTTGAGGAATCAAATAGAGGTGAAGACGAAGGGCTAGATTAGATCTAATGGATGGGCATGTATCTAGGTTGCTAGGTGAAAAAATGAAGGGTTTAGATCGAGATTTGATGAAAGATAATTAGGTGAATTGGAGGCCTTGGAACAAAATCGCCAATAGCTTCATAGGAGGAAGACGGATTTTGGTGCTGACACACGTCAACACCACAATGGTCCAATATATAATTATGTTATAAATTATATAATAAATTCTAAATAATGTTATTTTAAATAAGTATAAAAATGAAAAATATAAATAAATTATCTAAATTATGAAATTCTTATAGATAATATATAATTTATTATTTATAAATATAATATTAATAAATACATGTATAGTTACTTTATAAATAACATATATATTTTTAATTAGATATTTTAATAAATAAGATGGTGTTTTTATCTTTTATTAATTCATATATTTATATGTATTAATAAATACATGTATGTACAATGTAGTTCAATTTCATATATTTTGTAGTGTTTTTATTTTTTTAAAATATTAAGTAAAGGTTTCAATTTTGGGCTTTATTTTATAAATAAACTAGAAGATATGAAAATAATTAAAAATATTAAAATCAGTTGTTCTATAATTAATATATATGAAATAAAATAAATAGCCCATAAACCAGTTATCATTAGGTCCTAAAATCGAATTTTGCAAACAGGCTATGATTTTAATCAAATCACCTTAATTAATTAGAGAATAATATTTTATGAACTTTAAAGGTGAGTAGAGTGAAATTGGAGTTCGTATCTAGAAGTTGTGGTTTGGAAGTTCGGGAATTGACAATTTGTAAAGCAAATTTCTTAGCATATATATAGGTTGGATTTTTATGATTTATATATTTTTATATACATTTTTTTGAACACGATAAAATAGGGTTTGGAGAAAAAAATATAACATATGAATTAGTTAAAATTAGTTGAAAATTTGGTAAATAAAATAAATGAATGAAATTAGTGTTTGATGTACAATACTAATTATTTTTATATTCTCTTCCTTATCTTCTCCTACTTTATTGTTTATCTACCATGTCGTACTGACTTGGACTCGAGTGTTAAGTTATATATATTTATATATATATCTTACAGATATATTTATATTTTTTTGAGTCATACTGTACATATATACATATTTATAGTACACCCTATTCCTACATTTTTATTTTCTTTTTTTATTTTTGTTTTTAATTCATAAAAATTCATTTTTATTCGTGAATGGTATTTTTATAAAAGAAATGAGAATTAATGCATATTTACATGTATTTCTTAAGGGTTTTAAGATAAAATGCGACAGAAATGATGATGAATCATGGATTCATCAACCCCCTATATTTAAACTTTGTTAGTCCCTTAGTAAGCGCTTATTCAAAGAATAAGGAAAAGGAAAGAAAATTAGAATGAATTTGTTTTCCTAAGCCGATTATGAGAACAGACAAAGGACAGAGCTTGATTGGGGCCTTAGAATAAGCATTTTGTTGAAGCCTTAACTAGGAGTAGGATTTTAGTCTCAACAGTCCTCAAGTTCCACAAATCCTTATACAGATTCACCTCAATATCCAACTCAGATCTACTTATCCATACTGCTAACTCTTTAAATCTTGAATTCAATTTGTATATTGTGTTAATTGTGTTAGCTCTTCCTGCTTAAAGAAGCGAAGAAACAGACCATCCTAGTAATACACTCCCAGGTTCCTCATCCAGCTACTCTTTCCTTAAGGAGGGGGTATTTCTTTCTAAGTTCAGGTAATGTTGTATCCACAATCGAATATGGGAAATAAGGTAGAAGAATGAGAAAAGAACTGGAGTGTGGCCAGTGTAGTCACATCTCCTTATGAAGCTCAGCCAATGTAGTCAAGTCTCTACTAAGATGTGCAGGCTTTTTAGAAACTTAGACCATTGTGGTCATATTTGTATTTGGTGGATGCCTTCTTTTTGGTAAAATTTGTAGTGTTGTTGCTTGCACAACATCAATCGTTTTATGCCCAGACGGATATAGCATCTTTTCTTCCATCTATATTTTTAGATATTGGAAGAATTGTGCCAACAGATCCATCCCTCATCCAAAGCTTTATTTCAACCCCACAACTCCTGTTTTTAGACTTCCATGCCACTAGACAAGGATGAAAATGCACCACTAAAATGAATTGCCTTCACAACCCCACGCAAGTCGAGCTAAGTGCAAAGTGCATGTCTCCAAAATTGTCCACTGTTGAAGAGTTAAATGGATGACACCAAGTGTTATACTTAGGCAAGTTTAAGTAGAAATCCGAAGATGGTCTCATGGAATCAAAAGATTTAAGTCAAAGACCTGGAGAGTCTAAATTCATGTTCCTAACTATGCTCCTTACAATGAAAGTCAAAGGCCACAACTAAGCTCTATCCTTTAGACTATTGCCAATCTTTAATTCTAGAAATCAAACTTATTCTGAAAATGCTAATGCAAATGCAACAATGTTTTTAAGAAGTATTTTTTCTGAATTTTACTCATTTTTATGGATTTTAAATTGAAATTTTTATGGATTTTAGTAATTTATATTTTTTATGGATTTTCACTTTTTCTTAACAAACCTATTTTTCAAAAAATTTACAAGATAAGTTAACAATATTTTGTTTTAGTCTAAATAACTAATGTATTTTACAAGTTTTATATACCAAGATTTTAAATATTAAGTTATTTTTGCATATTTAATTAAATAGGATTTTAAATATGTATTATACACCTTTAAATACGCATTTTAAATATATCTTTTAAATAAGGATTTTAAATAAGATTTTTTACATATATTTTACTTATTTACAAGGATTTTATAATAATTTAGTAAATAGATTTTAAATAAATTTAACCTTACCCACTTTTATCAATTTTATAGACATAAAACATAAATAAAAGTACAGTTATGTACAAAAGTATATATATATATATATACAGTATATATACACCCCCTATACTAAGCTTGTGATATGTCCTCATAGTTCCAAAAAGAGAAAAAAAGGAGGACATAACTCATGCTAAGTAAAAGTGGGTAAAAAGAACGAATGAATAGAAGTCAGTCTCCCACCAATACTTATGATCTGGTCATCGTAAATATTGTGGAAGAAAAAAATGAAGTGACTGAGGGCAAGGATATACAAAAGAAAGAAAGAAGAAGAAGAAATGAAATCAATGAAATCACTTGGTCCCCCTATACTTAGGATGAAGCATCCTAAGCATATAAAAAAATGTGGCCAAAAATTAGGGATGAGTATTAGTGTAAAAGAAAGGAGAATTAAGAGAAAAATAAAAAGAACAAAATACAAAAATGAAAATTAATGGACAATCAGTCCCCTCTATACTTATGATCTGGTATCCTATGTATAAAGACAAGCAAAAATGAGGACAATTGGGATCTAAGAAGAATATACAAGTGATGGTGTACTCCAGAAAATGAATGGTCTCGAAGGTCTCTAAATAAGACAAAATGAAGTGGAAGAGTTGTTATGGTCATGTACAAAGTAGATCACCTCAACCCGGGTCATACAAAATCATCTGTTGTGCAAGTGTGTACCCATCCCTAGCTAGCTGAGTAGGCCTGCCTTGGTAAGTAGCTGTTGTATACATAATAAGTCTCACTACTCTAGTAACTTTCTCTGGATTCGAACTATGGAAGTTGTCAATAAATGTGTCCATCACACCATCTGACTCTGTATGATGAATAGAGTGCATAATCTCTGAAATGTAATCAAATGACTCTCATGCTAGAATAAATTAACTCTCAATCTGTGTCAATGAGATATCTATTGCAACTGACTGCTCCTCTGATCCTGAAATGATCTCTATATCTGTATGTAAGCAGTCATATGAAGAACTAAGTACAGTATGATAAACCCCATCCTCATGTAGTATATCATGGGTATCAAATTAAACACTCTCAAGATCAAGAGAACGCATCTCGTCTATGTGCTGACAGTCATCTGCTAGGTTCATGTACTCTAAGTGAATGATATTATGGATCTTGCACTGCTACATCCTCTCGCCATCTCAATGTGTACCTTTTCGTTGTTTGTACGGAATGATACTCTCCCAAAATCATAATCAAAGAGGACATTTGTGGTCTGCAAAAAGGCCTTCCAAGAATGATTGGATCAAGGTGTAGCTATGAAGGGAGCTTCATGTATTGGAAAGTAAAGTCCACTAGAAACTGCAAACCCTATACGGTTACGATAATGTTCCTCAACATGCGTCTAGGTCACATTAGTGATCGATCAACAAACTGAAGTAGCACGTGTGACCTGTAAAGAGGACCTAACTTACATTTATTGAGTAAAGAAGATGGTAACAAATTAATCGAGGAACCATTATCTAAGAAAGTGTAATCGAATGTTGTATTTAAAATCTCACATCTAACATAGTGAGCACCTGAATCTCTATTTTTCTTGGGTACCTTGTTCTGAATAGCACATGATGTGGTCTTTCTCAAAACATATTTCTCAACGCGTGACTTCTTTTTCCTACATGTTGTACATTTATTTCTCAATTATTGCTTAGGTGTAAGAAAATGATCCAAGGCATCGTGAAGTGGAATCTTCAAAAATATGTGATCTTTAAGTAACAGTTCTGTATGTGGAGTCACAACATTCTTTTTTGGCTTTTTTTCTTTCCTTTACGAAACAAAGCATTTGGAAAAGGAACAAACTCAGGAAAAACAAAATTTTCTTCTTTATTCATATCATCAAGAGAATCAACATGTACATCGGGAGTCTTAGAATATTTAATAAACTCTCGAAAACATTGAAAGAAACAAAATCATCAGCAGAAGTGTTTGTATGGCCTAGCATGGTATCATCATCTGAATCGTCTATGTCCATATCTACTATCTCTACATTGCTCCCATGTCTAGCATCATCATGATCATCCTGGTCCTCATAGTGGTCCTCCTCCTCAGCATCAGAATATGTATCATCATTGATAGGATCTCGCTCCTTATATCATTTTCCATCTCCTCCTCTAAATCAAGTACTTGTGGATGTCTATCGCTCCTAGACAAATGAAGTTAGATAAAAATTCAGAAAAAGTGACATTACCTGTAGTGGCATCTATCTGATTTGGATGTCGCCTCTTATTGTTTGGGTTCATCTGAGGATGTGCTGGGAGAGTGCTCTTGGACGTAGTCAACTCATCCAAACGATGGTTAACCTGCTCCATCTCTGTCCTATGTGCAACCTGAAGTGTGATAAGCATATCCATGATCTAGTTTAGTGCCAGGGACTGTGCAGATAACTCTAGCTTAATAGTTTGCCCCTGGTTCTCTGCTCTTTCTTGTCTAGAAGTGTGCAGCGGATGTGATGTGTATGGCGGAGGAGATCTATAAGGTGTAACAAATGATTGTTAGCGGTGGCGGTAGTGTTAATACTGCGACTGTGTAGAAAGAGAATGGTAATGTTGTGCTGGACTATGATGAAACGTGTGGTGAGACTGCTATTGTGTATATGGTGCTCAATGCTGAAAATATGGATGTCCATGTTGTGGATGCATCTACCATGGCTGCTGGTGTATGCTCTAAGATGTAATGTGTGGTGATGGCTGATAAGGAACTAGAGTGTACCATATACAATTGATCTCAAAGGTGGAAGAAGGATTAACATCATTAATTACAAGCATCGTGATTTGTCTCTAGTTGGCAGTGGACGAATCCTCATGGCAATCTAACTGTGGAATCTTAGTAGAACATGTCGGCTTGCTTTGTACATAATGAATCTGAAGGGTGAGAGGAGTGGATAAGTATCTATGTGTCGACTGAGAAGAAGAAGAAGAAAGTGACTGCTGGTATTGTAACTGCATCTCGATCATCTTCTTTGTCAGATCACTCAACTACTGTGATAATCATAAGTGTTTATTCAACTCTCTTAGCTTCTGCAAGTCCTGTACTTGCTTCTAAATTACATAAACTACTGTAAGTTTCTCGTTGATAAAGCCCATGTCAGCAGATTATGACTCAGTCTCAGAAATGGGTTCCACCTTCTGATGATCTCACTGGAGTGGTGGCTATGGGGCCTTCTAGGATGCTCGAGTAGAATCTACAACTCTCAAGTTCTGGACCATCCCCTCAAAGATGGTCCACATAGGCTCAACATCCCTATTCAGATAGCTACCGCCACATGTTATGCTCACTAACCCCTGAATGTCTTGTTGGACTCCTCCAAAAAGGTTCTGTGCAAGCACATTCAAAGGTATCTCATAATGAGGGCATTTCTTGGTCATATCCTTGAATCGTTCCCATGCCTCATGGAACAAATCTTGAGAATTCTACTAAAATTAGATATCTTACTCATCGTCTCTTTCGTTTGTCTCAGAGGAAAATATTTACGTAGGAAGGTTGACTTAAGGTCCTCCCAACTCAAAATCTCTCTCCCTAGATGGTTCATCCAATAGAGTGCCTTATCTGCTAGGGTAAAAGGGAAAGCCATGAGGTGTATAGCCTCTTACATAACTCTTGGATAGCTCACTATACCATACCACAAATCATTTACATAACTCTTGGATAGCTCACTATACCATACCACAAATCATCTTAAATTAGTAAAGGAAGGTAAATGTCTATTCTATTATGTTCCCATAGAGGTTGGGAAGCAAAAAAATGAAGCATGGTCTCAAGTAGTATTGCCCTTGATGTGGTAGTAACAGAAGCCAATGTTGTAACGTGCTAGCTCCCGGGTCATACTCATCTCTCAAAGTAACAACATGAACCATGAAAATTGGTGGGTTCCCGGCTCGTGTTCTCAGTGCATCGTTCTTAGCTCTCAACTCATCTTGGACTCTAAACGGATATGTAATCTATGCGCTCATCTACTGAAGTGTGTCTAAAATCCCTTCCCTCTAGTTGTGGTATACATCAAGTCCTTTGGAAAGGAAAACGTCTCATAAGTACTTAGAGAAAAATGTGCAGGTGAAACAGATGAGAAGTTTATGTGAGGGTCGTCCCCGACAAAAGGGTTGGGAGGCGAGGGAGTCTAGGTCTAACTCACCTCTTAACTATGTTGGACCGACTCGGGAAGAGGGTCATCCCGAGTATATGAATATGTGTGTTAGATGGTGGAAGATCGATGGCTCACGAAGTCCGAGCGTAAAGATAATTTACATGTCATCCTTGATGGCAATAGAATATGAAAAGGAATATGATGTCAAGACAAGAGAAAGAGTGTGAAGACGTATAAGATGCTGAATATGCATAATCAACAAACAAACACAAAGCAAACCCCCCAATTCACCAACTTCACACAGTGATGACCGCAAGAGTTTGGTCATTTATCTTTTCAGTTCTAAAGTTAGGTGATCAAGCTGTTATTTAAACAGACTCGCAGGGGGTGTCACCTGGTCGCAAAGCATACATCTTCACACTTCCCAAATAGTGGAACCATCTTCCCTAGTTGTCTGATTATATCTGGCACGAAGGGAAATGTGAAGCGGGGTACACCAAAATGACTTTCTATGATCGGAGGCAAGTTCTTGCAGTTGCAACCGAGTACCTAAGGTGATACATTGGTACTTAGGGCACAAGTCCACGGATTTTTGGCTCTAGTCCTTAGGTCTACGTCCTCACCCACTCTGTCTGGAGGTAAGTACCTGCAAGAATAAGGGTTTTGCTCTCCCAAGACAATTAAGTCCAATTACTTTTTATTTTTGTCAGAGTCTCAAAAGGATTTTTTTATTTTTAGGGGTTTCACTTTTTTGGATACTTTCAAAAATACCTAAGGGATGTTCGATTTTCTATATCAGTGAAAATCATACCACATAAGGGAGAATCACATAATAACGTGGAAAAATATGATGCATGTAGGGATAGAAGCCATACCTGTCTCCATCTCTCTACATCCAAATGATCCATGCAGAATTGAAATCATAATCTAATGCATGTAAAACGTCATTAAACCGCATTCTAAATAAGTAGTTTTAGCGTAAGAATGAATACATTTTTCAAATCAATGTGAATTACACTTAATTGTGGATTAGGTCATTAAGTTTTACTTTAATCTTCCAATCATGCAAACATTTAGCCCTAAGCTCCACAAAAAAATCACATGAAACAAAGAAAAGTCAAAAAAATCGAAAAGCCACGGTGAGGTCCCCCAAGTGCACTAGTACTTGGTGAAATTGACCCGAAGAAGAAAGGTCAAAGTCTGTGTCTACAAGTCGGGATGTCCTTAGTGGACCCCTCCCTACAAAATGTAAAAACGAACAAGTGCCCCTTCCTCTCTCATAAAAATATAAAAATAGGCAAATGCCCTCTCAATCAGAAGAAAACAAAAAATTTGTCTCTAAAAATGGACTAACTGACTCATGTTGCTCCTCTACAACTGACTCATAAAGAAAGAGTTGATCTCTTCTAAAAATCCATCTCATCATGCACTCTCTACGTCACTTGTCAACACATACAACAATAAAAGAAAACAAAAATAAAAAACTGAGAAAAAATCAGAAATCAAGGAGAATATCAAATCAGAAAAAAAAAACCCAATAAAAAGGTGAAAAATAAAAGACAAAGAAATTGAGAAAAAAAAAGAAAAATTTGGGAAATTAAAGAAGAAAAATCGAGAAAATTGAAAGAATATCAAAACACATAAAATCGAGAAAAAAGGAAGAATAAAGAAAAATCACATAAAATCTCAAAAACCTAAGTATAACTATGTCTCCCCAGTAACAACGCCATTTTGACAACGCGTATTTGAAAAATGAACATTTACTAGGAGAAAAATCAGAAACTCAACAAATCCCTAACAACGGTGCCATTTTGATATACAGATTTGACGTCGTGGTTAAAATGTGTCAGCTGAAGTGAACAATGGAAGACAAAATATGCTTATCAAATAAAAGTCAATAAAATAGAAGAAACAGAGAGAGAGAGAGAAGATGAATAGAAGAATAAACATCTCTCTCCTATTTTATTGTTTCACTAATTATTTTTCCAGTCAAGTGTCCCTGGGTCGAATAAAATGAGGCAGAAAGTAATACTCGAGATTTTCATTGTGAAAATATTTTTGTGATTTTTATTTCTTTACGAAAAATCTATTTATTTGTTTTTATTTTTTATCCTTTTCATTTGATTTATATTTTTTCTAATTTTTATTTATTTTTTTAAAGTGATGATTTGCAAATAAGTGATCTACTATATAGTATGTAGGTGATAGAAATATAGAAGATATTATATAGGTTGATGACATAAAGAAATCTCGAGCAATGGGCTCGAAAAAACACACAAAAAGAACTCAAAATGAAGTGATCTACTAAAAATCAAAACTCAAGAAAATGACAAAAATGCTTGAGAAATACTAAAAAAACTCGCCAGGGTAGTAAGCTAACAACCTTAGAAAAAACAATGAAAATAATATCCAAAATAGGTCCAAAATTTACCCTATAGTTCAAGGGGACAAGAATAAAACAAATATAAAGCATATTGCAAATTGGTCCCTAGTCAGGGATATAAAATTTAGGAAAATAAGGTTCCTTTATAATAAGGTCCCTATGAGGGGACCTATTCGTAATTTCTGCAAATGTTTCTTTCTGAAAGTATGTTTGACTTATTATGTAATTTTCCCATCGGTTCATCACGTGAAGAGGAGATTAGATCTTGGCAAAATGATCATGGCTGTTGAAGGGTGTCGTGTGTCGATAGCATGTGCCTCGTCTGTTCTTCATGTCATTCTTCCCCAAATGGTGAGCGGGCGGCAGTAAATCTTGAATCCAGTGAAGGCAACGACTCGACGGTGGTCCTAGGCACTCCCGCATGTCGGACATGCGAGCCCACGACGAGCCATTACGCAATAAATGTTATTGCAAATATCATTCCCTGATCTGAAATGAAGAGAAGACTAATTTGCAAAATAGGTCCCTTAGTACAATTAGGGTTATGTACCATGGCCATCTTAATGATCATATAACTGTATTCAATTATTGAATCATAGAGCTTGGATGAATATCTAAAGCGTTTGATTGAGGACTCATCAAGAACCGTCAAATGATTATTAAGAGAGGATCTCCAGCCTGAGACGGAGATGGCAATCCTTTCTCTAAAGGTTGATATCTAACCAACCTCTTGATGCAGGTCCTCTGCATAGGAATTAAGACTCGGAGGTATTAGATAAGTTAGGTCAAAGAGTTGATTTAACGAGATCGAGATAACGAAAGTCCTATGTCGTATGTTGTCACGATATAGGCATGCATCTTCTGACCGGAGACAGATGTATTACTATATGTCTGAGTATGTACATTTGGCATACCAATAGGTTGATGACCTAATCAAGGTCTATACACCGGTGCGTTGGTGTACATACAAGGGCATATGAGTAATACGATCTCTCAAAGGGAACATACAGGTTCATTATTGAATCGGAAGACATGAGTTCACTCATGAGATATTGGAAAGAATCAAATTCCACGCGTGGTCGTCTCATTTTGGAAGCTTGACTGAATTTGTAGGTTTGATATATGTTTTTGGGAAGTATATGATCAACACCTAGGTATGATATATGTTTTTGGAAAGTATATGATCGATACCAACTCCCAATGATCAAATGAGAAACTTAACGATAAATCCCTGAAGTAGACAGTGTAAAATTGATCTTATACTTCAGGATTATTTTGGGTCTTTGAGTATGCAGGATGAACATGTGTTAGGAATAGCCGAGGGTGATGTGATCATAGTATAACCTTGACGCTTCCATTCATAGGGAGTGATGAAATGGGTCTTGATTTTAATGACTCCTCTCAGTAGAGAAGTGATCTAATCTTTATCCAAGTGTTGGACAGTGATCTGAATGTGATTCAGATTCAATGAGAAGATTGGATCTACGGCCTTGATTTAATCAAGCATCTATGGGAGGTTCGCAAGATCTGGATTTGAGATGTGATCTTAATATCCAAGTCACTATACGTTGAACAATGCAGTCACCCTGTCCTTATCTCCAAGTATCCGCGGAGAAAGAGCATTATCCTTGAAAGAGTTCATGGATAATTTCATTATTGATATATGTATCCGAGCATTTTTAAATGTGACTTAGTTATCATGAATAATATGAATTTGATTCATATTGTAAGGAGTGTTATCTTGGATAATTAAATGTGATTTAATTATCATGCACATTTTTGAATTTCCGATGGATTTACATGGTTTCATTAATGGAAAGTGTTTGCTGGTGCATTGCAAAGCCTAAATGGCATTCTCCGGAATGCAAATGTGAGGCTACTTACCTGAAAAATCCAAGTGAAGGTCGTCTCCTATTTGACTTCTTCAAAAAGCATCTACATTCTTCCAAAATCACCCCAACTAATAATATGAATTTGATTCATATTATAAAGAGTTCTATCTTAGATAATTAAATGTGATTTCATTATCAAATACGTAAATAATGTGAATGTGGTTCACATTATTGGGCACATGAGAATAGTATCCAAGATGATTAAATGTGATTTAATTATCATGGATATGAATAATGTCGATAGCACTATCCATATTAATCATATATATTATAAATGTGATTTATAATATATAAGAGAGAGATATTTGTAATTTACATTTATTAATTAAATGTTGATGTGAATTGGATTCACATTGGATAATAAATTGAAAATATAATTTACATTTTATTTTGGGATGTGAATGTGATTCACAAATTTCCAATGGCATGATTGCAATGTTTACAAGATAAATTGGATTTATTTTTGTGAAATAATTTGCAACAAAAGTTGTTGCAAATATTGTAGAGAATCATGAGATAATGTAATCTCATGTCATAAGGAAGAGAGATCCACCTTCCAAATAGGAAGAGTGGACGACCACAATTCCTATAAGGAATGTGTTGGCCATCCACCCTCCTTATGGAAGTAGGCTTGCCTCCTTCCTATTTCTCCAATGAAGATTGATTTTTAATATAAATCAAATTATATTAAATATATATTTTATTTAATTAAATTAATTATTATTGTGTTTTTAACAACAAGATCATGACCATTAAAAGAAACACAAATCAATGTGAGCCATAGGATTTGTGATTCCCATGGATTGAGATCCATGGATCCCAAAATATTATAAATAGAAGGGCACCCCTTGCTCTTCAAGTGCTAATGAAACATAAGACTCTCTACCTCTCTCTTTCTCTCCACATGCCCCCTCTCTCTCATAGGGCCATCCACCATGGAAGCCCTAGAGAGAGTCTCCATCGCTACAACGTCGTCGTTATGTTGCCGGACTGTTTGCTCGTGGATCTCCGTCTCCTTCAGTGCGCCTCGCTCGTGAAGAAGATGTTGGATCTCATGTGTCGAGATCAGGAGATTCGCCTCTTGGATCATCAACATGGATTGCGAGAAGCATGCGTCTCATCCACACGCTCACAAGCGTCTCCTCTGTCGGATCTGACTTGAGACAGGAGGTCTCTTCATTTAGAGACTCGATCGCAACCATGCTTCAAGAGGTAACCATAATACTTGTTTGCAGTTTAGATAAAATGATCCGAGAAGTGTTCTTGGATCATGTGGTGTCATCGCATAAAAATTTTTAATTTCCGCTTCATCGAGAAACTAGTGCGACTAGTTGCTCCCGATCGCATACGATGTGATCTTCACTTCCGTGATGCGCTTAAGGATCTGACCATATCCTTCACCGCAGTGCTAGAATGGTGACACCTTCACCCTTCTAGTTCTCCTACACCTAGGAAGTTTGAGGAAGACGGTTTCGTCGACGATGAGGCTAGGTTCCAACTGTTCTTGAGAAGTTAGTGCTTCCAGTTCCTACGCTCTGATCCATCAATGCACGACAAGAGGAAAGATGCTCCAAAAGATGGATGGAAAACTCCAGCAATCATGATACACCTGGAAGTATAGATTTACGCTCGATTCGAATGAATCAGCTTCAAAATCATGAATTTCTTGCGCAACTGTAATGGTTACAAGAATGGGGACTTTCAGATCAAAAATTGAGTGAAACTAAGATACAATCGAAAAGGGCTTACGATAGGAATCAATAGATCGAGGATTAAGCTTCCAAAGGAGGTGATTAATAAAACTAATTGAGCGTAAGAATTGAGAAATGAAAATAATTGGGTGGACGAGTACCTGGCAGTAGAGGGTTTAAGACCATCTGGTCTTCGCTTGACGATCGATATTGTCGTAACTACATGCCACGGTGGCAGTTATACAAGGTGGTGCTCCACCTCGGAACCACTCCTTTGACGTCAGTCTTCCATGAGGGGCTTCCCTTGGTGTTGTTACCACTGCATATGGGCGGAGCGAGGCTAGGAAGTGGCGGAGGTCAGACAATTAGAACTGGAGCTAGAGAAATTAGTTTGGAACTAACGAATTTGGGGAATTAAATAGAGGTGAAGACGAAAGGCTAGATTAGATCTAATCGATGGGCGAGTATCTAGGTTGTTAGGTGAATAAAATGTTGGGTTTAGATCAATATTTGATGAAGAAATGGAGATGTATTAATTAGGTGAACGGGAGGTGTTGGAACGAAATTGCAAACAGCTTCTTCGGAGGAAGAAGGGTTGTGGTGCTAGCATTTGTCAACACCACATAGGTCCAATATATAATTATGTTATAAATTATATAATAAATATTAAATAAATTTATTTTTGAAAATTTATAAAAATGAAAAATATAAATAAATAAATTATCTAAATTATGACATATATTTTTTATAAATAAAATATATTTTTTGATTTATAAATATAATATTAATAAATACATATATAATATACTTTATAAATAACATATATACTTTTAATTATATATTTTAATAAGATGTCATTTTTATCTTTTATTAATAAATATATAATAAATTATAGTTATGAATTTTTATGGATTTTAATAAATTAATTATATTTATTAATAAATACAAGTATGTATAATGTAGTTCAATTTCACATATTTTTAGTGTTTTTTATTTATTTAAAATAATATATAAAGGTTTTAATTTTGGGATTTCTTGTTTAAATAAATTATAAAAATTGGGAAAATAATTAAAAAAATAAAAATCAGTTGTTCTATAAATAATATGTACAGAATAAAATAAATTGCCTAAAAACCAAGTTATCATTAGGTCCAAAAATCGACTTTTTGTAAACTAACCTCGATTTAATGAAATCACCTTCATTAATTTGAGAATATTACTTTATGATCTTTAAAGGTGAGTAGAGTGAAACTGCAGTTTGTATGAAGAAACTCTGATGTTCGGAAGTTAGAAAATTGACAATTTGTAATTCAGATTTCTCGGCATATATACATGGTTGAAATATTTTATGATTTTTATATTTTTATCTACATTTTATGAACATAATAGAAAAGAGTTTGGTGAAAAATATGAAAAAAATGAATTAATTATAATTATTCGAATATTTGTTAAATAAAATAAATAAATAAATTTAATATATAATGTACAATATTATTTATTTTTATATTTTCTTTCCTATCTCCCGCTACTTTTTTATTTATCGACCAAGTCCTACTGACCTGTTCTCGAGGGTTAGGTTATATAAATATATCTTATAGCTATATTCATAGTTTTCTGAGTCATAATTTACATATATACATATTTACATTCTGCCTTATTTCTATATTTTCATTTGTATTTTTCTCATTTTTATGTCTTTTTAATGCATAAAAATGCATTTTTGTTTATTAATGATAATTTTATAAAGAAAATGAGAATAATGCATATTTACATGTATTTTTTATGGTTTTAAGACAAAATACGATAAAAATGTTAATAAATCATGGTTTCATTATCTTGCATTTCACATGGAGAGAGTTGGGATGAAAGGTAAGCCTTCTGACTATGCATGCATAATCGATTTCTGACTTACATTACCTTTCTGACCCTCTCCCTCTGATTTTGATACCTTTTCAAGCCTCTCCCTCTGATTTTTATCACTTAGGATGCAAAAGTAATTGGAAATTCATTAGGCGATTGCATTGAAAAATACCAAAAAAAGTGATAACCTAAAAAAATCGCAGGCTAACTTTATCTAGATCTTAAAATCAAAAGCAATTGGATTCATTGCCTTGGGAATGCAACTCCCACATTAGATACATGTACTTTCATGATCGATTGAGGCACAAACACTTGAGGAATATATCCCCCATCCTTGGACATGTGCTCGAAGTGCTTGGGTCAACTCTTGAGCCCTTTTATTGTTGTAATTACTTGCCTCTAACCATTGACGATGTGTCTCGTGTTCAAACTAATGAGGTAAGCTGACTTGGACATGGACACTCAAGGTGACTACACCTGTGAGCATGATTAAACAATTTTCTAAATTACCTAAATCTAAAATTGGAAAGATAATGGTCACTCTTTTATGGTCTTCATTGGGTCGAGTAGGTGAAATTTGGAGTTTGGTTTGTGTATTGATTGCGACTTTTGGATTCGATCATGTTTTTTATTTAAATCTTTACAGACCTTGAGTCATTTTAATTTTTGAGTCCTTTTTCCTTTTTTCATGTTTATTTTATGATTTTCTTTGTCATTATTTGTGTTGTGATTATGGGTTTCTCATCAGTTCAACTAAGCCACGCGCCTATTTATCACCCATATCACCCCCATATCTCTGATCAGGTTCAAGAAGACTAACTCTTGAACCATAATTTTGCCTTTGTCTCTCCAGCCCTCTTTGTTCCTGCCCACGTCATCTTCTCTCTCATATGGGAATGTTGTGTTGTGTGATAAGGCTAATACTAAGGATAATGATTATATGATTGAGACATGCTGACTTGTGGTTGATATAAGTGTGCTCTCTTTGGTGGATCTTAGATATGATAGGTGTGATGCCATTCTTGACGATTTCTGATCTTGCCCACCAGACTGAGGATGTGATCATAGGATATTACATATTTTTGATGATGACACTAATGTGGTGCATTGTGATTTTCAGATCTTTGAGTTGGTTCTGACCGTCATGATTCAAGAGTTTGTATGTACTATCTCATTATGTGCTTCAAAGCAATGATATCAGGATCCATAATGTTTTATTCATCTGACCAGCTGATCCATTCTCTGTCTGTTAACTTTCCTTTTCACCATTAGTCACATAGAGAATTTTGATACATATCATGAGCTATTTCAACAGTTATTGCTTTTTGAAGGACCTTAGTATGATAGGCCTAAACTACTTAGTCACGCATGTCAACCTTAACCCCTCCCAATCGATGAGATTGATATATTTGTTGAGGACCTTAGGATAGATGCAAGCATTGCCCCATTTTTCATTGCCCAGCTTGCATTACTCCTTGAGGGCTATTTGTGGGAGAATGAAACATTTTCTTGATACTCTGTTTCACTTTCGTCTTGTGCCTCTGATCTTTCGGAGCATGAAACCGAGTCTTCTCTTGTGTACTCGGTCTCCCTCTCTGCTTATGGATCCGATCTGTCAGATCACGAGATCGAGCCTTCCAAATTTTCTGAGATCTCTGACTCCTTTGCATCTTATCTCCTAGACGACCCTCGCAAGGATGCATTGTGTCTTGTGATATTCCGTGATGCCTCTGATCTCACCTTATGTCCACCACATATCGAGCTACGTAGAGAGTCTCCTGATCTACACTTTTATGTATCTTATTGAGATGATGATTATTATGGATGATTGTGTGACTACTCATTCCTCCTCCACGTTTAATTGTAGTTGCTTTGTTTATTCACTCCATCCTTATGAGTTGATGATTTCTTTCATGCTACCAGTCCCTGACCCAGTTTTCGATTCTCTTCTGCTTGTAACAAACATGCACATGACTGGATATTTGGGTGTTGTTTTTTTCTTATCTTTTCCGATTACGTCATTGTTCTCAAAGGGAAACAACGATGAGAGTACGATATTTGATTAGTAGATACCGGCCTGCACCTCGATATTAGATATAGATTGTATATACATGTTTCATCTTTTTATTCCTTCTTTCTTCCTCATGTTGTCCTATGCCCCAGATATCTCGTCAGACATTTGTGTCTATACTTATGATGTGCTTTATCCTAAGTATTGGGGTGTAGCCATTGTGTTGTTCATTTTTATTATGTTTCATCACTATTGTTGTTGTAGGTACTTAGGGATCTCTTACACTAAGTATATGGGGAGTGATATGTACACTCTTTTTTATTTTCAATTTCCGTGTATCTATTCTTTCGCTTGTCTCTCAGCTTGTTGATATTCTGTCTATACTTAGGGATATTATACCTTAAGTATTGGGGGGATAAGATGAGACTATTGATTTAGTACATTCTAATCCTCGATCATCCTTGTTTTGTATACAATCTGCTATGTTTAAGAGTAGTTGATCCTAAGTATAGGGGGGACGATCAACTTCTTATTCCTTAATTGAGTCATTGTACTATAGACTTTTCTATACTCGACATGAGTTATTGATGAAGCTCGTATTCATCATGTTAAAATCGACATATTAAAACTCCTAACTTAAATAAATCAATAAAAATCACTGATAAATCACTATTTTTATCTTGAGCTATAATATATATAAATTATGTATATATTCTAACTATATTTATTATAAGAAATTACAAACATATTCATTGTTTTTATTTCTCTTTAAAACCCATTAAAATTAGTATTAATATTGTATATAATTGTCCTAACCTTTAAAGAAGACAAAAAAATACAAAAATATAAAACACAAAATCGGTATTTTTAACCCTTTAAAAATACCCCCAAAATATACTTTTGTATAAATGACCACTTTTGGCTTTTTGTCTAACATGAAACATGTAGATCTTATCGAGATATACAACTTTCATGTTTTGACTTTTTTCTAATTTTTCCTCCAGTTGTTTCTTTTAGATTTATCATTGTTTTTATTCTTTGAATTTTTTTATTGGGCCACGTGGCGCCCTCTATGCCGCCCACGTGGCCGCTTCTCTCCTCGCCACCCTACACTCCTCCTGACTGTTCGATCTCTATAGACCCGCCTCCAACTCGACCGACCATTCCCAACTCATCTCCAACCGTCTGATATTATCCCAGATCAGATCTGCACCACTCGTTTCTCATCTCCAGCCGTTCGTTACCCTCTCAAGGCATCCACCCCATCAATATTTTGGAAGGCGCTCCAGCCACACTCCTCCCCTCCTAACGGCCGCCTCACGAAGCCTACTCTTCCTTCATCCCCACGTAACTCCGAAGACCTCTTCCTTCACTCCTCCATAAATCCTCCAGTTGTCTTAAGACCTCACTCCCGTTACGTAATATCTTTCAACCTTCACCTATAAATCGACTCCTCCGCCCACTCGCCAAGCCATCTACCATTCTCGAGGGTTTGGACAACTTCCTCCGCCCTCCGGTGATAGCGGAGGGAGGTAGATCGAGGCGACGATCGCCAGCTACATCTGGTGTGATCCATGGCCTTTCCAGCCATGTCACACCTGCCTTGGCACCGCTGAGCACCTCGCAGTAAGCTGGGAAAGTAGTGCAACGACCGGAGGCTCCCAAGGAGCCTTAGCACAAGCCTAATCCTCCATTGGATTCCCTCTCCGATGAGGTACCCTCCTCCTCACTTTTTCCTCTATTTCAACTAAATTTTCCGATGCAACCACATGATTTTACCCCCATTAGACCATCCCCTAAGCTCCACCCGATCACTCATATCCACACCGACCCCCTCACTCAAATCCTTCCCTTCTCCATAGCCCCTTCCATCGCACACCCTTCCTCTCTGCTTCGTTGGAGAAGAAGCCTTTAGCCTCCGCCTCCCTCGCTCAATCAGGCCACATTTGATAGACTTCAAAATTTGCCTCTTTTAATAGTTGATAATTGTTGTAGTATAGGAGGCAAATTCGGTTCAACAAAAACCACAATTTTTGAATAGTGTGAAGTATTTATACTTGGCAAGTTTACCAAGGTCGAATACAGGGACATGAGCTACTTTAATATATTTATTGAATTTTGGTCAATTAGAAGTATGTGTGAATGAATCCTCATTTTCAGGTCTTCATGCAGATGTGCATACTAAAATGCAGAACAATGCAATTATATGATGCTTGCATTTTTGTTTGACTTTTAGATGTAATTTTAAGAGGATACAAAATGAATAATATGAAATCTATGAGTATTACAAATATTCCCTAGGATTCACATAATTGAGCATCAGATTATAGCCTTAATTCCATAGTCAAATTGAGCACTAAAAGAATGTGAACAATCATCTATTGATGGATGATACATAGAGCAATGACACTATTTAGCAATAAATATTCATCATATTTCAATTGACGTTAAATGAAAACTAACTATGTCATTAGATAGGTGAGGAAATAAGGAACAAAATGACACTGAAATCATAGAAATTGGACCTACGATGCTCAAGTTATGAAGGAAATAGTGCAAGGGCATAAATGAAATACAAATGTGTAGAATAAAATATAAATAATCACAAATAGGTCCTTGGAGGGACCTATTTACAATTTGTAAAAACCGATGGGGGTCCTCTGTAAATTTCACCAGTACGCGCAGGGACCAATTTGTAATTTAAGAAACTCAACGAGGCTTGAGCATAAAATCTCCAGGCGTGCACGTTATACATGCGCGCCTGGACCTCATTGTCATTCTGTAGATAGCCAGGGGTGTTCTTGCAAAATACCCAACCCTGCACGTGACATGCACGTGAGTGTTAGGTTCGGGAGGCGCAGCAGGTTCGGCAGGCACGTGGCAGGCGATGGTGCTTCGTCCAGTTGCTCGAGAAGCTCGAGCTTGCAGATCCGGGCGGGGTCGACGTGGCCTCATCAGGGCCATTGGATGGCCAAAGTAGACGTACCATCCAACGGCACCTATGCTTTCTTCTTGTCAGAGGAGTGGCGGTGTAGTTGGAGCTCAAGAGAGTATGCTAGAGCTCCTTCGAGCTCCTCAGTGACCGGTAAAGGTCCCAACACATTCGTGGTCCTCTGGTGAGGACGATATTCAGTCGTGGTAGCTCCCAAGCTTGTTGTAGATGGTTGAGGGCGTCATTCGGTCAGAGAAGAAACTTGAGATCGATGAGGGCATGATTTCTCCGGCCATTGAAGCACCTGCGAAGGTTAGATGATAGCCGAAGCAATGTGCGTGATGTGCATCAGTGAAATGGTGGCCTGATCGGGCGAGGGAGGAGGAGGCCAGAGCTTCTTCTCCAGCGAAGCAGAGAGGAAGGGCGTGCAGTGGACAGGGCTAGGGAGAAGGGAAGTATGTAAGCGAGGGGTTCGGTGTGGATGTCGGTGATTGGGTGTAGCTCGGGAGATGGTCTGATGGAGGTGAAATCATGTGGTTGCTTCGAACAAATTTGGATAAATAGAGGAAAAAGTGAGGAGAAGGGTACCTCATCGGAGAGGGGAATTCGATGGAGGAAGAGGCTTGGGCTGAGGCTCCTTGGGAGCCTCTGGTCATCACACTACAAGCCCATCCTGTTGGAGGTGCTCGCGGTGCCAAGGCAGCCGCGACATGGCCGGAAAGGCCATGGATCACATCGGAGGTAGATGGCGATCGTCGCCTCAAGCCACTGCCCTTCGTTTTCACTAGTGGGCGGAGGAAGCTGCGCCACAGAATGGAGGAGTCAGATTAATTCCTGACAGTGCATGTGAATGTTTCAAGGCTTAATTCTTTCGATGGCCCTTAATTTAAGTGATCCTAAGTTTCTGGGCTCAACCATGCTCTAGTCAAAAGGAATCCAACTTCTCTAATTTTCAGACTCTCTTAAACTATGCTCGTCCTCGAGCATCTAGAGAATGGAGGAGTCGGATTAATTCCTAATAGTGCATGTGAATGTTTCAAGGATCAATTCTTTCGATGACCCTTAATTTAAGTGATCCTAAGTTTCTGGGCTCAACCAAGCTCTAGTCAAGAGGAATCCAACTTCTCTAATTTTCAGACTCTCTTTTTTTACATAAAATATAAAGATATGACATTTAGTATACTGCATTTCAGAAGAGTAAAGTCGAGGCATCACCCAAAGTTCTAGTCCTAGAGACTCTCCTCTAGACCTAATCCTCAACACTAGGGAATAAGTCTATTCTTGTTTTAGTCAACCGTCTCTTTAGTTTGTCAGAATTGAACATGTAGATGGATGGCCAGATGATGGAGGGCATAGGATTGTGTCTGTTTTTCTCTCCCTCACATTGGAACAAGGGGCCTCTCGAGTGCCTTACTAATCAACACATGTATTTTTAGCTTGTTGATCAATGTGTCCGTCAAGAGAATTCGGAGTCGTCTACATTTGTTTTTCTAGGAGTACACTGGGGTGTGTCTTTTTTGAGTATCTAAGATACCTTTGACACCCAGACTTGTATTAATATACGATGCAGAGCCCTTTTATGGTGCTAGCCCGACTCCTTGGTCTTAATTAGTGCTTGGCAAAAGTGGACACTTTGAAAATGATTGGGCGCGCTGGCCATTGGTGGAAGCTCATTTATAATTTTTCTATTGGAGGATAGAGCTTTTATTTGAACATTTCTTTTTCTTTTCTTTTTGGCTAGCTCCACTGCTTTTACCAAAAGTTGATGCACACTTATCAATAATTGTTTAGGTTTCATCACACCCTGGTACATAGGTAAATATCAAACGATAGTATATGAGCTTGTTCACATAGTGGCTAAGGTTTTGCTAACACTCATGTTTCATGAAGCCTTCATTAACTTTATTCCATCCTCGAGCATCATTAGATCAGGTCTAGACTCAAATCTCTAGTCCTAGTTCCTCAGGTGATAGCTCAACTCATCTTCATCAATCATGTAGTTGTGAATGTGTTATGTTGATCATATTCTTTTAGAAGGTAGAGATGAGGAGTGCAATATAGTGCTCAAATCTTTCAAACTAGGGTAGTGTGGATTATTAAATTTCAAAAATCCTAATGACTAAGGCATGTTAACTCAGACTCTCAATATCACAGAAATCAAGTGTCCTCAAAATCCTTAAGCGTTGAGTGAATGTGAATGTGTCAAGAATACACCAACTCCTTGGTTAGTGAATTTTTTTAATTTTATCTTTTGCCATTTTTTTATATTTCCTTTGAAAGTCAATGACTAGTCCAGGCTCATATGAATAGTTGTGTCCACTCTCAGCCACTATGAGTGTAAGTACGGATCGTTAGACGGACCCATGTTACTTGAGGACGGAGCCATATATACAGTGTCCTCTAAACCACCCACTCTGCTAAGGGAGACCGAAGTTCACTCACCAAGAGTAGCTACTCATTTTTAAGCCTCGTAGTCAAAGTCTTCTAAAGAAAAAGTTTTAACTTTTCAAAGTTTTATAGAGTTCTTTTAAAAAGGTTAATTTTACAAAAAAATAATTTTTACAAAAAGTTAATTTTTTTAAATAAATATTCCCTCAATTTTGAAAATATTTTTTTACAAAAAAATTTACAAAACTCTATTCACTAGTCAAATTAAACCAAGCCCAAAAAGAATTTTCAAAAATTTTCAAAAACACGAGCTATGGCTAAAGTACATATACAGTAATATACATTATACCCTCCTATACTTAACATTGGCTATGTCATCATAGCACAAATAATATGAAGCCATTGAGATATAGCAGAACTAAGGACGAGGGTCCCCCTATACTTAGGTAAAAAATGACCTAAGTATAGGAAGACAGATGGAGGGATGGATAACGAGTCCGGTCCCCCTATACTTAGTCTGAAAATAGCCTAAGTAAAAGATCTGGAAATTTGAGAGGGGGTGGGGAGGTAGGTTTAGAGGGTGATTTATACAGAAGGGTGGAGGGGTGTGAGTATTTTTATAGAATTAATAAGAAGATGATGGGGGTATGACTGTATATGTGCAAGTGTGTGTGTGTGGTGGGGGTAGATCATCTTGTGATCTACTCTCTTGTTTTTGTCTTTTTTCCTTCTTATTTTTCACATGCGAGCCCTAGAAGGAGGACCTCTAGAATAAATGTGCATGATACAATTTTTTAACAACATAAGGATGCATGAGGAGCTGACCAATATTCCTTGAACTCCTCGTATTTTCTTCTGCGGCCTTCTCAACAGGAGCTCCCAACTCCATGCCTCATTGGAGATCAAGCATCCTCTATCTTCATAGGCCCTTACCACAAAAGAAAAATGTTAGAAAAATATAACGAAAAATGGTCAGCAAAATGACGTAAAAATGCATGATGAGAAGACCTGCAAAATTTGAAAATATTCATCCCAACAAATATATCAAAATTCAAAGAATAAATAAAGATGAGTCGTGTCCCCAACAACGATGCCATTTGATGAACTTCAAAATTCGCCTCTCTTAATAGTTGATAATTTTCGTAGTATAGGAGGCAAATTCGGTTCAGCAAAAACCACAATCTTTGAATGTTGTGGAGTATTTATACTTGGAAAGTCTACCAAGGTCTAACATAGGGACACGAGCTACTTTAATATATTTATCGAATTTTGGTTAATTAGAAGTATGTGTGAATAAATCCTCATTTTCAGATCTTCGTGCAGATTTGCATACTAAAATGCAGAACAATACAATTATATGATGCATGCATTTTTGTTTGACTTTTCGATGCAATTTTAAGAGGATGCAAAATGAATAATATGCAATCGATGAGTATTACAAATATGCCCTATGATACACATAATTGAGCATCAGGTTATAGCCTTAATTCCATAGTCAAATTGAGCACTAATAGAATGCTAATAATCATCTATTAATGGCAGAGACATAGAGCAAAGACACTATTTAGAAATGAAAATTCATCATATTTCATTTGGTGTCAGATGATAAAATTAACTATGCCATTAGATAGATGAGGAAATAAGGGACAAAACGACACTGAAATCATGCAAATTGGACCTACGATGCTCAAGTTATGAAGGAAATAATGCAAGGGTATAAATGTAATAAAATTACGGAGAATAAAAGTATATGTAATCACAAATAGGTTCCTGAGGGACCTATTTGCAATTTATAAAAACCAACAGGGGTCCTCTATAAATTTCCTATTGCATGTAGGGACCGATTTGTAATTTAAGAAACTCGACGGAGCTTGAGCACAAAATATCCAAGTGTGCACGTGATGCATGCGCACCTGGACCTCGTTGTCATTCTGTAGATAGACAGGGGTGTTCTTGCAAAATACCTAACCCTGCACATGACATTTACGCGAGTGTTAGGTTTGTGAGGCGCAGCAGGTTAGGCAGGCACGTGGTCGGTGATGGTGCTCCGTCCAATAGCTCAGGAAGCTCGAGCCTATAGGTCAGGGTGGGGTCGACGTGGCCTCATCGGGGCCGTTGGATGGCCACCATAGACATACCATCCAACGACACTTATTCTTTCCTCTTTCCGGAGGAGTGGCGGCATAGTTGGTGCTCTGGCGAGTACGCTGGAGCTCCTCCGAGCTCCTCAGTGACCGGGAAAGGTCCCAACACCTTCGTGGTCCTCTAGCATGGATGATATTCGGTCGAGGTAGCACCCAAGCTTGTTGTAGATGGTGGAGGGCATCATCCCACCATAGAAGAAACTCGAGATCGGTGAGGGTGTGGTTTCTCTGATCATTGAAGCACCTGCGAAGGTTAGACGATAGCCAAAGCAATGTGCGTGATGTGTGTGACTGAAATGGTGGCCTGATCAGGCAAGGGAGGCGATGGCCAGAGGCTTCTTCTCTGGCGAAGCAGAGAGGAAGGGTGTGCGGTGGATGGGGCTATGGAGAAGGGAAGGATGTGAGCGAGGGGTTCAGTGTTGATGTCGGTGATCGGGTGGAGCTAAGGGGATGGTCTGATGAGGGTGAAATCGTGTGGTTGCTTCGGAAAATTTAGGAGAAATAGAGGAAAAAGTGAGGAGGAGGGTACCTCATCGGAGAGGGGAATCCGGTGGAGGAAGAGGCTTGGGCTGAGGCTCCTTGGGAGCCTCCCATCGTCGCACTACTCGCCCAGCCTATTGTGAGGTGCTCAGCAGCACCAAGGCAGCTGCGACATGGTCGGAAAGGCCATGGATAACACTGGAGGTAGATGACGGTCGTCGCCTCGAGCCACTGCCCTCTGCTGTAACTGGAGGGAGGAGGAAGTTGTGCCAAACCCTCAAGAATGGTGGATGGCTTGGCAAATTGGCGGAGTATTCGATTTATAGGTGATGGCCAACGGTTGTTACATGTCGGGAGTGAGGTCATGCAACGACTGGAGGATTGATGGAGGAGTGAAGGAAGAGGTCTTGGGAATTACGCGAGGATGAAGGAAGATAGGTTTTGTCGAGCGGCCGTTAGGAGGGGATGAGCATGGTCTGAGTGCCTTCCAAAAAAATAAGGGGGTGGATGGATTGCGAGGGTAACGGACGGGGAGGGGTTAAGGATATGGTAAGATCCTCAAGCGCATCATGGAAGCGTGAGGGTCGTATCGAATACGACGAGGAACGACTAGTCACACTAGTTGTTCTATGCAACGGAATTTAAAAAATTTTCATGCGACGAAACCACATGATCCAAGAACACTTCTCGGATTATTTCGTCTAAACCACAAACAAGTAATAGGATTACCTCTTGAAGCGTGGTTGCGATCGAGTCTCTAAACAAAGAGACCTCCTGTCTCAAGTCCGATCCGACGGAGGAGACGTTGCGAGCACGGGAATGAATCGTGTGCTTCTTGCAATCCATGTTGTTGATCCAAGCAGCGGATCTCCTGATCTCGACACACAAGATCCGATGTCTTCTTCACGAGCGAGGCGCACCGAAGGCGACGAAGATCCACGAGCAGACGATCGGGCAGCATAACGACGACGCTGCGGCGATGGAGAACCTCTCTAGGGCATCCATAGTGGGCGATCATGAGAGGGAGAGAGAGTAGGCGTGTAGAGAGAGAGAGAGACTTCTACTCTCTTGGTGTAAAGAAGAGCAAAGGGATGCCTCTCCTTTTATAATATTTTGGGATCCATGGATCTCAATCCATGGACAACACAAATCCAATGGCTCTCATTGATTGTGTTTCTTTTAATGGCCAAGATTTGTGTTGGTAAAAAACCAACAACAATTTATTTAATTTAGATTAAATATATATTGATAAATCGATATAATTCAATCACCAAATTAAATCAACTAACATTGGAGATAATGGAAAGGAGGCTCTTCCCTTCCATATAGGAAGAGTGGACGGCCACTCTTCCCTTCCATATAGGAAGAGTGGACGGCCACCCTTTCCTTTAGGGATTGGTGTTCGTCCCTCCTCTCCTATTAGGAAAGGGAGACTCCAATGCAATCTCCAAGATTGCATATATCTCCAATATTTACAACAACAATTATTGTAAATTATTCTACAAAAATAATTCATAATTATTTTGTAGACATTGCAATCTTGGCATTGAAAAATTTGTAAATCATATTCACAATCCAAAATAAAATGTAAATTACATTTTCAATTTAATGTTCAATGTGAATCCAATTCACATTAACATTTAATTAATAAATGTAAATTACAAATAGCTCTCTCTTATATATTATAAATCACAATTATAATATATACAAATAACATGGATAATGTTATCCACATTATTCATATCCATGATAATTAAATCACATTTAGTCATCTTGGATCTCTATTCTCATGTGCTCAAATAATGTGAATCACATCCACATTATTCACATCTTTGATAATTAAATCACATTTAATTATCTAAGATAACTCCACATTTAATTATCTATTTTCTCAATGCTCGGATACATATACCAAAAATAGATTATCCATGAACTCTTTCAAGGATAATGCGCTTTCTCCGTGAATACTTGGAGATAAGGATAGGGTGATTGTATTGTTCCATGTATAGTGAATTGGATATTGAGATTACATCTCAAATCCAGATCTCGGGCCTCCCATAGATGCTTGATTAAATCAAGACCGCAAATCTAATCTTCTCATTGTATCTGAATCACATTCAGATCAATGTCCAACATTTGGATCAAGATCAGATTACTTCTCTACTGAGAGGAGGCACTAAAATCTAGACCCGTTTCATCACTCCCTAGGAATGGAAGCGTCATGGTTATACAATCGTTTATGATCACATCACCCTCGGGTATTCCCAATACCTGTACATCCTGCATACTGGAAGACTCAGAATAAACTCGAAGTATTAGATCAACTTTATACTATCTACTTCAGGGTTTTATTAGTAAGTTTCTCATTTTGATCATTGGGAGTTGGTATCGATCATATACTTTCCAAAAGCATATATCATACCTAGGTCTTTATCATATACTTTCCAAAAGTATATATCAAACCTACAAATTCAGTCAAGCTTCCAAAGCGAGATGACCGTGCGCACGGAATTTGATTCTTCCCAATATCTCATGAGTGAGCTCATGTCTTCCAGTTCAGTAGTGAACCTGTATGATCCCTTTGAGATATCGTGTTACTCATATGCCCTTATATGCACACCAGCGCGCCGGTGTATAGACCTTGGTTGGGTCATCAACCTATTGGTCTGCCAAATGTACATACATAGACATATAGTAACACATCTGTCTCCGATCAGAGGATGCGTGCCTATATCATGATAGAATACGATATAGGACTTTGGTTATCTCGATCTCGTTAAGTCAACTCTTTGACCTAACTAATCTGACACCTCCGAATCTCTATTCCTATGCAGAGGACCTGCATCAAGAGGTCGGTCAGATATCAGATTAACTGAGAAAGGATTGCCATCTCCTACTCAGGCTGGAGATCATCTCTTAACAATCATTTGATGGTGCTTGATGAGTCCTCAATCTAACTCATTAGATGTTCATCCAAGCACCAGCCTCTATGATTCAATATTTGAATCAACAGTTGTATGATCATCAAGATGGCCATGGTACATAACCCTAGTTGTACTAAGGGACCTATTATGCAAATTATTTATTCTTCATTTCAGATCAAGGAATGATATTCTCAATAACATTTGTTTCATAATGGCTCACCGTGGGCTCGCATGTCCAACAATCTCCCACTAGCCCAAAGAGCCATTAACGGGCTAATCATTTAAACCCACATTCATGTGACAATCATAGGCTATTTAGAAAACAGCTAGGTAAGCTGATCAGTCACTCTGTTCCCAAGAGACTATGCCAAGTCCTTTTACGGCACTTGCATATCCTCTAGTAACAGTGCTTCCATCCAATGCGAATGTTGCATCTTATGCAACCAATACTCAATTTTGTTATAGTGTCCTTGACACTATACCTCGATAATTATTATAACCAGTATGCTCAGAATACCTTTATTCCTAGAGATCTCTATCTCCTAAGGTATCTATAGTTAAGACCCTTATAGATCATTATCTACAAGGTCTTAAACTTTTGAAGATAATACTTTGAGATCACTATCTCTAAGTTTCATCATCTTTGAAGATATTGTTATTATTGCAATCAAGTGTTTTGTTCCATAGTAGGATTAGTAACAGCTTACTACTCCTACTGCATGGCAGACATCTGGCTCTTTTGCACATCTAGCATACACTGAGCTTCTTGTAACTGATGCACAGGTGCAAGCAGTTCTAGCATTCACTTCCTCAACTCTCTGAGGTGCTATCCCATTAGATAGGTTACCACCATATCTTAAGGGAAGGAAGCCTTTCTTTGATTTTTCCAGAAATTGGAATAAGTCCATGGTGTACTACTAATGTGACGGTCCCAATATCCTCTTCTCTTTACTTCTGAACAACTTCAGAACTAAGATCTCAAAGGTATCCTTGAGATCATGTCTCGAGGTATGGGATAACCAGATTATAAAACACTTTTTATTATCCTCCTTAGATCATTCCAAATGATTAGGATAATATCTACATTTAGCACGATGAACACAATGACACTCCCGCTAAGCTTCACATGGTTCATCAAGATTTTATCTGAAATCATAACATTTATAATTTCATCAAATCTTATGTTCCAACTACAGGAAGCTTATTTGAGTCCAAAGATGGAGTTCTTTAGCGTGCACACCTTTCTTTCCTCAACCATGAAGCCCTGGGGCTACTTCATATGAATATCCTCAGAGAGGTATTCATAGAGGAATGCAATCTTGACTCACATCATGATGATGTCATAGTCAAGTTGTGTAGCTATAGTTAGCAATATTCTGATGGGTTAAAGAAAGGTCGCCGGAGAGCAAGTCTCATCGCTAGTGATGTCTTCTCTTCGGTGTGTAGCTCATGGCTACGAACCGTACTTTGAAGGTCTCTACCTTCTCATCAGATTCCCTCTTTCTCTTGAAGATCCATTTACACCTTAGTGGGTTTTATCCATATAGGTGGATTCTCGAGGGTCCATATACATCATTTGTATATGAAGTCTACATTAGACTTTATTGCTAACATCCATCTTTCCATGATATGATCTTTAGAAGCATCATCACATGAAGTAAGATCATTGTCAGACTTAACTGACACATGGAATCCATCCTCAAACTTATTTGAAGAGGTATTAGTGATTCAACCTTAATTGTCCTTTTAGTTTCCGATTTCAGGAGCCTCATTGTCATATCAAGATCAAATGAGTTCCTTTACTTCATTTTCATCTTGATTCTCAAGAGAGTCATCCTATAGGAATCATATTCTCAAAGATGAGATCTTTTAAGAATCTCAAGGTCATAAAGTAGGTATCCAATACCATCCTTTATTTTCTTAATGAAGTAGCATTCTCTGGTGCTAGATTCCAGCTTTGTAGCACGGAACCTAGTAAGGATATATAATGTAATCTCTACCACATATTATATACCTGGAAACTGAGAGATAATTGTGCTAAGATCAATCATTGATCAAATCATGTCACGCATGATCAATTGTATCTCCCTACAACTCTATTGAGTTAAGGTTCATTAGGAGGATTGAGATAGGAATGATATTCACATCTCCATAAGATATTCTTTGAATTCATCTAATAGGTACAAGCTACCTTGGTTAGATCAAGTTCATTTCATCTTCATTCAAACTTTGGTTCTAAACCAAAATTATGAAATCATTTCATCTTCATTCAAACTTTGGTTCTAAACCAAAATTATGAAATCTTTGAACATTTCAAAGGTTTCTTAGTGAAGAGAAGAAATCTCATATCTTAAATAATCATCAATAGATATCACATATCCATAATGTTTACTATGATATAGATGATTCACATACATCAATATGTATGAGATCCTGAATACCTTGACATCTTACACCTTTCCCAAAGAAGGGTGTTTTGGATATTTTACTTTGAATACAATATTCATAAGTATGCAAGTTTTGAAATTTTAGACATTCTAAAGTTTCATCTCTTACTTGTCCATTGATCTCATCAATAGACATATGTCCAAAACATGATGCCAGATCATTGTCAAATGATCTTTATACTCCTATTGATCTTTAAAGGTTTAATTTTCAGTATTAGAAATCTTAATGAACCATTCATTAATTTTCTAATTTAGTGGAGTCCATTAGATGTTAGATTACTATATGAAATATCCCCATCATAACTCTTTATGATAGGCCTGTTTCAGAATTCATGTTTATTCCCAACATTTAGAAATAAACTATGATTATAATATCCAGGTCACAGAGACATTCTCTAAGACTAAGGGCTCCCCCACTGAAAATATGAAGTATATTCATCCGGTGGAAATTGTTGCAACAATTGCATCAGTTCCAACATGGATGACCATTAAACCTTAAGATCAAATTTCTAATATTCTAATACAGATGCAACCAATTGCAAGTCATTAGAAGATTGAGATACAATTATTAGACTTTATTTTATCAAATAAGTAAGTCAATATCAATGATTATATGTAGATTAATCTGATGTACTATCTAATTCCTTCTCTAAGGATTCTAGATAGATTTGATAGTCATACTAACAATACATCAACTTATTGCAGTATTGGCATTCATTCAACTCTTTGGATGTCATATGGAAATCACAGAAGTATAGTCAACTCTTTGATTATACTTCTTACTTTGGTCCATCCCATTCTTCCGCTGCGCTCCCTTTATCTATAAGCAACCATTGCTCAAGACAAAGGATCTCTTATGTTAAAATCAAAAAAGATTAATATAAGAGTATTTAAACATTTATACATGCTTCATTCAATTCATACAATATGAATATTATGAAGCTTCAGGAATGACTAGAGTAAAGATAGTAGAATGATGACACTTATCGTATCTACATCCATTTATACTCTTAAAACTTAGGTTCAGGTAGGTACTCAAACAATTTGAATACATCATCTCATATAGAGTCACCATTCTCGATAATGCAGAGAACCATGTCACTCATGATTATATGTCGAGAGCACATATGTATGCCAGAACATTTTCTTAGATTTTATAAGGATTATTTGATAATTATGATCATTATCGATATGTTACTTCAAAAGTACATTCGATGAGATCAAGACTTATAGAGACATACAAACCCTAGGGTTTTAGTCCTATTGTCTATTTAATTATCATTGCTCATTATTATGAGAAAACTTGCACATTGCAACCACATACATTATGTGTCCAATTGCAAGTACAATATCTGGATCACAGGTCCAATCCATGATATTCTACTGGTTATTCTTGAGTATAACATTGAGTGGGATTAAAGAAGGATTATTTGAAATAAGAAAATTTGTATAGACATATATAAACATATAATTTACTTTGATTTAAGAATTTTTTATATCAAAGTTATCTTGCCATGTCAACAATGAAAGTTCATTCCCTCAATCACTTTCAATGTAAGAGATATACTTACCATTATATCTCAAGCAAGATCTAGGATCTCCTTCCTTATCTTTGTTACATCCCAATAATATGAGAACCTGTAACTCGGATAAAAAGAAGCAGGAACACATTTCGCCTTGCAAGTCCAACTTGCATCTCCCAATTCGGTCTTTAACACTTGGGCCCACCACCCCTAAGGTGATGTTGACCCGTCATTAATTGAACCAACCGTCAACAGGAATACAACTCGCTATGTGCAATCCAATATCGCCCTAATAATATGAGACCCGATTTTGGGATCACTATGTAAACATCCTTACTCTTTCAAGAATTAAGTTAATTATATCCAATTAAAAACACTCTAATATGAATAGAGTTGTTATTTCCCTTGGAAGAATTAATCGTAATGAATATGATTCATAATGATTAATTATAATTTGAATATGACATGGAGGATCACATAAGTGACATCCATGGTCTCCCGTCAAGGCGAAGAGTTCCGTCGCCAGATATTGTATGTGGGAGACGCATGTTTGAAGTGACAGCTCCTGCATACGATATATTAAATTAATTTTCAATCCAATTCAATCAACAAACTTGATTTTACTTGAATATATGGTATTATCTCAAAATACATATTAATTCGAATTTTAATAATTAGAAAAATACACCATGATATCTCAGTTATCATTCGTTCCCTACCCGCTGAAATGGCCAGTACTGGCAGGAGTGGGACGGACCGCATATGTTGCAACCCGCTACCCCAGCGATCCCCGACTAGACACCATATCCGCCTCGGGAAAAAATAATGTCGAGTCAATCACTTTGTAATTGAGATGATCATTGGTTCTTCAACTGAAATTATACCATATAGTAGTAATCAAAATATTTTTGATTATAAGGAAATTTGCTAGACAAATCCCCAATCCTATTCAAGCAAGGAGTTTGATGATTGTGTTTCCAATTATGATCTAGATCAAATCTAATCAATTTATTGGTTGAGGCCAAGTCAATTAAGGAAATAATCATCATCCAATATTTCTCAAATATTTTCCATAATTATTTCATGAAATTAACAATTAATTTCACTAATTGACAATCACATGGTTCTTGATTAAGAAAGTAATTTCAGCAGTGACCCCTACTTACTAAAATTAGCATATCTCAATCAATTTAAATCCACTTTAAGTAAAGTAAGTTTTCATAGTTTGCTAATTTGATTTAAAACAGAACTTATATGATTTCCACGCATTTCAAGGCATTTATAAACAGTAATTAACTCCTTGATTATGTTAAGATTCGCAGTTCCCGTAACAGTGAATACATGTTCATTAAAACGACCATATCTATAGTAAACGGAATCCAAATTACGTAAAATCAGTTACTATGGCTTCCTTATTTAATGGGGAACAAAATCCAAGTGTTATTTTCGTGTTTAAATAATTTAAACAGTGCGAAAACTTACACTAAATAGAGATGCGAAAACGAAATGCGATAAAACTTTCGCAACCCTAACGAACCCAAGTCACCTTCGGTTTTATAGATCGTATCCAAAACCTTCGATCTAAGGCTATGATACCACGTGAAGGATATGGTAAGATCCTCAAGCGCATCACGGAAGCATGAGCGTCTTATCGAATAAGACGAGGAACGACTAGTCGCACTAGATGTTCTATGCAGCGGAATTTAAAAAATTTTCATGCGACGAAATCACATGATCCAAGAACACTTCTCGGATCGTTTCTTCTAAACCACAAACAAGTAATAGGATTATCTCTTGAAGCGTGGTTGCGATCGAGTCTCTAAACGAAGAGACCTCCTGTCTCAAGTCTGATCCGACGGAGAAGACGCTTGCGAGCACGGGGATGAATCGTGTGCTTCTCGCAATCCATGTTGATGATCCAAGCGGCGGATCTGCTGATCTCAATACATGAGATCTGACGTCTTCTTCACGAGCGAGCCACATCGAAGGAGACGGAGATCCACGAGCAGACGATCGGGTAGCATAAGGATGATGCTGCGGCGATGGAGAACCTCTCTAGGGCATCCATAGTGGACGACCATGAGAGGGAGAGAGAGAGTAGGCGTGTAGAGAGAGAGAGACTTATGTTCTCTTGGCGTAAAGAAGAGCAAAGTGGTGCCTCTCCTTTTATAATATTTTGAGATCCATGAATCTCAATCCATGGACAACACAAATCCAATGGCTCTCATTGATTGTGTTTATTTTAATGGTCAAGATTTGTGTTGATAAAAACCAACAACAATTAATTTAATTTAGATTAAATATATATTGATAAATCAATATAATTCAATCACTAAATTAAATCAACTAACATTGGAGATAATGGAAAGGAGGCTCCTCCCTTCCATATAGGAAGAGTGGACGGCCACCCTTACCTTTAGGAATTGGTGGCCGTCCCCCTCTCCTATTAGGAAAAGGAGACTCCAATGCAATCTCCAAGATTGTATATATCTCCAATATTTACAACAACAATTGTTGTAAATTATTCTACAAAAATAATTCATAATTATATTGTAGACATTGCAATCTTGCCATTGAAAAATTTGTAAATCATATTCAAAATCCAAAATAAAATGTAAATTACATTTTCAATTTAATGTTCAATGTGAATCCAATTCACATTAACATTTAATTAATAAATGTAAATTACAAATAGCTCTCTCCTATATATTTTAAATCACATTTATAATATATACACAAAATATGGATAGTGTTATCCACATTATTCATATATATGATAATTAAATCACATTTAATCATCTTGGATCTCTATTCTCATGTGCTCAAATAATGTGAATCACATCCACATTATTCACATCTTTAATAATTAAATCACATTTAATTATCATAGATAACTCTTTTTGTAATATGAATCGAATTCATATTAATCATGACAATTAAATCACATTTGATTATCCATTTTCTCAATGCTCGGATACATACACCAACAATAGAATTATCCATGGACTCTTTCAAGGATAATGCGCTTTCTCCGCGAATACTTGGAGATATGGACAGGGCGATTGTATCGTTCCACGTATAGTGACTTGGATATTGAGATTTCATCTCAAATCCAGATCTCCAGCCTCCCATAGAAGCTTGATTAAATCAAGACTGCAAATCTAATCTTCTCATTGTATTTGAATCACATTCAGATCAATGTCCAACATTTGGATCAAGATCAGATTACTTCTCTACTGAGAGGAGTCACTAAAATCCAGACCCATTTCATCACTCCTTAGGAATGGAAGCGTCATGGTTATACAATCGTTTATGATCACATCACCCTCAGGTATTCCCAATACATGTACATCCTGCATATTGGAAGACTCAAAATAAACCTGAAGTATTAGATCAACTTTATACTGTCTACTTCAGGGTTTTATCAGTAAGTTTCTCATTTTGATCATTGGGAGTTGGTATCGATCATATACTTTCCAAAATCATATATCATACCTAGGTCTTGATCATATACTTTCCAAAATTATATATCAAACCTACAAATTCAGTCAAGCTTCCAAAGCGAGACGACCGTGCGTACGGAATTTGATTCTTCCCAATATCTCATGAGTGAGATCATGTCTTCCGGTTCAGTAGTGAACATGTATGATCCCTTTGAGAGATCGTATTACTCATATGCCCTTATATGCACACCAGCGCGCCGGTGTATAGACCTTGGTTAGGTCATCAACCTATTGATCTGCCAAATGTACATACTCAGACATATGGTAACACATATGTCTCCGGTCAGAGGATGTGTGCCTATATCATGACAGCATATGATATAGGACTTTGGTTATCTCGATCTCGTTAAGTCAACTCTTTGACCTAACTAATCTGACACCTCCGAATCTCTATTCCTATGCAGAGGACCTGCATCAAGAGGTCTGTCAGATATCAGCCTAACTGAGAAAGGATTGCCATCTCCTACTGAGGCTGGAGATCATCTCTTAACAATCATTTGATGGTGCTTGATGAGTCCTCAATCTAACTCATTAGATGTTCATCCAAGCACCAGCCTCTATGATTCAATATTTGAATCAACAACTGTATGATCATCAAGATGGCCATGGATCATAACCCTAATTGTACTAAGGGACCAATTATGCAAATTATTTATTCTTCATTTCAGATCAGGGAATGATATTCGCAAAAACATTTATTGCATAATGGCTCGCTGTGGGCTCGCATGTCCAACAGGGGGGAGGTTTCACTGGAGGTAGGAGATGACATTTTGACCGTTGGATATTGCTATCCAACTGTCCTCGAAGGGGTTATGGGAGAAGGGCTAGTATCAAATCATAAGATCTGATACAATGGTGAGGGTTGAGGTGGAGGTGTGCGGTTCAAATGGAGATTGAAGTCCCATCCTACAGCGGAGAGTGAGTGGAAGACGTGGCGTAAGGGTAGCCGTAGGATGATGAGAGATCGGGTGGCTATGAATGAGGCAGAAACGAGTGGTGCAGATCTTATATGGGATAAGATCAGACGGCTAGAGATGAGGCGAGAATGGACATCACGATGGAGGCAGGTTTGTGGAGATCGAACAGTCAGGAGGAGCGTTGGGTGCTGAGGAGAGAAGCGGCCACCTGGGTGGCCCGGAGGGCGCCACGTGGCCCAATCAGAAAATTCAAAGAATAAAAACAAAGATAAATCTAAAAGAAATAGCTGGAGGCAAAATTAGGAAAATGTCAAAACATGAAAGTTGTAGATCTTGATGAGATCTACAAGTTTTATATTAGACAAAAAGCCAAAAAAGTCATTTGTACAAAAGTATATTTTGGGGGTATTTTTAAAGGGTTAAAAATACAGATTTTTGTGTTTTGATATTTTTTTGTATTTTTTTATCTTTTTTAAGGTTATGACAAATATATACAATATTAACCCTAATTTTAAGGGGGTTTTAATGAGAAATAAAAACAAGGAATATGTTTGTAATTTATTACAATAAATATAGTTAGAATATGTACATAATTTATATACAATATAGCACAAGATAAAAATAATGATTTATCGGTAATCTTTATTGATTTATTTAAGGTAGGAGTTTTAATATGTCAATTTTAACATGATGAATACGAGCTTCATCAGTTATGTATTCCTTTTTCTCTTTGATCGCTAGGAGGACATAGTCCGTGCTAAGTATAGGGGGTCGTATAAACATTGTATTTACTTTAGTCATAACCAATTTTTTTTATTTTTAATAATATGGCTAATATATACTACACTAGATAAGGGTATACAATAAATCAACTATAAAAAACACTCTAAATATGTATGAAAATTTTCAAAATTCTTTATAAATATGATTACTAAAAATGTTTAAAAATATTTTGCAAAATGATTTGAAAAATAGTGTAAAATGTCTTGAAAAATCTTTTGAAATAATTTGGATAATAGTTTGCAATTGATTTGTAAAATGGTTGTAAAAATATTTGAAAAATGAATCTATACCTTTTAAAAATCTTTGCAAAATGATTTTCAAACTTTGTAAATGCTTGTAAATTATCGTAAAAAATATTTGCAAAATAACATTTTCAAAATGTTTGAAAAAAATGTTTATAAATTATTTCGAGGACCATGTATATAATTGTAAAATTCCTTATAAACATTTATATATTTAACCCTTGTATATACAACCTGTGAATAACTACTAACCCTTAACTTATGTGCATATTCTCAGTGTAAAATCTATACCCAATTCTTGTAAATATACACTCACTCATGTGTAAATATTTGTGCATACATCTTTCACTAACCTTTATCGAAAAATCCCTAAAAATTTCGAAATTTTCAAAATAAAAAAAATACGTAAGGTTTTCAAAAATTCCACAAAAAATTTTAAAATTTTTTAAAAACCTAGAAAAAGTTCAAAATTATAAAAATAGTTCCACAAAAATATTTTCTTGCATTCATTTCATGTGCATTTTCGGAATGATAATGATAATTGAACAAGTCAAAATAAAGTCTGAAGATTGGAGCTTTGTCTTGACCTTTGTCCACTTAATTTCAGAAGAACCTATTAAGGATTGGAATTGGGACACTTCAAGTCACTTCGACTCAATTCTTTATGTTCTATGAGATTGTGTTCCGAAGTCGATTCAATGTATCTAACTAGTGTCATCCATATGACTCTTGAGAAAATGGCTTGACTTGAGGCCTCGCACTTAACACATAGCTCAACCAAGATGGATTGTTAAAGTATCGTGCAGGCTAAGTCAGGATGATAATAGGTTGCTTCATCAAGGGTGGCTCAGGAACCATTTATGGGGACTCTCAAAATCGGTACCTCAACCCTATCTTCCTCTTGTAGCATGGACATCTAACGACCAGATACTAGATTGAAATAAAACTTCGGATGAGGAATGGTCTGCTAGCTCATTTTTTGGGTGGAACAAAAGATTCTATATCAATCGATGCAATAAAAGAATGCAGAGCACTGGCATACAAAGAAAAAAGAATCATATACGTAAAATTCCAAAAATTTTGAGCTTCTAGAAAATGCATGCTTCTTTGTGAAGACTTGGTCACATTTATCGAGCTTCACAAGGAAATGCGACTCAGTAGTCCATTTACATTTCTTTTCCCTTTCTTCTAGCTTCCCCCTTCTTCGTTGTGGACTAGCACGTACATGAACTCAGAAGGAAATATCCAACTCCTCGAGGACGAGTTACAAGAGGCGAAGACTACTTGATAGTTCAGTTATTTGTCTGAGAAGAGCTAACACGATTCACACACATGGTATCAACCAGTGCAAGGTTATGAGAATATATGTCTAAAAGGACGGTTAGGACAAGGTTATTGAGTTGAATTGGATAAAGGAACATGGAACATAAGGGTTGTTGTGTCGCAATTCCTAACCTGAAAATGGCCCCAAACAAACTTAAAATCGAAAGATCTGACTGAGTTCCAAACTTTGATCTTATGAAGACAGGTTTAGAAGTCAAAATTATTCCAACTTATTTCTTTTTATTTTCTTTATTCTATTTTAGTTCACTCATTATCACAATTATTTGCTATGGACTAGCAAAGGCAAGTAAGAGGGTGTGATGAATCTCCATTTCATCACCTTTATTCTTTCATTTTGGCCTTAAATCCATATGCATAAAATAACACTCAATAATTGAATCATAAATGCTATATAAATATGTGTATTTAATCCCAAATAAAATAATAAAGGAAATAAAAGAAAAAGAAAATAAAGTATTGTAAATATAGAATGACCCTAACCCTGAGACAAGTCAATATTGACTTGGTCAAGAAGGAATAAAGTTAAGGGAGGTATAGTCCAATACTTTACAAAAAACGCACACAAACCCAAATTCAATTTATAAATAAAATGGCTATTTTTATCCTATTTTATTTTGCATTATACACACCTCAAATAAATAAATGTTCTACATGCGGATTGTACACAAAAATACATAGAAAAATATAAAAATAATTGCACATAAAAATAATACATAGTGTGACTTGGACACGCAGATGAAAAAGCTGCAAACAAAACATCACAGAACAATAACTCCTCCATACATGCAGAAAATTAGCATTCTAAACTTTATTGTTCATAAAATTACATTATCTCTTTAATGAAAATGATTTCATTAAAAATGGAGTTAATATGTAAAAATCAGCTTTGTGAGGTTCCATTGTCCCATATACCCGTATATTTTATACTTTTACCTCTCTTGTATTTTTATATACTTTGTAAATATTATTTCAAATATATTAAAAATAATTCCACGAAATAAAAGGATTAAAAATACATTAAAATAAATAAGGTATTAAAATATATAGGTATATTATTCCAATAATATACATAGCTCTATTTATTTAAGTACATAAATAAAATTAGAAAAATAAAATAAAAATATGTAAATATGTATTTAAATATATCATAAATATATAAAATATGTATATGTAAGAATATATTTAAAATGTAGAATAAAAAAATACTTAGAACATAGGTGAATATACCTATGTGCATACTTGTAAAAATAGCACCTCATAGATAAGCTTGTAAAATAAATAAAAATCATAATAATATGGTACATAAAAGAATAAAAATATTTTATACTTCAATTTTTATTTAGTAAAATCATTTATTATTTTTAAAATAATTAAATAAGGGTTTAATCCTCCTATTTTTCTGGTTGGTTCACATGGATCAACTAGAAGCTTTAGACTGTTGACCGCCCGGTCAACTGTCCTTTCCCCCTTCTCTGATATCTATCAGAAAGGAGCTTTGATATCTTCATTAATCTTGGTCTCCATAGTTCCCTCCATCTCGCCACGCCCTTAGATATCGTGTACATACAAGCCTCTTCCCATATTCATGTGATTTCTCCCGGTCATTGCTTTGTGCATAAATAAACCGCAACTTCCATTTTTTGCCCCTCGATCTATCTTCATCTCTTGGATTGAGATAGTAGCTTCATGATAGGGAGTTGATCTCGCCATCTTGAGGTGTAGAGAGGAGGGTTCAACACGGCATCCCCTTCATCGGAGCTCCACTCCGACGATGGCGCTTCCAGGTTGGATAGCTTCCTATTGAGGTAGAGAAGATTATATTTCTTTACTGTATTTCGTTTCCCATATTTTACTTTACACCTTTATTGTCATTTATAGTGTAGTATTTAGATTTAAGGTATGCTAGAGCTTTAGAGCTTCGATTATTGTCTCATTTGTACACGCATTGTTCCAACTTCATACCACCCTCATCAACTTCCTTTATCGTCTATCCACCTCCAATGCCATCTTGGTCCCTTGGATCTACTCCAGATCGAGGCTGCCCCACTCCTTCCACCACATATAGCCTGAGAGAACCGTCCACCTCATTCTCCCTTTGAATCCACCAAATAAATTCCCAGGATCCTTCACCTTTTCTTCCTTGATCTTACCATGTAAGATCCTTAGGGAACAAGCCTCAACTAAGGAGATTTGCGTCACAACTTTCAGTCCCTTGAGCTCGAGCTTCATCTTCACCTCCAGGACCCCATCGATGGGTCATGCACCTGCTTGAGGGCACCACTCGATGCAGATCAACTTTAGGAAAGTCTCGAGTACTTTGGAAGCAAGGAAGAAGACTTGGGAATGAATACTTTAGAAGCAAGGAAGAAGACTTGGGAATGAAGCCACAGCCGCCCAATGGTGCTCTAGCTCAAGAATGTACAACCATCGTCTGATGGAGCAATGCGGTCGCCATTAGATCGTGCTCCGGATTTGATCTTTACCGACCATCGTTGAGGCGGTATCTGTCAATTACAGTCATTCAACGCATAAGTGATGTTCATCTAGTCGTCTGGGAGTGTGCCTCTTTTGGGTAAATTGCAAATCACCCCACACAGTTCTTATATTTATTAAATACCATTGTAAACTTATTATATAGTATGAATTTTACTGTAATAATTATAAATGGGCCACTAAACTTCCTTGTATTTGCATCCAGGTCCCTTACCAAGTCACCTCATGTGCCTGTAACCATGAGGGCCTTGGTGTTTTGCATCCAAACCCTATAGCTTTGGATATTTTAGTTTAGTACCATATTTCTTATATTAAGTGTTAAATTTATGGAATAATTGCACACAAGGCCCTACCATTTATTTTATTTGCATTTATAACCTTACTAGGAGTATATTAAATGTGGATTTAGTTGGTAAAATTGCTATGATGTCCCAAATCTTTGCTTTTAGGGTTCTTTAATGCAATTAAACTTTGCCTAAATTGCAAATAGGTCCCTACTAGTTCCATATTTTTATTTTGTGTAAATTAAGTATTAAAAATAACATTTTATTTCTATTTTTTTGGAAAATTATCTAAGGTGTCTGTAACATAGTTTATTATATGTATCTTTTGCCATGCATTTTATATAATTTCCTATTTATTAAAAATCAAAATAAGTTTCTTTATGACTAAAATCCCAAATAATATCAGCACTTCTAAAAATTATAAAAATATAGTAATATATTATTATATACTCTACGTCTAGAATAAAAATCACTAAAAATATAAAAAGAAAACATTAAAAATGACAAACACTAAAAACACTATAAAAATCAGAAAAGTTCCATTAAAAATCCAAAAAATGTTTTTTATATTTTTCTTTATTATATACATATATATCACATACTAGGAATAGTTTTGGGATTTTTTTGAACAAAATTACCTATTTTTAAAACCCAAAATAATTAGGCTCTATTATTTTATTGACTAGTTTGTACATTTTAATATATTAAAAATAGATACAAATTAGCAAAAATTCCCTAACATTACCAAAATAGAGAAAATATTAAAACACAAAAACATTTTATTTTCTTTATTTTGAGTATATTTATATATATTTAAAATATAAACCTCTTTATATACTGTATATATTATATATTACTTATATAATACATATTATATATATTATATCTTAAAAATAAAAAAGAAACTAAAAAATTGTAAAATTTAAAATAAAATAAAAGTTAAAAACTATAAATATAAAAAGTATAAAACCATTAAAATGCATATTAAATTAAATAAAATTAAGAAACCCATAAAATAAGTAAAAGGTAGAAAATACAAAAAATAATTATTATTAATTGTTATTAATTAGTATAGTTATGCATATCCTCTGTACTCTTAGTGGTTCGACACGCCACCATACTTGCCCTATACAAATCTATTGTGTAGTTATAATAAATTTCACCACACCTTGTTTCATTGCATATATTATTGAGGGTTTATTGTTGACTTATTCAATTGGTTCAGAATCTGAGAGCCGAGATAAGCGCCAATACATAAATTTCCGGATCTGACTTGTCGGGCACTGTAGGCCCTCCATGATCGGACGTTAGACACCTCGTTCCTCTCGACTAATCAAAAGGTTTTGATCGTATCCTCGGTCAATATCTTGCTATCAACAATCATAACGATAAGTTTCTTCCCTTTGTTCATCTTTCTCTCAAGACGAAGCTTTGAGTATAAATCAATTCCATGACTGATCTTCTTGCAGCACGGCCACATTTCTTATCTTTCGAATAACAACTTTTCCTCCTTTTACTAAGCAACATATATCTGTTGAAGTATGAGACATGATCATTACACATAATAATACAACACTATTTCTTCATATTTAATGGCATGATAGATCTCCTCAATGTCAGATCCAATCCTACCGGTCAACAACTAACTCCTAGTAGCCTCTAATTTAGCATTCAAATCTCCCATAAAAATGAAGATCCTATGTTTCCAAACCTCATCCTATTACTTCTTCTCATCAGTAGTGCTCATCCAAGTATCATCACTGTAGTAGTCAATCTCATCACATTTGATTTTAACAGCAACATAGTACCCAATCACAATCATCTCCCCATGTTTCATAGTATAGACATCCCTAGTCAACTGATACATCCAGATATCCTGCTTTTTCTACCCATACATACTCTTGATAATGAGCCATTATTCTCTGACCAACTTCTTTCGAAAATCTGAATGTCCGGAGACACGACACCAATGATCTGGGTTTTCCATTGGTTTTCTTTGACATACCGTACCATATATAATTTATCAACTATAGTATTCACATGTTTTTTACCATCAATGTATCCCCCCCTTCTCGAGAGGCTAAGGCTATCTCCATAGAATTTGATAACGTTAAATATCTTCTCTTTGTCAACTTCATTGTAATAACCTGATCAAGTACATAGTCCATCTTGAAGGGTACAATATTCACAATATTTTTTGAGATTGTGGGAACTCACAAAGTATCACAATAAAGACCAATAGCAAAGATAGGGAAGCACAGATGAAGCCAACAAGAAACCACAGCGGGGTAATCACAGCAAGATTACACAAGACTACCAACTAATACAAGATGAATCAATCAAGAGGAGGGCCAAGTCATAGAGAGAACCTATGGGTCTATCAACCTGTAGACCACCCGAGGAAGCACCATGCAACGGGGATTTGCACTGTTAGGGAAGGTGTGTGCATGGGGAGTACACAGCTTTGAGGGGCCATACTATCTGGAGAGAGGAAGTGCATAGGAGAAGGCACGTGTTGCATAGGGGTTACACTACCTTGAGGAAGGCAGTGCCCAGGAGGAGGCGCACTTGGAGAGGGTTATACTACACAGGGGAGAAGGAAGTGCACTTGGAGTTGGGGGGTCACTGCACAGAGGGGTGCGTGCACAAGGGGACACATAGAACAGGAGGTGCACAACATATGACATGAACATGGGTGCACACAATGGGACGTTTATAGCATTGGATGGCCCTGAATAAGAAGGCACGTGTATAAGAGGGTGCAACAGCATAGGGGGTGCTACATAAGAGGGCGCATGTAACACAGGTGATGAATATCCATTTCATCACCTTTAGTCTTTTATTTTGGCCTTCAAACCCTAGTTAAATGCATGTAAATAGCATTATTTTGCATAATTTAACATCTATTATTTATAGTATAAATATTGCATAAAAAATTGTATTTAAAGCCAAGATAAAAGAACAAAGAAAATAAAAGAAAAAGAAATAAAATGCCAAAGGTATTTTATAACCCAAAACCTCGAGACCTAGTCATCATGATGACTAGGTCGACAAGGAATAAATTAGGGGTGGATAAGGGTTAAAAACACAATAAAACCCTTATTACTTATTCTTCAATAATCCATTTTTGGGACCTATTTTATTCTTTATTATTTTTACCTTAATTCAATAAACTTTATACATTAAAGTTGTAGATAAAAATACATAGAAAATATAAATTTTATTTCGTACCAAAATAATACAAATTGTACAATGTACACTCAAAATAAAAAGCCAAAACCCAAACTTTCTAGGCCCATATCTTCTCCACATGAAATCAAAATGCATCAAAATCACTTTAATTTCATATAAATTTTTATTAGCTATTTAACGATGGTATTTCATTTAATTCAAAGTTAAGATGCAAAGGTTAGGTTTTGGACCCCAATTGTACATTATACATGAATAAAATATTCCTTTTAGTTATTTTTAAAATTTTCATTACTTTGTATTTCTTAATTTTGTAAATATTCTTTATAATATATGTACATAATTAGAATAAAATAAAACCATTAAATAAAATAAATAAGTGTATAAAATATATAGATGAATTACCTATACTTATACATATATAATAAATACATATATTTATTTAAGTAGGAAAATATATTGAAAAAATACAATAAAAATATATTTGTGTACGTTTAAAATAATTTTAATTACATAAATTATGTATATGAAATAATAAAATCTAGAATACAAAATAAAAATAAAATACACATATAGGTAAATATACTTATAAATATACTTGTAAAAAGCAGGCTATAATAAACATTTTTATTTTATAACTTGTATTTAATTAATTCATTTATTATTTTTTTCATTTATTTATATTTTTCTAAATCTATTTTATCTTATTACGGTCTGGCTCGACAAATGGGAAGCCTTCTCCCCTTGACCTGGAGTCAACTCCTCTAACTCTAGGCATAGCCCTGTCAGACAGCTAGACCCCCTCACTTCTTGATTTTTTATTGCATGATACGTAGCTCAAGGATGGTCGGTTGCTTCATAAGATCTCCTCCCTGTTCATCCATGATCTACACCGACGCTACTCCTAGGGTTGAGCATCAACGGTATACCCATGAACCATAGGAGAAGACCCTCCATACTTCACTATATATAACAATCTTCTCCTCCATTTTTTGATTTTTTATTCCCATTCTACATGTTTTTACCCTCAGAGCATCCTCGTTGCTTGAGCTTCTCATGACATGAGGAGCTCATCGTGCTTCGGACTTAGGAGGGAAGGCATAGAGAGTGGTTTCCAGCCCATCGACGGAGCTCTGCTCCCAACAGTTCCATCTCGCGATGTTCGACCGCTTAAGGTTAGTTTTCCCATTTTCTTGGTAGCTTCTCTTCTTGCCTTTCAATTCAGAATTTTATTTTGCATTTTTATTTCGAGTTTAGCCTAGATTTCGAATCTTAGACTTTGTCGGAGTTCTAGAGCGCCGGCCACATTTGTCATCATGACCCCCAGTTCTGACCTCACAAGCAATCCCATCTTCTTACCCCTCCACTTCCCCATCTATTTCCCTCCAATTTCCACCCAGATCTCCCGTAGATGTGGAGATCGATGTATCTTCGTCACCACCTCATCGGACATCTTGATGAATCTGCATTTCATCATCTTTATTCATTTATTTTAGCTTAAAATCCTTTGTAAAACACATGTACATAATATGAATCCATATTCTTACTAACCTGCATCTGTGTGTAAATATTTTACATATATTGTCATTTTCACCTAAAATAAAAAATAAAGATATAAAGGGAAAATAAAGATTTTTTTTTAAAAAAAGGAGAAGACTCTATATATATAATAGATACAGGCTGACCCAAACCCCGAGAGAAGGTCAAGACTTGAGATGATCAACCAGGAATAAAGTAGGGGGAGATAGGGTCCTTAATCAGAAAATCCAAAAAATGATTTGTAAATACTTTTATGTGTATATTTGTATAAAACTTACATTATTTTATTTGCACATAAACTGAAGTCAAATTAAATAATTTTCAAAACAAAAGTTGTAAATAAAAATGTTTTCAAAATAATAAAATAATTGCAAAAAAATATTGTATAGAATAAAAGTAACCACATCCGGAAAAAGCCATAAAGCAATAGTTGAAAGATCAGTTCTTGCTCCATGTGAACTCAAATTGAACCAAACACACTTCCATTGTATTCTAAATTAAATTATCTTTAAAATGGTTGTGGTTTCATATTTTTTGGAGTTACGGTTTGAAAGATAATTTTTTGGTGTGATTTGCGCAATTTTACCATTTATTTATTTTATATATCCATATATTTTTAATACATATTGTATTTGTAAATAATTTTAATAATTATTTAAAATAAAAATAAAACAAAAAATAAGCTAATTTCCTTATTTAGCTAAGTATATAATGTACCAAACGTATATAGTATATGTGTATAGTTATTTCCGTTAAATAACACTCACAAAAAATAAATAATTAACATTTATTATTTGATTTAATAAAGTGACAAAATAAAAAATAAATAATTAATTATGTAAATAATTTTATTAACTCTACCACTAACTTCCTTATCTTTATCTCTATTCAAATTTTCCTTATCTTTATCTCCATTCAAATTTTGAATTTCAAATTCGTTTTATTTTCTATTTAGTTGTCTCCTCCTCCCTCATTCTCGCTTGATCAATCTTTATTGAGAGGAGCCTAATCTCCAAGATCTTCTTGTTGTAGAAAGGTGCCTAGCCTCCAAGCCTTCCGGTAACAGCGAGTCGGACTTCGTCGAGGCCATTACGGCATTTTCCTCTCCCATGGTGAGATCCACATCCCTTTATTACTTAATCTGTCTTCTAGATAATTTTAGTTTAATTTTTGTCTTTATTTCATTGTTTTTTTTTAATTCTAGATATTAGATTTTCATTCCTAGTTTTCAATCACAAATCCATTCATTTTTCAAACCGATCCGATTATCCACATCATCTTCTTGATCTACCCACGTTCTTGTTCTACCTCACGTGATCTCTCATCACCGGCCGTGTACGGTGGCCGGAGACTCGGTTCCAATCCATAACCTATAACGGAACCCCTTCTCCCACTAATTCTTGTTTTATTTTTTATCGAGCCATCGTGCTTGAGTTATTTTTCTATCTATATTTTATTTGTAGGAAAAAATAAAAAAACTTTTGTAGTTTCTATTTTTACAAAAAAAATAAAAAAATAATTTGTTGTTGCATTTTTTTACAATAAAAAATAAAAAAATAAAAGTAAAATAATGGGCAGCAGACACCGCCCTCTCCAACCGTTGGCGGTGTCGCCCCGCTCTTGAACCACCGAAGCCTCGTCATATATCCGTCGCACGCAGGACCTCAGCACACTATCTGTTGCTCTCCATTCTACTGCTAGCTACCGCTTGCAGAGAGGAGCTTCTTCGCAAGGCCGTCACTGCCATCCATCGAGCTCCCCCTGTTACCATCTACTCCACCGACACATCCGCTACTCTCGCCACCCAAAATCATGATGTCAGCGGAGGCGTGTCGCCCCGCGAGGCTCGCAGCCCTCCATCGACCACCACGTGCCCCATGCGAGGTCCGCTGACCTTCCTCCGTCGCACCATCACCTCCATCGTGTTGAGCCCCCATCCTCCGTCCGCCTGCCGCGGCTGATGAACGCAAAATTCGCCTCTTTAATAAGTATAAATTAAGTCGTAGCATAGGAGGCGAATTTTGTTCAGCAAAAACCCCAGTCTTTGAATGCTGTGGAATATTTGTGCTTGGCAAGTCTACCAAGGTCGAACACAGGGACACAGCTGCTTAATTATAGCTTTTGAATTTTGATTCGTGAAGTTCAATGTCAATTAATTCTCATTTTCAGATCCATATGCAAATTATGAAGCACTAAGCTATTTACAAGGTAATGCCATGATGCATGCATTTTTTTTAGACATTTTTATGCGAGTTAAAGTGATGCATGTGCAAATAATGCAATAGAATATGCATGATGAATCAAATGCTACAATTATACCCTAAAATATGAGCAACACAATATAGAATGAAGTTAGAGCCATTTTGAACACATCATTAAAAATCGGTCATGAAATCAAGCAAAACAAGTAGAGCTAGGTCCCATTTTTGACATAAAAATTCACTTAATTTAAAACATTGTCAAATGAGACAAATAAGTATGCTAGATTGTAGAGGACAAAACAAGGATCAAAATGACACTAAAATCATGCAATTTGGACCTACGATGCTCAAGTTATGCTAAAAACAGTGCAAGGGCATAAATGTAATAAAAATGCAAGAAAAATAAAGGATAAATATTGCATTTAGGTCCCTGGAGGGACCTAATTGCAAACAGTAAAAACCGCCTGGACCCAGATGTAATTTCTCCATTTGCGCGCAGGGGCCTTTTTGCAATTATTCAAATCCTTGAGGGCTTCCCTGAAATTTACCCAGGCACGCACGTGAGGGCACGTGCCTGGGGACCAAAATGCGAATATAAAATCTTCGGGGTCTTCTCTGCAATCTACCCAGGCCCCCACGTGCTACGCACGCGAGGCGCTTAGGCTCGGGCGCCACCTCAGGTTCGGGACACGTGGTCGCCTTCTGTGGTCCATCTTGAGGCTCGGATGACCCGAGCCTGTAGGTTGGGGAAGCGGCTCGGGTCCTCCACGTGTCATCATCAGGACCGTCCGATCAGGAGGATCGGACGGTGCCTGTACCTTCGTGCTCCTCCGCAGTTCCCCGGAGGAGGCGGGGCTCCGGCGAACTGCCCTTGGCTCCGCCTCGCCTCGCGAGGCCTTCTGAAGGTCGTTGAAGCTTTCTGGAGGTCCGGCGAAGGTGTCCAAGCAACGACGAGGCTCCGTGGAAGATCAGCGGTGGCTATCGGTGAAGCCTCGTCGGAGACGAGGAGCTCGAAGGTGCTCCGATGCCAACTTCGGCCATTGAAGATGGAAGCTCCTGCAAAGGTTAGATAGCCAAAGCGGGATGTGACTGTGAGCGAGGTGAGGTGTATGGAGACCGTGGAGGCGTCGAGAGGCGGTGGTCTGATGCTTCTTCTCCGGCGAAGCGGAGGAGAAGGGGATTGAAGCGGAGGAGGTTCTGGAGAAAGGAGAAATGGGCGGCGAAGGTGATGGTGGTTGGGTGAAGCTATTGAGTTGATCAGGTGGAGGTGGGAGTGAGTGATAGAGTCGGAAAAATTACGAGAAACAAAGAATAAAATTCACCTCGCTGGAGCGAGGTGATGGCGGAGGGGAATGGCTTGGGCTGAGGCTCAAGGGAGCCTCGATTCGTCGCCCGGCGAGGTCAGCCGGGCCTCGGGGCTCAATGGTGGTGAGAACCACCTGGACACGGCGGAGTGCCGCCGTGGGTCGACACCAGGCAAACACCATCGTCGCCTCTCAATTCCGCCCCTCTGCTGTTACCGGAGGGGCAGCGGAAGCTAGGTGAAGGCCCCACGTTGGTGGACATCGACGAACGAAGGCGGAGGGCACTGTTTATAGGTGGAGGCGTCCGGCGGTTACTGGCGGAGCAGGGGGTTTCGAGAGGGTTTTAATGGCGATGGGGTTAATGGGGGCGAGTAATGGAGATTGCGCGAGGAAGGTGGATCTACGGGTGATGTAGGGGAGGCGTTACGAGCTTAAGGGGATGGCCGGACCGGTGGCTGAAAATGGACGGGGCTGGGAGCATTGCAAGGGGTAACGGCTGGGGACGAAGTGCGCGGGAGGTAGACGACGGAGGTTGGACCGTTGGATGATGATCCAACGGCTGGGAAGGGCTCGCAATCGGAAGGATCTGATTAGATCTTAGGGTTAGATCAGCGGTGTGGGTTAGAGGGCGACGTGGCCAGATAATGGCCGTTGGATGAGGATGGGAACGAAGGGCTGAGATGGAGGGGCGACGTGGCTAGTTGATAGGCGATGGATAAGGGCGTGATCCGACGGCTGGCGTGAAGGCGGGAAGAAGAGGTCGAGATTAGATCAGGGAATCAAATCCCACGGTTGAGAGCAAGATAATGATGGACGGCGGAGATTAGGGCGGGGATGGAGTGATCTGATGGCTCAGGAAGCTGCCGGGTGGCGGAATGGGAAGCGGGCCACGTGGGCGGCCCAGAGGGCGCCACGTGGCCCAATCAGAGTAATTTAAAAATAAATACAAAGAAAAATATAAAAGAAATAGTTAGAGGCCGAATCTGGAAAAAGTCAAAACATGAAAGTTGCTCGTCTCGATGAGATATACAACTTTCATGTTGGTCAAAAAGCCAAAAGAGGTCATCTGTACAAAAACTATTTTTGGGGGTATTTTCAAGGGGATAAAAACACCGATTTTGTGGTTTTGAGTTGTTTTTGTATTTTTTTATCTTTTTAAGGGTCAGTGAAATATAGACAACTTATCTACCTAATTTTTAGGGGTTTTTGAGTGATAAAATAATTACAGAAAAATAAGGGCAATTAAATACAAATAATTAAAGGCTAATTATACACAATATTGTACATGATAAAAATAGAGATTTGGAGGATATTTTTATTGGTTTGTTTAAGCAGGGATTTTAATAAGGAGTTTTTAACATGATGAATACGAGATTCATCATACCCCTATACTTAAACCATGCTCGTCCTCGAGCATTTAAAGAATGAAGGAGTTGGATTAATTTCTGACAGTACGTGTGAAAAAAATCAAGGCTTGATCTTTCAAGGACTCTTGACCTAAGTGATCTTAAAATTCCGTGTTTATCCAAGCCTTAGTCAGAAGGAATCCAACTTCTCTGATTATCAGACTCTCTTTTTGTACATATAATATAAGGATATGACATTTAGTGTACTGCATTTCATGAGAGCCGAGTCGATGCATCACCCAAAGTTCCAGTCCCTAATCCTCAATACTAGGGAAGAAGTCTACTCTTGCTTCAGTCGCCCATCTCATTAGTTTGTCAGACTTGAAAGTGTAGATGGACGGCCAGATGATGGAGGGACATGGGATTGTGTCTATTTTTCTCACCCTCACATTGGAACAAGGGGCCTCTCGAGTGCCTTTTACTCGACACATGTAAATTATTAATTTGTTGATCAATGTGTCCGTCAAGAGAGTTGGAGTCGTCTGCACTTGTTTTTCTGGGAATACACCGGGGTGTGTCTTTTCTGAGTATCTAAGATACCTTCGACACCCAGACTTGTATCGCTTACGATGCAGGGCCCTTTTTGTGGTGTCAGCCCGACTCCTTAGTCCTAATTAGCGCTTGGTCCAAGTGGACACTTGAAAATGTTTGGGAGCGCTCGCCTTTGGTGGAAGCTCATTTGGAATTTTTGACTTTGGATTTAGAGCTTTTCTTTGACATTTCATTTCTTTTGTTGGCTAGCTCCACTGCTTTTACCAAGAGAATGGCGCACACTGATCAACAAGTTCCTTTAAGTTTCATCACACCCTGGCACTTTTAGGTAAATATCAAGAGATAGCATATGAATCTTGTTCACATACTGGCTAGGGTTTTGCTGACACTCAGGTTTTCTGAAGCCTTCATTAACTTTATCCCATCCTCGAATATCATTAGATCAGGTCTAAACTTAAATCCATGGTCCTAGTTCCTCAAGTGATATCTCATCTCAGCTCATCAATCATGCAGTTGTGGAAGTGACTGTGCTGATCATATTTTCTTGAAAATAGAGATTAAGAGTGTACTATAGCACTCAAATCTTTCAAACTAGAGGAGTGTGGATATTTAAGTTATGAAAACCCTAATGACTAAGGCATGTTAACTCAGACTCTCTAGATCCCAGAGATCCAGTGTCCTCAAAATCCTCAAGCCTTGCGTGAGTGTGAATGTGTCAGGAATACACCAACTCCATAGGTTAGTGATTTTTTTGTGTGATTTTTATTTTTTGCAAATTTTTATAGGTTTTAAAATTTATTAATAATTTTTTTTTAAATTTCTCGGAGAGACAATGACTGGCCCAGGCTCAAATAAAAGTATTCACTTTCAGCCAGTATGGGTGTAAGTACGGGCTGAGGCCCGTGTTACTTGAGGACGGGGCCGTATGCGATGTCCTCTAAACCACCCACTCTGCTAAGGGAGACCAAGGTTCCCTCACTGAAAATGCCTACTAAACCTAGTAGTCAGAGTCAACCTCCAAGAAAGATTTTTTTTTTAATACACGAATATTTACAAAAACTAAACCCTCAATTTTTAATTTTTACAGGTTTTTACTCAGTTCACTAGTTTACCCAAAACCCAGCCCGAAAAATAAAATTTTAAAAAGTTTTTAAAACGCGAGCTAAGGCTAAAGTAAAATACAATAATAAACGGTATACCCCCCTATACTTAAAATTTGCTATGTCCTCATAGCACAAGTGCCATGAAGCCAAGGCTCGGTTCAAGTACAGGGTGATATAGCGGAACTGAGGAGGAGGGTCCCCCTATACTTAGGCCAAAATTGGCCTAAGTACAAGAAGGCGGGACGAGGGAAGAGCATGCAGGTCCCCCCTATACTTAGGCTACAAATAGCCTAAGTAAGGTCTGTGTTAGGGGGGAAGGTTCTATGATACAAGGGAGAGGGGGAGGGGGTTCGTGAAGAATAGATATACACAGAGCGAGAGAGAGAGAGAGAGAGAGAGATAGAGATAGAAATATACAGGGGTGGGTGGGGGTGAGTATGTGCAGTGTAGGTGTGAGTGTGTGTGGGGGGGGGGGAATTTTTTTTTTGTACAAAATGCAATACTGAAAATAAATATGCAGATGCAAGTTTTTTTTTTACAACATGCAATGCAAATTTGACTGATAAAAATCTTATAAATCTTCACGGCTTCTTTTGCGGCCTCTTCAGCTGAAGCTCCCGACTTCGCGCCTCCATGACGATCAGGCGTCCCCGATTTTCATGGGCCCTGCCACAAAAGAGAAAAGTTAGAACTCCGAGAAATTAAATCAGCAAAATAATGCAAAGAAATGATGCATGAAATGAGGACCTAGAAATTATTGAATTACAAATCAAAATTAAAAAAAAATTAAGCAAAGCCGTATCCCCGGCAACGGCGCCATTTGATGAACGCAAAATTCGCCTCTTTAATAAGTATAAATTAAGTCGTAGCATAGGAGGCGAATTTTGTTCAGCAAAAACCCCAGTCTTTGAATGTTGTGGAATATTTGTGCTTGGCAAGTCTACCAAGGTCGAACACAGGGACACAGCTGCTTAATTATAGCTTTTGAATTTTGATTCGTGAAGTTCAATGTCAATTAATTCTCATTTTCAGATCCATATGCAAATTATGAAGCACTAAGCTATTTACAAGGTAATGCCATGATGCATGCATTTTTTTAGACATTTTTATGCGAGTTAAAGTGATGCATGTGCAAATAATGCAATAGAATATGCATGATGAATCAAATGCTACAATTATACCCTAAAATATGAGCAACACAATATAGAATGAAGTTAGAGCCATTTTGAACACATCATTAAAAATCGGTCATGAAATCAAGCAAAACAAGTAGAGCTAGGTCCCATTTTTGACATAAAAATTCACTTAATTTAAAACATTGTCAAATGAGACAAATAAGTATGCTAGATTGTAGAGGACAAAACAAGGATCAAAATGACACTAAAATCATGCAATTTGGACCTACGATGCTCAAGTTATGCTAAAAACAGTGCAAGGGCATAAATGTAATAAAAATGCAAGAAAAATAAAGGATAAATATTGCATTTAGGTCCCTGGAGGGACCTAATTGCAAACAGTAAAAACCGCCTGGACCCAGATGTAATTTCTCCATTTGCGCGCAAGGGCCTTTTTGCAATTATTCAAATCCTTGAGGGCTTCCCTGAAATTTACCCAGGCACGCACGTGAGGGCACGTGCCTGGGGACCAAAATGCGAATATAAAATCTTCGGGGTCTTCTCTGCAATCTACCCAGGCCCCCACGTGCAACGCACGCGAGGCGCCTAGGCTCGGGCGCCACCTCAGGTTCGGGACACGTGGTCGCCTTCTGTGGTCCATCTTGAGGCTCGGATGACCCGAGCCTGTAGGTTGGGGAAGCGGCTCGGGTCCTCCACGTGTCATCATCAGGACCGTCCGATCAGGAGGATCGGACGGTGCCTGTACCTTCGTGCTCCTCCGCAGTTCACCAGAGGAGGCGGGGCTCCGGCGAACTGCCCTTGGCTCCGCCTCGCCTCGCGAGGCCTTCTGAAGGTCGTTGAAGCTTTCTGGAGGTCCGGCGAAGGTGTCCAAGCAACGACGAGGCTCCGTGGAAGATCAGCGGTGGCTATCGGTGAAGCCTCGTCGGAGACGAGGAGCTCGAAGGTGCTCCGATGCCAACTTCGGCCATTGAAGATGGAAGCTCCTGCAAAGGTTAGATAGCCGAAGCGGGATGTGACTGTGAGCGAGGTGAGGTGTATGGAGACCGTGGAGGCGTTGAGAGGCGGTGGTCTGATGCTTCTTCTCCGGCGAAGCGGAGGAGAAGGGGATTGAAGCGGAGGAGGTTCTGGAGAAAGGAGAAATGGGCGGCGAAGGTGATGGTGGTTGGGTGAAGCTATTGAGTTGATCAGATGGAGGTGGGAGTGAGTGATAGAGTCGGAAAAATTACGAGAAACAAAGAATAAAATTCACCTCGCCGGAGCGAGGTGATGGCGGAGGGGAATGGCTTGGGCTGAGGCTCAAGGGAGCCTCGAGTCGTCGCCCGGCGAGGTCAGCCGGGCCTCGGGGCTCAATGGTGGTGAGAACCACCTGGACACGGCGGAGTGCCGCCGTGGGTCGACACCAGGCAAACACCATCGTCGCCTCTCAATTCCGCCCCTTCGCTGTCACCAGAGGGGCAGCGGAAGCTAGGTGAAGGCCCCACGTTGGTGGACATCGACGAACGAAGGCGGAGGGCGTTGTTTATAGGTGGAGGCGTCCGGCGGTTACTGGCGGAGCAGGGGGTTTCGAGAGGGTTTTAATGGCGATGGGGTTAATGGGGGCGAGTAATGGAGGTTGCGCGAGGAAGGTGGATCTACGGGTGATGTAGGGGAGGCGTTACGAGCTTAAGGGGATGGCCGGACCGGTGGCTGAAAATGGAAGGGGCCGGGAGCATTGCAAGGGGTAACGGCTTGGGACGAAGTGCGCGGGAGGTAGACGACGGAGGTTGGACCGTTGGATGATGATCCAACGGCTGGGAAGGGCTCGCGATCGGAAGGATCTGATTAGATCTTAGGGTTAGATCAGCGGTGTGGGTTAGAGGGCGACGTGGCCAGATAATGGGCGTTGGATGAGGATGGGAACGAAGGGCTGAGATGGAGGGGCGACGTGGCTAGTTGATAGGCGATGGATAAGGGCGTGATCCGACGGCTGGCGTGAAGGCGGGAAGAAGAGGTCGAGATTAGATCAGGGAATCAAATCCGACGGTTGAGAGCGAGATAATGATGGACGGCGGAGATTAGGGCGGGGATGGAGTGATCTGATGGCTCAGGAAGCTGCCGGGTGGCGGAATGGGAAGCGGGCCACGTGGGCGGCCCAGAGGGCGCCACGTGGCCCAATCAGAGTAATTTAAAAATAAATACAAAGAAAAATATAAAAGAAATAGTTAGAGGCCGAATCTGGAAAAAGTCAAAACATGAAAGTTGCTCGTCTCGATGAGATCTACAACTTTCATGTTGGTCAAAAAGCCAAAAGAGGTCATCTGTACAAAAACTATTTTTGGGGGTATTTTTAAGGGGATAAAAACACCGATTTTGTGGTTTTGAGTTGTTTTTGTATTTTTTTTTATCTTTTTAAGGGTCAGTGAAATATAGACAACTTATCTACCTAATTTTTAGGGGTTTTTGAGTGATAAAATAATTACAGAAAAATAAGGGCAATTAAATACAAATAATTAAAGGCTAATTATACACAATATTGTACATGATAAAAATAGAGATTTGGAGGATATTTTTATTGGTTTGTTTAAGCAGGGATTTTAATAAGGAGTTTTTAACATGATGAATACGAGATTCATCAGCGGCTTGCACCGCCACCCGCTCGTCAGAGAAGACCCGTCGTTCCCATCACTCGAGCAATAGTCGAAACCCCCGTGCGCGTAGCTCCTCCATGCGAAGGATCGCCATTGCCAAGAAACCCACCATCCCCACGCAAACACAGATCCAGGGAGCGTGTGTCGCCCTTTCACCCTTCATTTGATACCCTTCACCCTATCTACCACGCCCGATGGCCGTACCGCCTACGGCGCCCACTGTGCGTATGTGATCTGCAAAAGCGGCGGCACACTTTGCCTCTTGGAAAAAGAATGAAGAAGCACAGTAACCCTAGGGCACCCCAAATTTAAAAAGTAGAGTTTTTAGGCAAATATCATTCCACTCCCTAGACTTTTTGTATAATACAAAGAGGCCCCTCCCAGCATTCAACATGTGTAACACACGTTTTTAGTGGGTAATTTGTACTTTTTCCCTGAACTTTTATTTACTGTTATCTTTTCACGCAAAAAATATTAAGAAATTGCAATTCAGTCCTTCATTTCCGGACTTTAAAATTGTACGTTTATTTGATTAAAATAAATTTTTTTATTACTCCGAAAATTCTACAAAAATTGTATAGATCATGCTATGTGTCTAATCATTATATAAATTTTAATTGCATTTCAATTCCATTTGTTATTATTAAATAATAAAAAACATTACATTTTCCCTATTTGAAATTTGAAAAAATCATAAAAATTTGAATATTGCATCAAAAATTCTAAAAAAATAGAATAGTTTTATTTTTGTATCTTTTATTTTCTATCCAATTTTCACGCATTATTTATTTTTTAAGCCCAAAAAATTGTAAAATACTTAAATTCTTAAAAAAACATATAAAATTGTAGAAAAGTAAAAAATGTGATTTCAGTTCATGTTTGTAGATAATTTCCTTTAGTTAGCTGGAAAAGTATTTTTCATAAGTTTTGATTTCATTTTATATTTTTAAATTGCAAAATAATCATGTTTGCTCACTGTTTACATTTTCCCCTTTTTTTATTCATTCTAAAAATCCTAAAAACTCTGAAAAAATATAAAAATAGTAAAAGTCATAAAAAGTACAAAAATATTTTATTTGGACATTTTTTAGCATTTTTGTCATATTTGAAAAATCCTAAAAAATGCATTTCTTTTTTGTATAAATTTGTTTTAAAATTTATATTTTTGAAAACTAAAAATTTAAAAACTAAAAATCATTAAAAAAAATAGAAATCAGAAATTAAAAAAATATAAATATAAAAATTAAAAAATAAAAAGATAAAAATTTCACAAAAACCGAGAAAGTTTGCAATTGAAATTCCTTTTTCCTTCGATTGATTTTTCAATTATTCGAATAATCCTTGAGAATTATAGCCTCCCAGAGTTCGATCCTATTGCTATACATGTTAATTAAATTAAAAAAATCTCTTGCCACATTTCTTTTGTAATTAAATTAGTTTGATAATAAAAAAATATTTTTTTGTTGTGGGATTATTTGGGTGTTAATGCCATTGTGCATTTATATTTCATATCAATTTTAAAAATCCTGAAAATCCCATTCACTAAAATGGCACCATTGCCGGGGAGGCACGATGAGTGTACTTAGGTTACTCCTTTGACCTACTATTCGTGGTTGTAAATATTTGAATATATTTTACATATTTATTCCATTATTCATATTTACTGAATTTAATTCATTTTTCTTTTTCATATTTGGTATTATTGTGTTTCTTACACATTTTTCATTTCCTCTTTCTTGCAAGGGCCCGCGGAGCGAAGGAGGCGATCTTAGGAGAGCTGAAGCACCCAATCGAAGCGGAGGCAGACTGATTCATCTCGAAGCCGCCAGAGAGCGTAGGAGGAGGAGAAAAAAATGAGAGAGACCATCATTTAGAAAATAGATAGTTTTTTTGTTTATTTTAGCATTTTTTCATTAAAACTTTTGTAAAAGAACATTCATTTGTTGTGGGATCTGTTTCGCCAAGTGTCGATGCGCTTGGGGGACCACACCGGTTTTGTTTTCATCGCTTTTTTTATTTGTTTCACACAGATTTTGTGAGATACCTATTGATTTCTTTAATTAATTTGCTTGAGATAGGTAGTTAATTAGGTCCAAAAACCCTAAACAAGAATTTCTATACCTATAGAATATAGTGTAATTGGACTTAGACAAATTTTATTAGTTCTTTCTCATTAATAGAAACTATTGTTAGGATGGTTCACTTGCATCATATAGGTTAGTTTATTTTTTTCTGTATTTAATTTCTGCGCAGATCACCCTGCATGGAGAGTGCTGGCGACAAGGTATGCATCTCTAACTCATGCATGCATCATAGTGTTAATCGCGCATTGGCATTTCCAATCTCGTTCGTTGTTTTTACTCACATAAGTTAAAAAGGAAATTGGACACTCGGTAGGTGATTTATTGAAAATATTCAAACCAAGTGACAACTTCCAAAAATTCGAGACTGCTAAAGAAAACTTGACCCTAAAATAAATGTAAGGAAAAATCTTTGTTTCGGGGAGAGTAACCCCCTCATTGTTTGATTTATTTGCAAAGTGACAAAGAGACGACACTAGGATAGAGTCGTGCCCGGCTTTTCAGATAGACTATTGGTTCTCCAAAAATTATTAGCTACTTTTTAGTGAGGACTTTTGGGTAGCTGGTAAACGATCCGAATTTCCTTAAAAGAGTGGGAGGTTTAGAGGACTTTGTGTAAGGCTACGTCCTCAAGTAACACAGGTAGTCGTATTCTTACGGTCCGTACTCCCAAACTGGTTGAAAGTGGATGCAACTAGTCGTATGAATAGGGCCAGTATATAGGGAAAGACAGGCACCAAATATCTCATTAACTCTTTCCAATATTATATTTTCACCAAACTCTAAAAATTGACAAGATAATTAGCTGAACTTTCATGGTCTTCACATTGAGTTAAGTTGGTGAATTGGGGGTTTGTATTATGTTTGATTGCTAGTTCTAAAGATTCTTTCGCGTAATTTACGCCTTCACTCATTTTCACTATTGCATTAACCTTCATGCTCTCGCATCCTACCTATCGATTTTGAAGATGTCGGACAAGAGTATTTCTCGTTCAGACTTTGTGGACTCATTCTACTCTATGATACGTTCACTTTCTATTCAGTGAGACTCACTTCCCGAATATTCCACATTCTCCACGTCACCCTTCACAACATCCATCAACCCACTGCTAGAGATTGGCTTTAATCTCAAACTAGTATCTGAGACTCCATCATTTTTGAGAACCTAATCGAGTGTCATGCACATTTTCATAGTCAGACACCGGACACTTGATGCCACCAAAGGGAAAGGGAATCATGTCGAAGTAGAGTGAGGTCAACAACACCATGTTAGCCTCCATTCAGTTAATTCAAGCCCAGTTAACAGAGCAGGCTAATTTGCAGACTACATTGAGAGATATAATTCTTGAGATGAGACATGAAAGACAAGATAGAGAGGAGGATAATAGAAACCCTGGAGGTAGGAATAGGAGAAAAGACCAGGTGATAGAACATGCGGCTAAGCTTACATTAAAGGATGTTTATAATCCAAGGGCAGGACAGACAAATTATTGGATTCAAATCCCTATGATTCATGGGCATTTTGAGCTTAAGCCCACTATTTTGCCTCTTCTCCCAATATTCTATGGAAATAGTAATGAAGAACTTTATGTATACCTCCAGTAGTTCGATCGCATTTGTGGGACAATACATTACCCATTTGTTCCATTAGAGGTAGTGAAGATGACTACCTTCTCATTCAGTCAGATGGACAAAGTTTTGTACTGGTTAAATCACTTGGGAAGGATTGTCACTACTTGGGAAGAGTTGAGGTCCGCATTTCTGAACAAATATTACCTGCTCGAACGACTCAACCAAATGTGATCCTTAATTGCTAACTTCTCCCAGATGTCTCATGAGCCTATTCACGAGGTGTGGGAAAAATTTAAAGATTTGGTGGAGAAGTGCCCCCATCATGATATTCCAAAGACAAGACTTGTGCAAAATTTCTTCGGGGGTTTAAGCATAGAGAATCAAAAGCTGGTAGATGCCACTTGTGGGAGGAGACACTTAAATAAGGATGAGGATGTCCTTTATCAAATTTTTGAGGAGATGGCGGATAGTTCAACAAATCTTTCTTCTTCACGTGCTTTTCAGAAGCACCCCATCACCTCCCCTGTAGTACCCCACGAGGATGTCAATATGACGGTATCACATGAAGTGGATAGGGTGGACAACGCTGACCTTACCATCATTGGAAACCACCTATCCAAAGTGGAAATTATTGAGAAACTGTCCAAGGAGATTGAGAAGCTTCAAGTGATCGAACAGTGGATGAAGAACCTAGAAAAGCTAGATGAAATAACAAAGCACCTAGAGCTTCTTGTGAGTACGATCAGTGCAGTTCACAGTGCGAGTGCAGCAGTCGATACCTCTACTAGAGAGCAGACTTCTTCTACTCAGTAGAGTAGCGGAGGACCATCCACAGTTCAGCATGTATACTACATGCAGACCCCTAATCAGGTTTAAAAGCATTCACATCAGATAGTTTCGTACCAATAGGAAGTAGCCTACATTCCTGCGCAGTAGTCTCCACCTCCACCAGTCATTCAGGAGGTGAACGGCATCTGGTTTGACCGTGAGAGAAACCAACCCCGTCTGTCAAGGCAAGGGCAGTAGGGTGCACAGCAGGGTCAAAGACCCGCCCACCAGTTTCAGGGAGGCAGACGACAACAGTACCATCCCCAGCAGTTCCAGCCTCACTATCAGTCTCCACCATTGCTCCAAAACTGGAGACAAGGCCAGTTACAACATCGGTCTATGTATTTTCCTCATCCTAACCAGCAATAGACTGCATATTATGGACAATATCCTTCTCCTCATTATCAGAATCGGTATGGTTACCAACAACCTCCACACTATCAATCTCAACGACAGCCAGTCAATGAGCAACTTGAGACTCCTTCAGTCAACCCAGCACTGGACCAACTTGCATTGCTCATGAAGAACATGAATGAACTGACTCAACAGATCGACGACATGATCACCACCAAGACACTGATTCCAGCACATGTCAAAGCCAACCCCAACAACTTCAGATGCAACGAGCAGGTAGCCAATATCCCACCCACCCCTGAGAAAGGTGTGTCCCTTGATTTTACATGTTTATATAATGCCATTCATCTCAGGAGAGGTAGGAGATTGCAGCTGCCTACGCACCACATCATCTCCTTCACCAGCAGTCGAGAGGCCCAGTGTAGCAGCATCCAAGTCTGGAGTTTCACCACCTTCACCACCACCTTCACCAGACAGATGTAGATCACCATCAGCAATGGAGAATATACCAGTCGTGGATTCTTCCTCTTGACCAGCAGTAGCATCCCATTCTATTATTAATTCAGTTTTTCCTTCACCTAATTTGGACAACATTGTAGAGACTGATTTCGGTTGTCCTTTTGTGCATTGGGATTCTACTTTAAATAATGGAAATGAAAGTTTAAATATCTCACATGATTGGGTACCATTTCCTTCAGTTCTTAAATCTAAAAAATCAAAATTAAAAAACAGCCCTATCTGATCCTAGAGTGGTTGAGATCTTACAGAACATCTTTTTTAAGATGCCATTCCTTAAGGCCATGGAATACATGCCTGTAGTAAAAAAAGGGAATGAAAGAGGCATGTACACAAAAGCAACAACCAAGGCAGAACAGACAAAAGGAAACAAAGAAACACATCTTGACCATAGCCACCGTTCATGCCATCGGTAACCTCCTGCCTAAAAAGAGAGACAAGGGAGCACCTCACATACGTTGCCATATCTTTGATCGGGAATTTGATCATAGTCTTCTCGATAGTGGTTCCTCCATTAATCTCATGTCATCTTCTTTGCTAACTGAATTTCGGTTAGGGCCTCTTAAAACAACCAGGATGATCCTTCAGTTTGCTGATAGATCGATTAAGAGGCCAAGAGGCATTTTAAAGGGTGTTATTGTAACGGTGCAGGGAATGAAATTCCCTGTGGATTTTGTTGTCATGGATATGGACACACTTACATCGTTACTCCATACCCCAATCATAGTAGGTTGACCGTTCCTCCGAACAGTCGAAGTAGCAGTTGATTATGGTACTGGAGAGATCATCTTTCACTCTCACAGAGACAAGGTGAAAATTGAGATGATCTCTGATCCTAGACCATCACCGCCACTAGTAGCACCTGAGACAAAAAAGTTGCATCAGATCCATATGACTATGATTTTCTTGCTGAATTCCAAGAGACAGATCTTTTCACTAATTTCATAGATACCCAGGAGTTCCTTTCTTCAAAGGACTCTATAGAAAGCACAATCGACATGGGTTCCCTTGGTGGTCCAATCGAGTTAGTTGCTGATGAGCAGTTTGAGCTGATTTCTGAGGATCAATCTTAGTTTTTGGAGGCACCTTATGATATTCCTTTGACACACTTTTATGAGATTACTGATGATATACCTCATTCTGAGAGTTCTGAGGTACAGATATCTGAGCCATTCATTGAATTTTTTGAGTTATGCACAGATGAGAGACATATTTCTAAGATTATTGCTGAGATATCTGAGTCATTAATTGATAAGAATGTTGAACACCCTGGTGAGCCCCTCCTTTCTGAGCAGAGATCATTCATTGCAGATCTATCAGATATTCTACTTGTTGAGCCGTCAGTAGCCAAGGTAGACAGTCTACAGAGTATAGATCACATACTGTCTACCAGTATAGTAGAAGAGGTTATTGTAGAGCCGATTCAGACCCCACCTGAGTTCAAGGTTTTACCATCAATGTTGAAGTATGCCTTCCTTGCAGGTCCCCCCAAATGTTTTCGGCCGTCCTCATATTGTAGTTGACCACTGACTAAGAATCTCGCGTGCTAGAGGTTCTTGAGAGAAACCGCAAGGCCATAGGATGGATTATCTCAGATCTCCGTGGGATAACCCAGCTTTGTGCTCACATCATATCTACCTAGAGGATGATTGTAAACCCTCCCATGAATGTCAACACCTTCTAAATCCAAATCTAAGGGAGGTTGTCATGAAGGAGATCAGAAAAAGATGTGATGCTGGCATTATATATCCCATTTCGTATTCCAAGTGGGTCATCCCTTTACATGTGGTCCTGAAGAAATCCGGGATAATGATCGTAAAGAATGACCGTAGTGAGGAGATTCTAACCGGGTACCTACTTCATGGCGTGTTTGTGTAGATTACAGACACCTGAACTCAGTTACCAAGAAGAAACACTTTTCGCTGCCCTTTAGTGATCAGATTATTGAGAGGTTGGAAGGGAAAGAGTTCTTTTGCTTCTTGGATGGATACTCGGGATACAACCAAGTTGTTATCGCTCATGAGGATCAGGAGAAAACTGCATTCACTTGTCTATTTGGCACCTACGCCTTTAGACAGATGCCCTTTGGATTGCGTAATGCCCCCGCTACATTCCAAAGATGTATGTTGGCCGTTTTTGCCAACATGGTGGGTAGTTTCCTTGAGGTCTTCATGGACGATTTCTCGATCAACGTGAATAGTTTTGACACATGTCTTTCTCATTTAGACCGAGTTCTTCAACGTTGATGTGAGGTAAACCTAGTTCTCTAATGGGAGAAGAGTCACTTTATGGTGACTAATCGGATTGTATTGGGCCATGTCATCTCCAAACATGGTATGGAAGTTGACCCGGCTAAGATTGATGTGTCAAGTTAGAGCCACCGCAAAATTTGAAGCAGTTGAGGTCATTTCTGGGACACGTAGGATTCTATAGGCGATTCATAAAAGACTTCAGTAAGAATGCCAGATCTTTGACTGAGTCGTTGTGCAAGGAGAGTGAGTTTGTTGTCGATGAGAAAGTCCTTGCCTTCAATCATATGAAAGATATGGTTACTAGAGCTCCTGTCTTATAGCTACCTGATTGGTCTCTTCCTTTCAAGATCATGATGGATGCCTCAGATTTTGTAGTTGGAGTTGTTCTAGGACAGAGAAGGAATGGGATACCATTTGCTATACACTATGCTAGCAAGACTCTAGATGAAGCACGGAGAAATTTTACAGTTACAGAGAAGGAGATGTTAGCAGTTGTGTTGGGGCTAAATAAGTTTAGATCTTACCTCCTCGGTTCCCACATTATTGTATACACGGATTACACTACCATACGATACTTAAAGAAAAAGAAGGATGCCAAACCACGCCTTATCAAATGGATACTTCTTCTCCAGGAATTTGATTTAGAGACTCGAAACAAATCTAAAGTGAACAATGTTGTCACAGATCTCCTTTCCCGTATCACGGATGCAGAGACCTCTGAGCAGAACATGATCCCTATTTCCAAAACCTTTCCATATGAGTCCATTTTGTCTATGGACTTACTCCCATGGTATGCTAATATTGTGAACTATCTTGTCTCCAAGAAAGTTCCACAAGATTGGCTGGAGTACAAGGTAGACAAATTTTTGTCAGAGAATCATTACTACCAATGGGAGTATCCGTACTTATTTCGCGATGGTGCGGATTGTATCTGGAGAAGGTACATTCCTCAGGAAGAACACATCAATGTACTTGAACACTATCACAAACTAGAATCTGGTGGGCATCATTCGGAGAAAAGCACGGTAGCAAAGGTTTTACAGAGTGGCGTATGGTGGCCCTCATTGTTTACGGATTCTACAGAGTATGTTCGAGGTTGTATTGACTGTTAGAAAATAGGAGGAACAGTTGGTTCCATAGATACCATGCCCCTAAGATACATATAAATTTCTGATGTTTTTGATGCTTGGGCCCATTTCCTGTCAGTCAAGGATTTCAGTACATCCTGCTCCCCGTGTATAATGTTTGTCGATATGTGGAGGCTATCCCCACCTGAACCATAGATAGTTGTACAATGTGCTCCTTTCTCAAAGACCACATTATTGCACGGTTCAAGATTCCCAAAATACTAATTTCAGATGGGGGAAGCCATTTCACTAATAGAGAAGTAAAGAAGCTTGTGAAGGAGTACGCCATTGAGCACATAGTTGTGTCTCCTTACCACCCTCAGACTAATGGCTTGGCAGAAATTTCAAATAGGAAGATTAAGATGATATTGAAAAAACTTGTACGTCTAGATAGGAAGAACTGGTCCCAGATGCTTGATTCTGTTCTATGAGCTTACCAAACGGTGTACAAGTCTCCTTGGGTTATGTCATCCTATAGATTGGTGTATGGAAAGTCTTTCCACCTACCAGTGAAATTAATTCACAAATCTTTATGGGCACTCCGTGTATGCAATATTGATTATGAGAAGGTAGGAAAGAATGGGAAGTTGGATTTGAATAGATTACTGGAATTCCGAGACATCGCATATGATAACTCACTCATGTATAAGGAGAAAATCAAGTGTTGCCATGATAAACACATTCGAAGGAAGACTTTCTCTCCTGATCAGAAAGTGTGGTTATTTGATGCTAAGTTGAAGTTGTTTCCTGGAAAATTGAAAAGCAAATGGTCAGGACCGTTGTGAGAGTTGTACGTGATAATGGGAGTATTTTCATATCTGGGTTGTCATCTAACGCACAACCATTTGTTCTGAACGAACAATTGTTGAAGCCATATCTAGATCATGATACATTCATGTCCATCTTGTATTCTATATATGTGGTATCAGACGATGATCCTTTGATTCCATCTTTTGCGTCTGATACATAAGCTGACAACCTCTTGCATATCCTTTTATTTCATTCTTTCTTCTTTTGTTTTATCATTCATCCCTTTTCCGTGTGTATATATGATATACTTAGGATGTGCTTTATCCTAAGTATGGGGAGGTGACTGATTTGTGTTGTTCATATTCGTCATGTTCATCTCTCGCGTTGTTGCTTATACTTAGGGATACTCTACCCTAAGTATAGGGGGCATGATGTTGTCCATATTGTTTCTTTTATATTTTTATTCTTCTGATCTCTCGATTGTCTCCCAACTTGTTGATATTCTATGTTTAGGGCTATTCTACCATAAGTATAGGTGGGCAAGTCGAGCCATTGAGTCTGTACATTATGTGCATCAGTTTCTCGCTTTTGTACAGTCTTCTATACTTAGGATTACTTGATCCTAAGTATAGGAGGGATCACCAACTTCTATTCTTTTCATATTTTTTTGAGTCGTTGTAGCATAGGAGTCTTTTCACTTTTCTATACTTAGCACGAGTTATGTCTTCCTCTGTCGATCTCTGATCATTATGAGGACATAGTTCGAGCTAAGTATAGGGGGTGGTGTATATATTGTATATAACTTCCGACATAACTCGTACCTTTTAAATATGATTATTTTTGGGATATGTATAAAAATTCGTAAAATCTACGTGTGTATATAGACTTTGTTCACCTTGTATTCAAAAATCAAAAAAACAAAAACAAACAAATAACAAACAAATAAAACAAAAAACAAAAATACTAAAAAAATGAAAAAATAAAAAATAAACAAAAAATAAATAAAACCAAACCAAAAAAATAAAAATAAAAGAAAACAAAACAAACAAAAAACAAAAAATCCTCTTATTTAAAAAAATCATGTATATACTTGTATATATTTTACTAACCCTTTTCCCTTAAAAATCCATAAAAACTACAAAACCAAAAAGTCTATAAAAAATTACATAATTAAAATTTAAAAAAAATCTCTTCTTACATGTGCATCATTTTTTTCTTTCCAAAAATCCATAAAAAGTTTAAAATTAGAAAATTGTTTCAAAAAAAAGATTTTGCTTTCTTTTCTTTGCATTGTACAAATTTCTTACATTTGCATGTGCATTTTTCAGGATAGTATTGATATTTAAACTAAGTCTGGAATAAAATTGAAGAATGGAGCTTAGTTGGACCTTAATCCACTTAATTTCAGAGGAACCTTATAAAAACTGGAGTTAAGACTTTTCTTATCCTAGTGACTTACTTCTTTGAGTTCATAAGACTATGTTCACATGTCGTCTTGATTATTCTAAGTAGAATATTTAACAACACACGCATGATTCTTTTTGACATTGGCTTATCTTGGACAAGCACACTACACGTAGCTCTTCATAGAGGAGGTAGTGAGGAGGCAGAATCTCTTGGCTTGGAGTAGCATACGAGGGTAGTACATCTAGAAGGAACCTCTCATCTTCCTCTAGGGATGTTAGTGCATCTCAACCTAATCTAGTAGCATTGAGGTCTAAAGATAGGATGTTGTGGGGTTGCAATAATGCTTCAAAAGAGGGATAGTCCACTAGCTCAAGAAGAAAAACTCCTTACGTACATGCTGCAACTTGTATATATTTTCAATAAAAAAGAAGAAGAAATAGAAAAAATGCAGAATCTCCAAAAGTGGGCAGGCCTGATTGAAAAGTAAAATGTCTGCCGGAGTGTATATACAAGTGAAAAAAAACAATAAGAGCTTCAAAGTCAAATTTTTGTAAGCTTGCAGCTGGATGACTTGGCTACACTGGTCACGTATCCAAGGATAGGTAGGTACACTTGTTACCATCCATTCTTTTCTCTATCTCCTCTTCTTGAGTTGGTTGTACTTGAACTTAGAAGGGAATATCCCCACTCCTCGAGAAAAGAGTTGCTAGATCAGGGGACTAGAGTTACCTTGTTGAGAGAGGATGTTTCTTTGCTACTTTTGAGATGGTGATCTATATTTCACTTACATCGTACAAGCGAAGATTCATAGTCGTAAGAATTTGTGTATGTGGACTTGTTCTGACCTGACTGTTGAGGAACCCTGAATTGTTGTCTTGTGGAACTTTTTTTGTCTTGTGGAACTTGAAGGCTATTAGGTTTTAAATCCATTTCCCATTAAGGTTCTACCACAATAATAATCCAAAGGTCTGACAGAGCTCCATACTATAATTTTATGAAGATAAGTTTAATACTCAATATTATCCTAATTTCTTTATTTTTCCTTTCTTTTTCTTTTACTTACTTATTCTTTCAAATAAGTGTTTGCTAAGGGACTAGAAAAGGTAAAGCATAGGGGGATGATGAATATGCATTTCGTCATCTTTATTCACTTATTTTAGCTGAAAATCCCTTATAAATCACATGTACATAATACTAAATCCATATTCTTACTAACTTGCATCTCTGTGTAAATATTGTGCATATATTGCCATTTTAACCTAAAATAAATAATGATATAAAGGAAAAACAAAGAAAATTTAAAAAAGAGAGAAGATTGTATATATGTAGTAGATACAGGCTGACCTGAACCCTGAGAGAATGCCAAGACTTGACCTGATCGACCAAGAATAAAGTAGGGGGGAGATAGGATTCTTAAGCTGAAAATCCAAAAAATGTTTTGTAGATACTTTTCTGTATATATTTGTATAAAACTTACATTTTATTTGTACATAAAATGCTTCAAATTAAATTATTTTCAAAACAAAAGTTGTAAATAAAAATATTTTCTAAATAATAAAAATAATTGCAAAAAAATCATGTACAAGAAACCACATCCGAAAAAAGCCATAAGGTGATAATCATTCTGGCTATGTATGAAATCAAATTGAACCAAACTCACTTCTATCGTATTATAAATTAAATTATCTTTAAAATGGTTGTGGTTTTATATTTTTTGGAGTTACGGTTTGAAAGATGATTTCCTGGGGTTATTTATGCAATTTTACATTTATTTATTGTATATATCCCTATTTATTTTAAATACATATTGTATTTGTAAATATTTTTAATAATTATTTAAAATAAAAATAAAAAATAAAAAAATAAAAAAAATTAAAACAAATAAATAAGTCAGTTTCTCTATTTAACTATGTATATAATGTACTACATGTTTATAATATATGTGTATAGTTAATTCCCTTAAATAACACTCACAAAAAATAAATAACTAACATTTATTATTTAATTTAATAAAGTGATGAAAATAAAAAAATAATTAATTAATTACGTAAATAATTTTACTAACTCCACCACTAACTTCATTCCTTATCTTTTATCTCTATTCAAATTTTCCTTATCTTTATCTCTATTCAAACTTTGAATTTTAAATTCATTTTATTTTCTATTTAGTTGGTTCCTCCTCCCTCATTCTCGCTTGATCAATCTTTGGTGAGAGGAGCCTAATCTCCAAGATCTTCTTGTTGTAGAAAGGTGCCTAACCTCCGAGCCTTCCGGTGACAGCGAGTTGGACATCGTCGAGGACATTACGGCATTTTCCGCTCCCACGGTGAGATCCACATCCCTTTATTACTCAATCTCTCTTATAGATAATTTTAGATTTAATTTTTGTCTTTACTTCATTGTTTATTTTTAATTCTAGATCTTAGATTTTCATTCCTATTTTTTCATCACAAATCGATTCATTTTTCGAACTGATCTGATTATCTACGTCATCTTCTTGATCTACCCACGTTCTTATTCTACCTCACATGATCTCTCATCTCCGGCCACGTACGGTGGTGGGAGACTCAGTTCCAATCCATCACCTACAACGCAACCCCTTCGCCCACTAATTCTTGCTTTATTTTTTTAGACCGAGCCATCGTGCTCGAGTCATTTTCCTATCTATATTTTTTGTAAGAATAAAAATAAAAAATTAAAAAATATATAAACTTCTGTAGTTTATGTTTTTACACAAAAATAAAAAAATCATTTGTTGTTGCATTTTCTATTTTTATAAAAAAAATTAAAAATAAAAATAAAATAAACGGCAGCAGACACTGCCCTCTCCAACCGCTGGCGGTGCCCGCCGCCTCGCTCTTAAACCACCGGAGCATGTCGTCCATCCGCCACGTGCAGGACCTCAGCGCACCGTCTGTTGCACACCATTCTTCCGCCAGCCACCGCTCGCGGAGAGGAGGTCCGGCGCAGGGCCGTCCCTGCCATCCACCGAGCTCCCCCTAACTGCCATCTACTCCACTGACACGTACGCCGCTCTTACCTCCCAACAACGCAGCGCCGCCGGAGGCGTGTGTCGCCTGCGAGGCTCGCCGCCCTCTATCTACCACCGCGTGCCCTGCACGAGGCCCGTCGACCTTCCTCTATCGTGCCATCACATCCATCGTGCTGAGCCCCCATCCTTCGTCTGCATGCTGCGGCTCGACCGTTACCCGCTCGCCAAAGAAGACATGTTATTCCCATCACTCGAGCACCAGCCGGGACCCCTGTACGTGTAGCTCCTCCGCGTGAAGGATCGCCATCGCCCTGCAACCCACCATCCCTGTGCGAACACAGATCCAGGGGGTGTGTGTCATGCCTTCACCCTCCGTCTGAGAACCGCTGCCCTGTCCACCACACCCGTCAGCCGTACCGCCAGCAGTGCCCGTTGTGTCTCTGAGATCTGCAAGAGCGGTGGCACCCCCTTTGCCTCCTAGAAAACGAATGAAGAAGCATAGTAACCCCAGGGCACCGTAAATTTAAGAAGCATAGTTTTTGGGAAAATATCATTCCACCCCCAGACTTTTTACATATTACGAACAAGCCCCCATCAGCATTCGACACGTGCAACACACGTTTTTAGTGGGTAATTTGTACTTTTCCCTGAACTTTTATTTATTGTTATCTTTGCATGAAAAAATATTAATAAATTGCAATTCAGTCCTTCATTTCCAGACTTTATAATTACACATTTATTTGGTTGAAATAAATGTTTTTATTGTACTAAAAATTCTACAAGAATTTGTTAGACTCCTGCTGTATGTCTGATCATTGTATAAATTTTTCTTTACATTTTAATTCCATTTCCTATTATTAAAAATAAAAAACATTACATTTTTTCCTATTTGAAATTTGATAAATAATAAAAATTTGAATATTGTTCCAAAAATCTAAAAAGTTAGAATAGTTTTAATTTGTATCTTTCATTTTCTATACAGTTTTCACACATTACTTATTTTTAAAACACGAAAAATTGTAAAATGTTTAAAATCTTAAAAAATCATATAACTTTATAGAAAAATAAAAAATGTGGTTCCAGTTCTTGTTTGTAGATAATTTCCTTTAGTTTATAGGGAAACAAATTTTCATAATTTTTAATTTCATTTTATATTTTTAATTACAAAAAAATCATGTATGCTCATTGTTTGCATTTTCCCCTATTTTTATTCATTTTAAAAAATCTAAAAATCTCAAAAAAATTACAAAAAAAATAGTAAAAATTATAAAAAAAAAAGATTTTATTTGGACATTTTTTAGCATTTTTGTCTGAAAAATCCAAAAAATGCATTTCCTTTGTGTATAAATTTGTTTTGAAAAATACATTTTTGAAAATTTAAAATTTACAAAACTAAAAATCATTGAAGATTTAGAAATCTGAAAATAAAAAAGATAAAAATTTCACAAAAACCAATATAGTTTGCAATGGATATTCCTTTTTCCTTTGACTAATTTTTCAATTATTCGAATAACCCTCAGGAATTATATCCTTCTTGAGTTCGATCCTATTGTCAACTGGTTAAGTAAATAAAAAAATCTCTTGCCATGTTTCTTTCGTAATTAATTTATCTTGAGAATTAAAAAAATATTTTTTTGCTGCAGGATTATTTAGGTTGCAACGACATTGCGCATTTAAATTTCATATCAATTTGAAAAACCCTGAAAATCCCGTTCAACACATCTCCGCCCTCATCCATCCTGCTTTTATTCCACACCGAGGTAATTTGCCCTCGGCTCGTGTTTCTCTATGTGGCTCATGACCAAAAGAGCCCAATAAGAGCCAAATTGACCTTAGCACGAAGGCTACAGGTACCCCTGACTTCCATCGAGCAGCCAAGTCCCCTCTGGCAGGTCTCGGCCAACCTTGAGGGTCCCACCAGCTATGGGACATTGACAGGAATGTGAGGAACATCTCAGCTGAGCTCCAGGTGGCCGGAGACACGTGCCACACCAAATTCAAACTCACCACGGGAAAGTTCTTCCTTTGTTCTTCCACCTCCTTCCTCAGTCATAAAATCAAGAGCCGAGTTCCAAAGTGAACAATCGACGTCAGATTAGTAGGAACATCAGTCGTTAGATCCCATCTGGGATCTAATCCTAAGCTTTGGCCATCGAACCATCATCGTGCAATGAGTGGATGACGCATGTCAAGTGAAGTATCCTGAGTAGTCCGATAGCGCACCCTTTGGGGGTATTTTGCACTATAACCCCCCTCCTTTTTGTATATTAGTATTTAAGATTTAAACGTTCTTTTGTAGTTGTATTTATTTTGTAAAAATTGCTAAAGGGCCCCTGAGGTTTATTGATATTGAACTTAGATCCTTATTAACTTGGGCATTTTGCACTTTTACCCTTACGGGTTTTGATAATTATCATTTAATATTTAAAATTTGAATATTAGTTGTATACTTTTGTATATATTACATTGCAGCCCCTACCTTTTAATTGCAAATATACCCCTACCAATTCAACTAATTTTTATGTTTGTTTTCTATTTTCTAAAATTATCAACCGTGCTCCAAAAATTATGAAACAATAGGGTTTTATGCGTGATTACTTGATTTTTCACGTTCTAATTATTAAAAATAAAAATAACATTTTTTATTCCCTTCTTTCGTTAAAAATCCAAAAAAATATAAAAGCATAGTTAAAAATACCAACAAATTAATATTTGCATATTATTGAATCTCGTACCTCCAGAAACAAATCCCCAAAAATAGAAAAAGAAAATCACTTAAAACTAAAAAGCCACAAATCCTCATAAAAATCATTAAAAATCTGTTAAAAGTCCAAACATATTTATTTCTATTTCTAATTTTGTCTTTTATATTTACTACATATTAAAATAGTTATGGAAAATTTTGAAGCTCTAGCTATTTTTAAATTCCAAAACAATTCGTTCTAATTAAACAATCATTAATTTTGTGTATTTAGGACTTTCAAAATACTAAAATTAACAAAAAAAATATCGAAAAATCATAAAAACATTAGAAAAATATAAAAAGCACATATTCCACAAGTTTTGGTTTTTTTTTGTTTTTCCTATAATTATATTACCCCATATTGTATATATATCTATAAAAAGTTATATATGTCTTTACTATATATTAAAAATAAAGGAAAGTAAAAATCAGAAAATATAAAAAAGAAAATTAAAAGTAAAAAAGTAAAAAATATAAATATATAATATATAAAAAAAATTTATTTAATTAAAAACCCACAAATCAATTCATTTATTATTTAAGTGAATATTGTACAAAATTTTCATGTATTATTTACTCATTATTTATTTATAAATAATATACCTCCTACAACTACTTGTCTCCTTGTGTTTGATACTCTAAATACTTGCACCTATTCACACATTTTGTAGAGTTAAATAAAATAAATTTTAACTCCACCTTTGTTTTGCATTGATATACATATCCATGTGTTAATTGTTGTTTGAATCAGCTATTCTTGTTCGGTCGCAATAGCAACAATGTTCTCATCTTATGTAAAACATCAGACCGGCAAAAATCATGTTCATCAAATGGTGTTGTTGTTGGGGAGAAATGGAGTGTAGCATTTATTTTCTGCATTATTCTTCTTTTATTTTTAGTTATTTATTTTTGATATTTATTTGAAATATTCAGACCCTTTTTTTCTTTGTTAATTTTTCATGTGAGGGACTGACCGACAATGACGACTTCTTAAGAGGTTTATGCACCCTAGCCGACCAGAAAAGAGTAAGAGAAGGAGGAGAAGAGAGCAGGAGACTGAGCAGTCTCCTTTAGTTTTAGTTTTATTTTGTGAGAGAGTGTTTTTTATTTTTTATTTTTATTTTGTAAAATAATTTGTAATAATTATGGACATTGAACACTTTACTTCACAAGGTCCAGAGCCCTAGTGATTGTTCACCTGGGGGCCTCGTTGTGTTTTCACCGCTTTTCTTTTTCGTAGTTTAATGAGTTTTAGTTTTTCACCTTTCTTTTTTATTTTTTTGTGTGATTGAGCCCTAGTTTAGGATTTGCTTCCTCGATACATTAAGATCCAAATCCCTAATTAAATTGCATGTACCTATAGTTCACGCTCTGATCTAGTCAAATGTAATTGTTGATTATTTGGATTCAAAAGCACACACCACTTGAGACTCCACACAATGCTTGCAGGACCCACCGTGGTGGGCATCAATGAGTCTCCAAGACCATACTCTTAGTTTCTTTTCTAGGTAGTCAGCTTTTGTTATTCACGATAATAGCAACTTCTATTTCTGGGGCACTTTCATCGGCTTGCATTGCATGTAGATTAGGTTTCAATTCTTCTTAGCATCATGCATGAAGAGCATTGGAGGCAAGGTGAGCATTTCTATCTGAGCATACATCATTAATTTACGCTTGCATTACTTTTCCGACTCTCTCCCTATGATTTTGACCATCTAGGATACTAATGGAATTGATACCTCATTAGGATTCATGTATTATTTTTAAAAATATAAAAAACGTGATAACCAATAAAATTGGGACTGCTAACTCAACTCGACCCTATAAATCAAAACGAAAAATCCTTGTTTTGGGGAGAGTAACCCCCTAATTGTATTCGACATTTTATACTTGATACCTACACATTAAGGATTAGTGCCCCAATCCCAGGCCTACCTACGTGCTTGTACATTAAACTCAACTAACTCTAAAATTGGATAAGAAAAAAAGAACGAACTTTCACGATCATCATTGTATTGAGTTCGTGAATTTAGGGGTTTGTTTGTTTATATTTGTGGTTGTTTGTGTGCATACCTCATCTTCTCTACGCATTTATGCCTTTTTCTTGTATGTATTGACTTGACCTTCGTGTTCTCTCGATCCCCGTCTTTTGTTTCGGAGATGGCTAACTGGAGTTATTTTTGTCTGAATTCACGGATCCTTCTTCCTCTCCAGATAGCCCTCCATTTTATTAGGAGGACTTTGCTCCTGATGTTTCTTTTTGTACATATCCACCTCATCCACAATTTCAGGCATCACATTTTGATTTTTACCCACCACTGCCACAATCACATTACCCACCATTTCACCCACCCGAGACTGAGCTGTTGGGGTCACCTCTTTTGGATACCGCTTTTGAGTACATGAACCGGTTAGTGGAGAAAATGAATCAGATGATAGATGACCTCACTAGCCTAAATAAGAACTAAACTGTCGCTTCACCTTCTAGATTCATGGATTCACTATAAGACACACATGGCTTGAAATCACCCAAAATACAAAAAATGATAAAAATGTAAAAATACAAAAAGAACTCGGGAAACACATAGTCGAGACAGTTTGTGAGGAGAGGGCACCCATGTCATATCCTATGCCCACACACACATCCACCACATCTTCCACCTTCTCCCCCAAGGATGACATTGTACAGACTGCTCTTAGTCATCCTTGTATAGATGTTGATTTTGATCTTTTCATTGTATCGAAAAACATAAAAAAAAATGTTGATCAATCCTGAAGTGGTGGCAGCCATTCATGATATTATTGCGGCCTCGCTTCAAAAGGCCATGACCCAACTATATGCACTTAAGCCCAAGAAAAGAAAGCGACGAAGAAGATCCGAGCACACATTCCTACCATGGTCACCGCCCACACCATTACCCACCATCCACACATTAGGAAAGAGAACATGGTTACACCTCTTGTGAGATGCACCATTTCTGACTATTCTTGTGATCATACTCTCCTCTACGGTGGTGCTTCAATTAATATAATACCCTTCTCATTGGTACAATCTCTTCATCTAGGGCCTCTCAAAAGATCGGGATTATTTGTCACTTTGATGATGGATCAATAAAGAGGCAGAGGGGTATTCTATAAAACATCTTCATTCAGATCCAGGGCATGAGATTCACAGTAGACTTAGTAGTATTGCCCATGGAGACCTCCACCATTGTGGAGCATCCTTCGATCATCCTAGGATGACCTTTTCTCACCTAGACGAGAGTCATTATTAGTTATGGATCTAGAGAGATTTGCTTTTGTTCTGGTGATGAGTGTGTGGTCTTGATCACCGCACCTACTGTCGACCAGAGACCTACATCTGACGAGAGTGTACCCCTGTTAGCCGACCTCGAGGACTATGACCTTGATGATGATACCAGAGAGGTTGGATTTATCTTGGATGACTATGAGACCTGAGGATTCTTGTTTGGTGAGGAAGACTCAGAAATCATGGACCTTGGAGTTCCCCCTTTCGGTGTGTGGCGATACATTGACGACATCCGCAGCATTTAAACCATAAACACCTTAGTGCGGAGGGAAAACCTAGGAAAAACTTCGCAGGCCGGACTTGACCTTACTACTTCCACAGATGAGTTCGGGACTTTCTGTTTTGACCTAACTGAGACTCCCCAGGCCGAACCTGACCACACTACTTCTATCAACTAGTTCATGCCTTTCTGAGTTGGGACTGTTGAGGATTTACCTCATGTCATGATCGGTTTGTGTCAGTTGATGACCTTGATATCGACCTATACCTTGTGAGATCCATTCCTTAGCAGCTATGCAAGAAGGTACGTTTTCTACCTTCTTGATCTCTGTATAGCTTGAACTTTATATGTATTATTTCATTTTCTTCCTTCTATCTATCGCTTTTCTCATCCACCCCATTCCATTTGCCTTGCTTAGGATGTACTTTATCCTAAGTATAAGGGTGTGGACGAGCTGAGTGTTCTTTCTTTATTCTGTTTTATAACTCTTTTGTTGCCTATATGTAGAGCTCTTTTACCTTAAGTATAGTGGGAGTTATGTGTACATTCTCCCCATGTACTTTTCTTTTTATCTATTTCTTTTCTTGATCCCCACAATTGTCTCATCTCCTGTTGATATTCCTATCTATACTTAGGGGTATCTTTCCATAAGTATAGGGGGAGATAGACTGAGTCATGATATGTTCATTCCTACACTACCTTGTGTGCAACTTGTTATACTTAGGATTATTTCATCCTAACTATAGGGAGGACGGTTGACTTCTCATTCTTCATTGTGTCATTTATTCTTTAGTCGTTGTAGTATAGCCTCTCTGATACTCAGTACGAGTTATGTCTTCTCTTTTTCTCTATGATCTATGAGGACATAACTCAAGCTAAGTATATGGAGGTCCTATATATGTTGTATATACTTTAGCCATAACTCGTACTTTCATATTTTCAAATAATATGGATAAATAATAAAATATTAATAAAATAGACACTCAAAATTTTGTATATACTAATTAATAAATTAGGTTAAATGTTTTGCAAAATGTTTGAAAAATGGTTGGAAAATCTTTTTGAAAAATCTTTTGAAAACTATTTGGAAAATGTTTTATAAAATATTTTCAACCTTTGTAAAAATGTTTTGTTCATAAAAATTTCTCTTCTTTATGTGAATACAATATATTAAAAATCTATTTGTAAAGGGTTTGGAAAATGATTACAAAACTATTTTGAAAAACAATACATGCTGTTTCAAAAATCTTTGCAAAAGGATTTTTAGATTTTGTAAATGTTTGTAAAAGATATTTGTGAAATTATTATTTCAAAATGAAGTTTTTAAAATATTTGTTAAAACCTTTGCAAAATAATTTGAGAACTATAGGAATTCTTTACAAACCCTATAAATAAAATTTATAAATACCTTTCATAAATTCCTCAATCAAAATTCTTGTAAATAACAAAGGCAGTCCTGTGTAAATATCTGCACATAATCATTTGCTAAAACTTTTATTTTTGAAAAATCCCTAAAAATTTGCAAAATAAAAACCCAAAATTTGGCAAAATATTTTTTTCAAAATTGCATAAAAATTTACAAAAACGCTTTCAAAAATCCATAAAAAAGTTCAAAATTAGAAAATAAATCAGAAAAATATTTTCTGCATTGTACATAGCATTTGCATTTTCCGGATTGATGTTAATAAGTGAACAAGTCTAAGTAAAATCGGAAGATTCAATTTTGATTGGACTTAATCCACTTAATCACAAGAACCTTATATGAACAAGAATTGATGCTTCAGGTCCTCTTGAATTAATTATTTGAGACCACGAGACTTGGTTTAGTGTCGTCTTGACATCCTAAGTAGAATATTTCGGAACACACGCACGACTCTTGTTAATAATGACCTAACTTGTGCACCTACACCGTGCTCTTTGCTCACCTCAATTGAAGAGGTATAAGGTTGGATTTGCCAGCATGAGACACAAGCCAATGAAAACATCAGAAGTCACATTTGTGGCCATTGTACCCCAACCCAATCTGTTAGCCATGAGGTCTAATGTCAGAAGTTGTGGGTTGCAATAATGCTTCAAAAGAGGGATAGACTACTAGCTCAAGAGCAAAAAGTCGATATGTAGATGTTTTTGTATATAGTATAAAAAAATGCAAAATCAAAAACTCCAAAAAATAGACGGGAAATTCAAAGAAAAATCTATTCCCATCGGAGTACATATATATTTGTAAAGTCAATAAGCAAGCTTGAGCTTCAAAGTCATGTATGTGAGCCTGTAGCCAGATGACTTGGCTACACTGGTCAAGTACCCTAGGATAGGTAGATACACTGCCTACCGTCCATTCTTCACTCCACCTCCTCTTCTTGAGTCGATTGTACTTGAACTTAGAAGGGAATACCCTGATTCTCGAGGGAAGAGTTGTTTGATAGGGGAATTAGAGTCACCATGTTGGAGAAGACTGACTTTTACGGCTTCATCCGAGAGGAGCTACATATCACACATTGTACAAGATGGACTCATAGTCATAAGGAAATGTGTATGACGTTGATCTGTTCTGACCTGGATTTTGAGGAGACTTGAGCTGAGTCATATGGGTCTTAGAGGTTGTTATGTTTGAAATATGTTTCCCAATAAGGTTCCGACCATACATAAATTCCAAATGTCTGACTGAGCCCCAAACTTTGATTTTATGAAGACAAGTTTGAAAGTTAAAATAAATACACGTTCTTTTTTTTCTTTTCTTTATTTTCTTTTCCTGCACTTATAGGCATAAGTGTTTGCTAGGGACTAATAAAGGAATGTATAGGAGGTGATGAATCTCTATTTAATCACCTTTATTCTTTCATTTTGGCCTTTAAATCCTAGCTAAATGCATGTAAATAACATTATTTTTCAGAAATTAACTTATATTATTTATTGCATAAATATTGCATAAAAGATTGTATTTAAAGTCAAAATAAAAGAATAAAGAAAAGAAGTGAAATTCCAAAGGTATTTTATGACCCTAAACCCAGAGACCAAGGCATCATGATGACTGGGCGGACAAGGAATAAAGTAGGCTCTTTACTTATTCTTCAATAATCTATTTTTGGGACGTATTTGGTTCTTTATTTTTTGTAACTCAAATCAATAAACTTTGTACATGAAAGTCGTAGATAAAAATATGATAAATATAAATTTTATTTCACGTAAAAAATATAAATTATACAATCTACACTCAAAATAAAAAGCCAAAGTCCAAACTTTCCAGACCCATATGTTCTCCATATGAACTCATAATACATTAAAATCACCTTTAATTGTATATAACTTTTTATTAGTTATTTAATAAAGGTAATTTCATTTAATTTGAAATTAAGATGCGAAAGTTAGGTTTTGGATCCTATTGTACATTATACCTGAATAAAATATTCATTTTATTTATTCTTTATATTTTTCATTATTTAATATTTTTTTAATTTATAAATATTCTTTATAATATATGTACAACACTAGAATAACATAAAACCACTAAAACTAAAATAAAATAAATGTATACAATATATAAATGAATTACCTATACTTATACATATGTAATGAATACATATATTTATTTAAGTATGGAAATAACTTCAGAAAATACAATAAAATTATACTTGCGTATATTTAAATTACTTATAATTTTATAAATTATGTATATTAAATAAAAAATCTAAAATACAAAATAAAAATAAAATACACATTATTTAGGTAAACATACCTATAAATATACTTGTAAAAAGTACCCTATAATAAATTAACTCATAAAAATAAATAAAAATCATATTAAAATACTAAAGAAAATAATAAACATTTTCTATTTTATAACTTTTATTTAGATAATTCATTTATTATTTTATTTTCATTTGTTTATATTTTTTAAACATGTTTTGTCTTCTTACGCCTTGGCTGGACCAATGGGAAGCCTTATCCCATTCACCTGGAGTCAACTCCTCTGATTCCAGGCGTAGCCCTGTCAGACAGCTACACACCCTCTCTTCTCGATTGTTTACACCGTGATATGTTGCTTGAGGAGGATCGGTCGCTTCGTAAGATCTCCTCCTGTTCATTCGTGATCCACGCCGATGGTTCTCCTAGGGTTGAGCATCATCGATAAACCCGTGAACCCTAGGAGAAGACCCTCCATTCTTCACTGTATATAACCATCTCCTCCTCCATTTTAATTATCGATTCCCTTTCTACTTGTTTTTCCTCTCGAAGCACACTCGTGGCTAGAGCTTCTCGTGACAAGAGTTTGTCATGCTTCATAGCAAGAAGGGAAGGTGTAAGAAGTGGTTTCCAGCACATCATCAGATCTCTGCTCCTGGCGGTTCCATCTCACGGTCTTCGGCCGCTTGAGGTTAGTTTTCCCATTTTCTAGCTAGCTTCTCTTCTTGCCTTTCAATTCAACATTTTATTTCATGTTTTTATTTTGAGTTTTGCCTAGATTTAGGATCTTAGACTTCGTTGGAGCACAAGAGCTCCTGCCACCGTTTGTCGTCATGACACCCCTGCTCCGACCTCACAAGCCATCCCATCCTCTTACCCCTCCACTTCTCCATCTATTTCCCTCCTCTTACCACCCAGATCTTCCGTAGATTTGGAGATCGAGGTACCTCCGTCACCACCTCGTCGGGCCTCTCCTCCCACATCCATTCTGCTTTTATTCCACGCCTAATTGGGTTGAAGCAATTCGCTCACGATCCATGCTTCTCTTTGTGTAGGTCTCGCGACCAAAGGAGCCCAATAAGGGCCAAATTGACCTGGCATGAAGTCTACAGGTACCCTCGACTTCCATCGAGCAGCCAAGACCCCTCCGGTAGGCCCCAGACACTCTTGAGGGTCCCACCAACCGCGGGACATTGGTAAGAATGTGAGGAACATCTCAGTTGAGCTCAAGGTGGCTGGAAACACGTGCCATACCAGATTCAAACTCACCACGGGAAAGTTCGTCCTTTGTTCTTCCACCGCCTTCCTCAGCTGTTGGATCAAGGGTTGAGTTCTAGAGTGAGCGGTCGATATCGGATCAGCAGAAGCATCAACCATTGGATCCCATCTGGGATCTAATCCTAGACATTGGCCTTCGAACCATCATCATAGAAGGAGTGGACGACGCATGTCAAGTGAAGTATTCGGAGTCGTCTGATAGCGTGCCCTTGGGGGGTATTTTGCACTGTAATCCCCCTCCTTTTATATTAGTATTTAATTTTGAACTTTATGTTGTAGTTGAATTTATTTTGTAAAAATTACCAAAGGGCCCTTGAGGTTTAGTGATATTGCACTTAGGTTCTTGCCATCTCAACTCACGTGGCCCCCCAAGTGAGCTAGGAATTTTGCACTTTTACGCTTGCGAGTTTTTGTAATTGGCATTTAGTATAACAATTCTAAACTTTTGGGTATTTTGCTTTATAGTCCATGTATTTTAATTTACTTGCAAATATACACCTGCTATTTCAAGTAATTTTTATGTTTATTTTCTATTTTATAAAATTATCAAACATGCTCCAAAAATTATGAAAAAATAGACTTTGGTCCCTGATTACTTGACTTTTCACGCTATATTTTAGTTTTGCATTTTGAGCAATTTTGCTATTTATTAAAAATCAAAGTAGCACATTTTATTCCTGGTTTTCTTAAAAAAATCATAAAAAAATATAAAACATATATTAAAATTCCAAAAAAATATTTGTTTATTATTGTATTTTATACACAGAACAACAATCTATAAAAATAGAAAAAGATATTACTAAAAATTAAAAAGATCCAAAATCCTCATGTTTTTTAAAAAAATCTTTTAAAAAACCAAAAATAGTTATTCATTTCTTAATTTTATCTATTTTATTTACTCATTTTAAAAATAGTTTTGGAAAATTTTGAGGTCTTTACCTATTTTAAATTCCAAAACAATTCAGCCTATTTTTAAAAAGTCCATGATTTTGTGTATATATACTTTAAAAATACCTAAAAATTAGCAAAAATTCCACAAAATCACAACAATATTAGAAAATTATAAAAAAATTATTCTACAAATTTTGGTTATTTTTATTTGTTTCTATAATTATATTACCCCATATTGTATATGTATAGAGTTATATATATCTTTACTATATATTAAAAAGAAAAGGCAATTAAAAATTAGAAAATATACAAAGAAAACAAGAATTAAAAAATTAAATATTGAAAAAAATAAATATAAAATATAAAAAAACATTTTATTTAACTAAAAACCCACAAATCAATTCATTTATTATTTATGTAAATATTGTACAAAATATACTATATTATTTACTCTTTATTTATTTATAAATAATATACCTGCTACACCAACTTGTTTCCTTGTATTCGACACTCTATATACTTGAACCTATACACACATTTTGTAGAGTTAAATAAATAAATTTTAACTCCACCTTGGTTTTGCACTGCTATACGTATCCGTGGGTTAGTTGTTGTTTGAATCAGCGGTTCGTGTTCGGTCGCCACATCGTTGGTGTTCTCGCCTTGTGTAGAACATCATACCAACAAAAACCATATTCATCAATAGGACGGTGTTGTACATGAGATGTTCATGCAGCACATTGCGTTGCACAAGAGATGCGCGGCACAATGGGGCACTACACATGAGGCACACCGCCAAGGAAGGTCCTCATGTTGGGAGTACGTCGCACAATGCTAGGGAGGGCCATCCTTCTAGCTCCAAGTGTCGTGACATGTATCACAAAGGAGTTGAACCATCATGGAAGATAAAAAACACAGATCAAATCTCAACGAGGCTTTTATACCATGTAGAAATCACATAAGAACAATCACTATGAAGAAGAGGATTTACATGAAAACTATATTATAAAGGGAAAAATATAGTGGCTTACAAACCCATTCTCAACAAGAGATTAGGGTACTCTTCATTAAATTAACAGAAAAGAGGGAGATGAGTACATTTTATAGGTGATCGGGTAAACGGTCCATTATCCATAAACTCATTTATCTACCCAAATGCATGACAACTCAACAGGTTGAACATATGAACGAGATAAGTAAGAGGTAGATGATGAGGATGGGATGAGGGTGATGGGGAGAAGAGGAGCAATAAGAAGAAGAATAATGGATAGCATTCTTTGGAAAAATAACCACTATAAAATAAGATGAAAAAGAATAAAAGGAAGACTGGAGTGTCGAGCAAGTGATGGAGGTGTTCGTCTAGTATCTGGGCACGGAGGAGCACCGAGGCAATCACCTTCATTGGCTGGCGGGAGCCAAGAAGCTTTGCAAATGCTATACTACATGTAGAACAAGCTCCATGGATCTCACTAATATCCTCTCATCATTGTCATCGATCAATAGGAGGAGGAGATGTCTGTCATGCACCTCTTGACACTGGAACTAGATATTAGAGAATGGAGAGTGACAAATAAAAAGAACGCAAGCATTAAGAGAAGTTTTTATATCTGGGGTTGTGGGGGTTTCTGGAGCTCGCTCATGCGAGCTTCGTCAAGGGGGATGGGACCTAAGACTATCACGTCTATTATAAGAGCCACAAGCAAGGGTGGAGTAAGGGACATGCGGTCATGGCCGAGTTGGAAGCATAAGGGCAGTCGAGTGAATCAAACGGCCGCACACTAAAGAATAAGGTGAACATTGTCACACGAGATCCAATAGGAAGGCACCAACAAGGCGTGTAGACTGGTTAAAATGGGAAGTTGACTGAAGTCAACTATCAATCACGCAGAGTAAATGAATGCAGAGGCTCCATCCAAGGCAAGGAACGCGGTGGCTGACGAAAAGTGGTTTACTGCCATATGTCCTCACTAGAATATTCATGCAATTAACAAATAAACAAAAATAAAACGAAAAATAGTAAATAAAGTCAAATCAAAAATGTTTAACTTAAAGTTGTAGATCACAGTGAGATCTAAAATTTGTTTATATTGCATGAGCAATCATTTTTCAATTGCATAAAAAATCAAATCAAGAAGGGATTAACTAAAAAGTCACCGTTGAATGCTTTGATGCAAATGGTTTACCTACATTGTGTGATCAATTGTTTTTTGTCGTAATTTTAGTAATTAACATCAGATGAACATGTTCCCACCAATTCATATAGTAGCAAGACGTCCATGCACGCTAATTTTCATAGAAACCAAATGAGTATACTTTCTCACCCTGCTTGGGGTTATCCCATTGCACTAATCTACTTCACATGCCTTACGGAGCTGCTCATTCACAAGCCTAAATAAGGGAACCTTCTTAGCGTCCTTGCCCCCTCACCGTTACCTCCGGGTTTTTTAATATTCCCATTCTTCATTGACGTCATTCTTGCATAAATACTTGATTTGATGAAAAGATGACAGGACGAGTTTGCCCCGAATGACAACATATGAGAGTATGAAGTTTGGGGTCACAAGGGGGGTCATAACACGTGTCGGAGACAACATAGAAGAGACCGTTCTTCCATTCGAGGGATTCGTAGTAGATGCTAAGGGAGCATATGGTGAGACATTGGCAATTAAATGACCAGTTAGGGTTGCAACACTAACAATCTTCAATACTAGTAAAGCACGAGGAAGATGAGAGAAGAGAGGGAGTGAAGGGCGCAATCGGAGTAGTAGGGAGGAGAAAGATGTAGAGAGTATGGAGGTGGTGGGAGAGGAGGTAGGAGAGTATTGATGGCTTCCTTTTGTAGATTTAATATGGTCTAATTAGAGTAAGCATAAGCATGGTTGGAAGTCCACAACATGGGTCAGAGTGTAAGAGTTACTAATATTACATGAGGTAACTATGAAGATGTTAGGAGTTGTCGTGTATGTCAAAGCTTTATTGTGGTGTTAATACATAAGTTTGGTGAGGCCACGAAGACCGAATCATATTTCATTTTACATGTCGTATTTCACTCTCAGTCATGCCATATATTTATTTGTATCCATCATATTTTCACTTTAGATAAATCTGAATGGAGGGAAAAAATATACGAAACCAACTTTACTGAGTGTTGGAAAAAAATTTTTTGTTGTTGCTATATTTTACTCTTTCTTGATAGGTTTCTCCTTCACAAACTAGAATTGCATCCTTGTTATTTACTGCTCGTCATATTTCTCTCATCTTAAAATATCTGTCTTTCGCATTCTATAATTCATCGACTTTTTTGTAGTTTCGTACGGTCATTAATTATTTGGCAGTTGTATCTACCATTTTTTAAAATTTTCTGCCATATTTCCTTTTTACTTGCTATAAATTAACCTGCTAAATTTAAAAATCGGTGTGCTTTAATCCGAAACACCTGCCATATTTTGATGCATGCTTCACCTACTAGTTTCCATCATTCATGCAATGTTTCTGCCATATTTCTTTTTCGTTATATTTGATATGGCAATAATTTCATTTACGATATAAATTCTTTTTATGGTTTTTTTAACATTTTTGCTACTCATGGATTCTCCGATTACAATTATTCCTCTACCTTTTTCGCAATATAATTTGTGCCCATAGACTCTTGTACAATTCTGCATTTCCGTTAGAGTAAAACAGTGGCATAAGTGTAAGTATGAAAGGACAGAAATGTGAAATTTGTAAGAACATAAGGGCAAAAGTATTACTGTAAAAAAGATAGGGGTATAACTGATATTGCAGAATCTCAAAAGGCCACCAACGTTTAAAAAAACCTTCTTTTATGTTTCGTACAAGCCATGTTATATTTGATTAATGTAATCCTCCACTATTGAAATTTTGTTGATAGTTTTATCTTACTAATCTTAAATCACGACAATTCAAAAAATCACATTGAGGTAAATATTAGTGATTGGTTACCACATTATTACCTTATAAAGTTCAGTTATGACATTGAAATCATGTGTATATGTCAAGTATTTTTTTGTAATTTACTCTATTACAAATGTGATTTTTTTTGTTTCAAATGCAAGCTTCGATACGCTTATGCAATCCTTTTATGTCGATGTTAAACACTAAGATGAAATTTTATGATCACATTTTATTACATTAAATAATATGAGGCTGTTAATCGGAATTGAATACTAGTTGGGATCAGTTTTTTAATTTACCCTAATAATAATAGAATACACTCGTATATATATATATATATATATATATATATATATTAGAGCATAATCCAACAATGAATTCCCGGAAACGCCCCTCAAATTTCTCTATAAAAGGGCTCCTCGTCCCCCCACCATTCTCCTCAGCTCTCCCCATTACAACCTCACCCTCTCCTCCGCTCAATCATCCCATGGCTACCTCCCTGCCCGAATCCGACGCTGGCAAGGTCCTCTCCGATGCGTGGGACTACACGGGCCGTCCCGCCTCCCGCATATCCACCGGCGGCTGGACCAGCGCCGCCACCATCTTGGGTAACTAACATCCTAACTAAGCTTACCCTTTTCACTTCACTGAAAACACGTTGCCCAACTATTTTTTTGAAACTGCTCTCCCCAGTCGTGGAGCTCAACGAGCGGCTGACATCGCTCGGCATCGCTGTAAACCTCGTCACGTATTTGACTGGCACGATGCACCTTGGCAATGCGGTCTCTGCCAACACCGTCACCAACTTCCTCGGGACCTCCTTCATGCTCTGCCTCTTCGGCGGCTTCATCGCCGATACCTTCCTGGGCCGGTATCTCACAATCGCCATCTTCGCCGCCGTTCAAGCTTCAGTAAGCGTCCCCTTTGGATACGTTTATTCGCTCTCCCTAAACTTTAACTCGCCCTATTTTTTAACAGGGTGTGACCATTTTAACAATTTCCACTGTAATCCCGGGGCTGCGTCCCCCGAAGTGCTCCCCGTCAACGGGACCCTGCGTGCCGGCCACCGACACGCAGCTCTCCGTGCTTTACTTGGCCCTCTACTTGACAGCCCTCGGAACCGGGGGGCTGAAGTCGAGCGTGTCGGGCTTCGGTTCAGACCAATTCGACGAGTCAAACACGTTGGAGAAGAAGCGGATGGTGAAATTCTTCAACTGGTTCTTCTTCTTCATCAGTCTGGGCTCGCTCCTCGCAGTGACGGTGCTGGTGTACATCCAAGACAACCTCGGAAGGAGGTGGGGTTACGGGATTTGCGCGGCGTCCATACTCGCCGGGCTGATTGTGTTCTTGTCCGGTACGAGGAGGTACCGGTTCAAGAAGCTGGTGGGGAGCCCGCTCACGCAAATTGCGGCAGTGGTGGTGGCGGCATGGAGCAAGCGGAAGGTGCCAGTGCCTGCCGACCCTGCGCTTCTCTACGACGTGGCCGAGGAGGAGGTAGAGAGGAAGGGGAAGGGGAAGGAGCCATTGCCCCATACCGATCAGTTCAGGTAAGTGAGCTGTTGCATCTCAATCTTAATCAATTTCTTCTCATTTTTAAAATTTAAGTTTGGCAGCTTACATATCCAATCTGTCTCCATGTTGATTCTAAATTATTTTCAATTATTGGCGCCATGGGGTCGGCGCTACCTTTGAATCCAATAAAGAACGACGGAATCTTAGGACGAGGTACAATATTTTTAGGATTAGTTCAAATTAACGAGCCCCGTGTCGATTCTCGACCCCAGAGAGCCGGTTGAGCCATCAGCGAACCGGAAGCTCTGAGTCCTGGTCTATTGGATAATAGGCCCAGCGATCAAGCAACATAAATATAATTGGGTAATTATAAAGAAGACCCATATTAGGTGCTAAATATCAGAAATGATCCTGATAAAAGATTAGGATTTCACACTTTCATTTCACGTGAAAATTATAAAATTTACCTTGTTGTTGTTTCTATCAAAAATTTCACAGAATGTGCCCATTTAAATATTTATTCTAAATTCTGAATCCTTATTTGTAATTTACCCTATATAATTCTTGCAATAAACATGATATCTTAGCTAGAGCTAGGACGGATTGAATGGAATGCAGACGTATTCAACTTCAACTTTGACCTCCTTTCATCAAAAACACGAGTCTCATTAAAGTATCTTAATCGCCATCCAATAATTGATGGGGCATACGATAAAAATGGCAATAAACAGAAGCCAGCGCTCTTTGCAAGTTGACGTGGACAGGGAGACGTGCATTTGATTTTCATGGGGGCCCTCGTCGTCTTTATAGATTTGATTCACAGCTACGTGGGAGTTGTCAGGGAGTTGGTGAGAATGGTAATAATAATCGTCTCCAATCTCAAGTAAGTTTACTAAGTGCAAGGGCAGGTGCCCGTATTGGCTCAGACAATATCGTGATATCCAATAGACATGGATAACATGTACAGCGAGGTTTACTGAGATATATCGTGCTTTGATTGGGTGGCCTTTCTTAATTTAATGCCACGTCTGTTCCTTGTAGGGTTCAATTGATTTTGGTAGGTTTGGGTTAAATAATTCGGCTTGGGTTTGATTTGAGTTAAAAAAAGTGGCCACATGTGACCTGACCAAATTAAATTAGGTGAAGTTATTTGGATTATGAGTTTGTGTCGATCGGTTTTGATTAAAAATCGAATTTCATATGGCATCTATGACGGAAAAAAATCAAAACATATCGATAGATAGATGTTTGGACATAAAACTAAGGTCCAAATATATTCTTTAATCTCAAATTCGTAGAAGGAATGATTTTTTTAAACATATGCGCTAAATAGGATCATATCATTATTAATTAATATTATGAGTTGCATAAACTTTTAGTATGGATTATTTAGGTTGGTTGGATGGAATATATTAAACCCACGACCCAATCCAAAAACCAAATAACTGAGTCCCTGTATTCCAGTTCTTCTTTTTCTATTTGACGAGGCTTGGTCTTTTGAGGCTTGGTCTTTTGAGTCCTAGTTCCCATAAATCAAAGTCCCCCACTCTACAAGGTAGATAGACATCTCTATCCGGTCATCATCTGTCCGTAAACTTGAGTCTTTTATCCTTCTTCTTTCCTTGCTTTTCTTTTCTTTCTTTCGTGAGTCCTGCTCTTTGACTCGCCCTCTGTGGTCGCGTTTGTATTCAATATTATAGTTTGGGTCAAATCCAACCTAAAATCCGAATAAACCCAATCTATTTCAATCATTTTTGAAAGGTTTGGACGGGTCACTTGAGTGGAACCATAAAACGTCCAGCCCTAGTTCCCCGTGAACCAGAGAGCCAAATCCCTAGAAAGAGAATCCTAGAGAGAGAGAGAGAGAGAAAGAGGAAGATTCATGGAATTGTTTGAAGCGAATCACGGGAGGAAACACGAGGACAATTTAGTGTGGTCCTTTCGATTGATCACGTGCTCCGTTCGACTACGGTCATCAATCCAAATTGGTATTTATATTTGTACGGATGTCAATGATCTGTATTTAGGTGAGATGATACGATAATACGTGTATTTGTATTCGCGTTGAATGTTAGCTGAGCTTAGTGATTGATATGAACAGGTTCTTGGATCATGCAGCGGTCAAGGAGGCAGCGGTGATGCCGGCGCACAAGTGGAGGTTGTGCACCCTTACCGACGTAGAGGAGGTCAAGCAAGTCATACGCATGCTACCGACTTGGGCTACCACCATCATCTTCTGGACGATCTACGCACAGATGACTACATTCTCCATCTCTCAGGCCACCACCATGGACCGCCACATCACCTCCTCGTTCGAGATTCCCGCAGGCTCCCTGACAGTCTTCTTCGTTGGCTCCATCCTACTTACGGTCCCGGTCTACGATCGCATAGTTGTTCCTATCTCCCGTCGTCTCACGGGGAACCCTCAAGGCATGACACCTCTCCAGAGGATCGGGGTTGGCCTGGCCCTCTCCATCCTTGCCATGGCAGCTGCCGCACTCACGGAGATCAAGCGCCTTGATGTCGCCCGCTCAACTCCGGGAGCTCTTGATGGGGGTGCCATTGTTCCCCTTAGCGTCTTCTGGTTGGTAAGTGGAAAACTGTCTCAAGTTTAAAATTATAGTTTATATGGACATTTTAGCATCTTATTGAATGATTTTTAAAACTTCTGAATTAGGTGCCACAATTCTTCTTTGTGGGTGCTGGAGAGGCCTTCACTTACATTGGGCAGCTAGACTTCTTCCTCAGAGAGTGCCCCAAGGGCATGAAGACGATGAGCACGGGGCTCTTCTTGAGCACGCTCTCCCTCGGGTTCTTCGTGAGCTCCGCGCTGGTGGCAGTGGTGCACAAGCTCACGGGTGAGGGAGGCCACGGTGCATGGCTGGCCGACAACCTCAACAGGGGAAAGCTCTACGATTTCTATTGGCTTCTTGTCGTGCTGAGCATTATCAACCTCGCGGTGTACATCATCTCCACGAGGTGGTACGTGTACAAGGAGAGTAGGACGGCTGAGTTCGAGCTGAAGGATGTGGAATCGTGCAAGCACTGACGAGTTTGTATCTGCATGTGTGACCTAAGTAATGGTTGTAAAACCAGTATATGTATAAAGGCAAGTAGAGAGGAGGTGAGGAATGGTGAAGGTTTGCAAGTGGATTTCTTGCTATTCTCCTCTTTTTTTGTATCAATCATGCCACAAATCTCTGCCTCTCTTTTGTATCCTCCCCTTTTCTTTCTTTCTTCACCTGTGTCTCAGAAAAGTTCTTGCAAGGTACTCGAAGTAATTAGGTATTTCATGGTAGTTAAATATGTTGGAAATTGATGTATAGCAAAGAAACAATCCACAATGTAACAGAGTACAACACATGTAAAATCCTATGAGAAGGGCTTGTCCCGGACAACCGAGCTTCATATAAAGCTCCCATTCATTTCATACCGGAGAACAAGACCGAAAAACGACACTGTGCCCGCTCGCTTGGGGGATCTATATTATGCAACCTTCCAAACCATATGCAAGTAATGACCATATGAATGAAATAGACATTTATGGTGGGAAGCCGATAAAGGAAAGTTATTAAAACCATGCTTTACAATAGCCGTTGACATGACACAAGATGCACATCCAACTAGAAGCCTTTCCATAGCCCATTAATTGCATATTTTTGCATATGCATGTGCAAAGTATGTACACCTAAGTCGGGTGACATTGTTCAGAGGATGAGACACATCTTAAACAACCAACAATTATATGTGGGCCCCTCGCCCCAATCCAAGTCCGAATTGAAAACCCTAATTTCTGCAGCAAAAAAGACTGCAGTGAGAAAAAGACATTATAAGATGCCATGGGCTCATATTCAAATTCTCGAGCTTCCCAGACCCTGTACTTCCCTGGCCCCAGAGACCTTGGATTACATCAGCAGGAAAATACCAATGAGATTTATAACAGAGCCCTCTGTGACAAAATCCTGAAACCTAGTTTTTTGTCCAAGGAATTACCTTCAGAAATACTTCATGTTCCCGTCAGTGCAGCAAACTTTGCTGCAGAATCGCAATGTGGCTCAGTACACATTCAATATGAATTTGGATCAAGAAACAAAGGCGTTAACTGCATCTTATATGGTTGGATTACCAACATTTGCAAACAACCTATAGATTGCATCAGGTATGTATCTTTCCAGTAGCTGATAGGTGTGTATTGTTCACACAACTAGGCAACAAACAAGATGAAGAAAATTGGACACTTCTACAAATTTACATTCATATAGGCCATATAAACCGGTAACTCTGTACCAAACAAACCATATTTATATATTGCAACCTGAAATTTCGATGTCCATACAGGCCACACGCTCTTGATTGCCTATCTAAACTAAAATTCTTGCTGTGAGTTAAAAAAACAAAAAAACAATAAAGGGAAATTGACTATTACAATTGCATCGACCCATGCTAACTAGATATGCCATCTGCAACAGCCAGTCTGCAAGTGCACATAACCAAATATCCTTCGTTAGCAGAAGAAAGGAGACAATCTTGAAAGTAATGGTAAAGCTCAACTAACCGCTGTTATTAAAGCTGTTGTTTGAACGAAGATTTGCCCAGTTCTTCGGAGAATTCACCAAAAATATCTGGGCATCCATCCCATCTATTGTTTTCTCTAGATTCCCAGTACCCACCAACATAACGAAATGTTCCATCTTCGGAATCCTTTCGAAACCACATAGGTTTCCACCCATTCTCTTGCATATTCCTTGACTGCAGAATGAATTGTCACATACTCAAAACAAAGTACTATTGTACTCTAAGAAAAGAAAATAGTCCACCAGCTCTCATATTTCATTAGAAATTCAAGAGAACTTGAAAACAAGTTCCTTAAGTTGAAATACTTGGAGATTACGAGAACAGAGAGAAAGCAAACATATACTGGAAATTCACAATGAGAATTACAATATATGAAAATACATGACATTGACGCTACCAGAGAAATTTGTTAGGACCATAAAAAATAAAAATATTTAAAAAATAAATAGAAAATATATCTGATATAACACCCTTTCATGATGGAGCATAGCATCCACCGACGCCTCACCACATATCCACAGATAGTATGGTATCGACCAAGGCTTCAGTGATAACTTCGGTGAAGAGAACATGTTGAGAAGTAATTTGCACATCACCTTGACGAGAGAGTAACCATCCACTTCCATATATAAGATTCATGTCCTTTTTTAGAAATAGGAAATACGAAACCGACCACCATATTATCAGAAAACCTTTAGTTCATTGGAAAAAAATACGAACCACTTGCTTATATGCTTATTTGATTTATGCAAAGTGTTACCATGTACGCTTCCTATTGACCGTCCAAAGATCCCTCTTAAAAATAAGGAGAAAAGAAACTTGCCCTGTCAGAGACAAGGGCCGTGGTTCTAAATCCTGCGGAAAAGGATGGGCATCAACGCAACCCTCCGATTTGGGGTTTTGGAATTCAAACTTCGAGTTTATCTACTAGTTTATATTTTTTTATGCTAAATTGTTACTTATATGACCAATTCGGATTCATGCCAGGTCGCTCAACTATTGAGGCCATCCACTTGCTGAGGAGAACAATGGAAATTTATAGAGCTAAAAGGAAGAACCTCCATATGATTTTTATTGATTTGGAGAAGAGACAAGTACATGTCCTTTGCATTAACCTCATAAAGAATATGTATGATAGGACTTCATCTTGTGTAAAAATCCAGTCTGGGAAGACTGACTATCCTGACATCAACATTGATCTGCATCAAGGTTCAAAATTTAGTCCATTCCTTTATTTTGATTATGGATGAGTTGACTAGTCACATTCAGGATGAGATACCTTGATGTATGCTATTTGTTGATGATATTGTACTGATTGATGAGACTAGAGATGGAGTAAATGAGAAGCTTGAGGTTTGGAGACATGCATTAGAGACTAAAGGATTCGTATAAGTATGGTTAAGACTGAAAATATGGAGTACACTTTTGATGGAAGCAATGGTAAAGGAATCAAGGTTAAGATTTGTGATGATAACATTCAGAAAAAATATTCTTTTAGATACTTGATATTTATTTTGCAACATTACGGGAAAACTGATGGAGATGTGACTCATAAAATAAATGTAGGTTGGCTAAAATGGAGAGGAGCCTCTATTGTTCTATGTTATAAGAAAGTTCCTTTGAAAATTAAAGGAAAATTTTACAAAGCAGCCGTGAGACATGCTATGCTCTATGGACCTGAATGTTGGACTGCGAACCATAGACATGCGTAGAGAATGGCAGTAGCAGAAATGAAAATGCTAAGGTGGATGTGTGGACATACACGTAATGATCATATTCGAAATGATGCAACCAGAAAAAAATTTGGCGCAGCTCCAATCGAGGATAAGATGCGAGAAAACTGCTTAAGGTGGTTTGACCATATGCAAAGGAGGTCGGCCGATGCATCAGTTAGGAGATGCGAATTTTGGGATGTTGAGATGGCTAAGAGAGAGCGAGGAAGGCCCCAGAAGTATTGGAATGAGGCTATCCAAAGAGATCTTAGTTTTTTGGATCTCACCCAAAAATGACCCAAGATAGATCTGAATGGAGGCAAAAAATCCATGTAGCCAACCCTACTTAATGCGGGAAAAGGCTTTGTTGTTGTTATCGTTGTTGTTACAATGCACGCAAAAAGCAGTATGCTTAGAGTTTGAAAGACCATCTCCTAGGACGTAGTCATGTATTTCCGTCCATGATTATGTTAACACTAGCCCTAGCCTCTATCTATACATATAGGTCAAGGGCACACTACTAATTATATTAAGTATTACTTTCACATGGTGTCAGCAGGAATCCTATATTGGCGGTCCATGTCTCACACAGGAATACATAAGGCAGCCAGAAAAGACATCACAATTTTGACTTTCCTTTGCAGCTCAATATATTAAGTATTACCTTTCACATGGTGTCAGCAGGAATCCTATAATCTTTTAGATACTTGATATTTATTTTGCAACATTACGGGGAAACTGATGGAGATGTTACTCATAAAATAAGTGCAGGTTGGCTAAAATGGAAAGGAGCCTCTACTGTTCTATGTGATAAGAAAATTCCTTTGAAAATTAAAGGAATTTTTTACAAAGCACCCGTGAGACTTGCTATGCTTTATGAACCTGAATGTTGGATTGTGAACCATAGTAGAGAATAACAGCAACAGAAATGAAAATGCTAAGGAAGATGTGTGGACATACACGTAATGATCGGATTCGAAATAATGCAATCAGAAAAAATTTGGCGCAGCTCTGATCGAGGATAAAATGCAAGAAAACCGCTTAAGATGGTTTGATCATCTGCAAAGGAGGTCGACTGATGCATCAGTTGGGAGATACGAGTTTGAGATGTTGAGCTAGCTAAGAGAGAGCGAGGAAGGCCCTAGAAGTGTTCGAATGAAACTATCTGAATGGATCTTAGTTTTTTGGATCTCAGCCCAAAAATTACCCAAGATAGATCTGAATGGAGGCAACGAATCCATGCAGCCAACCATACTTAAAGTGGGAAAAGGCTTTGTTATCGTTATCGTTGTTGTTGTTACAATGTACGCAAATAAGCAGTAGGCTTAAAGTTTGAAAGACCATCTCCTAGGAAGTATTCATGTATTTTTGTTCATGTTTATGTTAACACTAGCTCTAGCCTCTATTTATACATATAGGTCACACTACTCAATATATCAAGTATTACCTTTCACATGGTGTCAACAGGAATCCTATACCAGTGGTCCATGTCTCACGCCCCCCCCCCTCCTCGAACCACCAAGCCTCATCTCTATAGCCTCCATCATTGCCATTGTCATCACCCCTCACACGAGGCCACCACACATGACTGATTGTCACTTACCTCTTCGCAGCAACGCAATGCTTTCGTGGGGATACTTCCTCCTCACAGCACCATCATCGTTCCTCATTCCTTATACAAAGATGCCTTATTTTTTAGAACTTTCATTTGGGTGAGAGGAGAGCAGGAAATATCAAGGAGATGCCTTATTTTTCTTTCGGCTACCCCATTCTGTTGGGAAGTATATGAGCAAGAGGTTTGATGGATTGTACCATGTGAAGCAAAAAATGATGTCAAATTATTAATTTTGAACGTTATTTTAACAAGAAGACCCAAGATGAGAGATTGTAGTCATCTACAAAGACAACAAAATATTTATGACCACTCAGAGTTCGAACCGAACAGGGTCCCCATATATCAGAATAGACAAGAGAAAACGGAACATGGCGACAAGGCTCTGTCCGTGCAGGAAAAGATACTCGACGATGTTTCCCGAACTGACACGCCTCGCACTCAAAAGGTTTGAGCATAAAGAGTTCAAGGAACATCATAAATAGGGCCTTGGCAAAAGGATGACCTAGACGGAGGTGCCACAGAAAAGGATCGTCAGATATTGAGTCAGCACCAGCAAAATTGGAATCAGAAGGGATGTCAAGGTAATAGAGGTCATTCCTCTCATGCCCCCCACCAAAAATCTGCCTCATCCAGATGTCCTGAAAATAACAGCATAACTTGCCAAATATAACATGACAATTAAGTTCACAACATAGCTTCTCCACAGATATAAGACTGAGAGGAAATGCAGGGGCACAATGAACATCTGTCAATCGCAGCTTGGAAGAGAAATCAATAGTACCGACAACAGTAACTGGGGAATGATCCATGTTAGCAACACGAACGGTCTTCACTAAGGAAGACGGATGGGAAGACGTGAGCAAACTTCCTTCTCCCATCACATGGGTAGAGCCCCAGAGTCAATAATCCATGCATGTTTGAAGGAAGAGGCAAAATTTGCTATTGTACCTGAGGTAGTAGCCAGGTTAGCAATAGAAGCAGAGGCAATATTGTCACTGGCAGAAGAGGCAAAGGCTTGCAGCAGTTGTCGTAGTCGAGCATATTCAGAAGCAGTAAATGAGGTATGTACCCCTCCAGTTTGCTGAGCAGATGTATATTCAGTGGTATCATAGGATGCTTCATCATAGGCATTGTTGGCATTAGGTTGCATGCCAAACGTTGCCCAGCATCTATCAGAAGATTGATTCCAGCGTCCACAGTGCATGCATGCTAGGTACGAAACAGTAGACGACTTACGACTACGTCCACGGTCACGTCCACGCCCCGATTCACGACCGCGTCCAGAATCACGAACACGTCCACAACCAGAATCATGACCCCGTCCTCCTTGATAGTGTTGACGCCCTCTGTATCCTGAGGAGGTATAATGGGTCGTCGCCTCTGTAGATGCGTGAATGCTAGAGTGTTGAACTGGAGCCTCTAGCTCCTGTAGTCGTCCGAAGATGGTCTCAAGAGTGGGCAGAGTATCAGCCATCAGAAACTGATCTTTCACAGGTTTATATTTTGGATGCAATCTCGAAAGAAATCTGTAAACCTGCCATCTGCACGTTCTCCCACCTGTTTATAACAACATGCTGGCTGAAAAATAAGAAGTTCCTCAAATAGGCTCATAAGAAGCATGTAGTAGTCAATAAGGCTTGACTCTCCCTAAGTTGCAGACCAGATCCTTGTGTAGATGTCTGAAAGACGAGACTTGGTCGTCTTCTGAGAATATGTGCGCTCAAGGTTTTCCCACATCGCCTTAGTAGTGTCTTTGTAAAGAAGATTAGTAGCAATATTTGGATCGACGTTGTTCGTCATCTATGTGATAACATGGCAATTGTCAATAAACCAGGTGTCATAGTCCTTGTCCGTTTCAGCAGGCGGAACCTTTGTAAGAACATAGCTTTTGCATTGGCCACCGACAAACACTTTGAAAGACGGAGACCAAAAACATAATTTTCGGAACTCTTCAACTAGGTAGAAGTTCCCTGCACCATTATAAAAGTAGGGTACAAGGGCTTGGTCTCGGTGGACGTCATGGTGGCGTCTTAGATCAAGAAAAAGTGACATAGAGGTTATATCTTGTCTTAGCCAAGCATCAAGTGCCTAATAACACAACAAAGAATAAGACACAACAATGTTGCATGGATGACGGGGCTTAGTTGCATGTTCAGGCAACGCTAGGAGGGACGAGGCATCGCTGCAGGAGGTGCTAGGATGCACGAGGATGCACTAGGGCACCTTGCAGCGCTCCAGGTCAGCGCTAAGAGCCCTTGGCAGGGCTAGGCAGGCTGCACACGGGCGGCTGGCAAAGCTTCCAGGCGACGTAAGGGGTAGGAGGCAACGCTAGGGGTGCTTGGTGGTGGTGGTGCTAAGGCAGCGCGAGGACGCCAGGAGAAGGTGTAGCCTGCGCAAAGGTGCCTGGAGATGCTTCCAAGCGGCGTGAAAGGTCGGAGGCGGCGCTAGGTGCGCCTGGCTGCGACGCTAGGGTGAGGCTGGGAGCCGTAGTCGTGTGCCAGCGCATGTTGTGGTGTACGAAAGAGAACCTGGGGGTAGGCGCGAGAGAGAACCTGGGGGCAGGGGGTCGGAGGTGGCGGTAGGTATTAGGTGAGAACACCGATATAGGATCGCTGCTCTGATACCATGTGGAAGGTGATGAGAGAATGTGATAATAATTTATTCAAGATGTCTAGGGATCCTTGTATAGGATAAAATCCTAGAGAGCTCGCAAAAGTTAAAATACATAAATACCCCCCGTGAGTTACAATGGAATATTATAATGTAATCTATTGTAATCTCTAACAAAGATCTCTCTAGTTGATTGCTTCCGCTTTGTGTTGAAGCCTACTGCAACATATCACTTTTTGATCCAATCACATACCAACGATGACAACGAAGTTTGACTCAATTTCAACCTACGGAATCAAGATGGAGTCAATCCTCATTCAATAAGATGTAGCAAAAGCATTAAGAAGCATGTAAAAGATGTCAGCAAATTGACGCAACAATAAGGAAGATATGGATGCAAAGTCTAAGGCAAGCATACTGCTTTATATATCGAACAACATTCTTCGTGAAGTCATCAAGGAGACATCTGCAATGGCTATGTGGCTAAAACTTGAGAGCATATACATAACAAAGATGATCTCCAATCGTATGCATCTTAAGCAATGGTTTTTAAGCTTTTTACAACCAGATATATGTCTATTAAATCCCATCAAGATATCTTCAATTCTATAAACTCTGAGCTAGAAAGTATGGAAGAAGATATTGAAGACGAAGATCATGTGATAGTGTCGTTATATTCATTACCATCCTTATATAAAAACATAACTTAGAAACATTGATTTGTAGAAATGGTGAAATATCGCTAGATAATATGAGATCTTCCCTTCTCTTGATGGAGTTAATGGACCGTGAACTGACGAGCCATTTATCAAGTGATAAGAACCTGGTATTCTTCACATGAGGGGCAAATTCATGAAAGGAAGAAGTTTGAGAAGCTCCAAAATGAAAAGAACTATGTCTAAAGAAAATTATATTAATATGGTAAGTGTTGGAGTATATGAGTCGCATGTTATGTTGGCGGGTAATTGGATCCCTCTAGGGTCCAACTACCACGCCCTCTTATGTTTAGTCCCACATCTACTAGTTGTGGGACTTGGAGGGTCAGTGGGGGCTATATAAAAACCCCACACCTCCTATAACAAATGAGAAAAGTTCAATGAACACATCAACTCTTTGAGGCAATCTCTCGTGGTTTCATCCTGCTCCTTAGGGAGTAGGGTTTCACGTAAAAATCCAGGTGTTCCGTATTGTTTATTCTGTATCTCTGATATTACGCCTCTGCATTCTTCGTTTTCTATCACGGTATCAGAGCGGATCGATTCTTGACTGATTTTGAAGATTATTTACTTATGTTCATATATTGTTCAAGATCGTTCGAGTTCGAGTTTTGGTTTTTAGGGTTTCTTGAAATCCTAATTTTCAGCCGTCACAAATTTCTAGAAGATCCATTCATGCATATTTATTATTATTCGATTCAAGTTCACATCTGTGATTGTTCAAGAACAAGTTCTAGGGTTTCTTTTTTCTGAAACCCTAATTCAGCAAGACGGCTCGATCCTAGCGATACAACGACTAGGGGTTTCTACACCGGAACCCTAAATCTTACAATACAACAACCTAGGTGAGAGTCCCAAGCAGCCTCATCCAGACAAACTCCTCATAAATCTCCCGTTGCACTCTGCAAGTAGGGCCATCAGATTGATGCCTCTCCTTCCAGGCACTACGATGTAGGGTGAAGCCGTAGCCGTATCACCCAGTGATTCAGGACTTGAATCCCTACAGGATGTAGCCCCATCGCCCAGAGGTTCAGGCCCTTTCATGACGATTCCAGGGGTTTTCAAGTGACTCCAAATCATTTCCAATCACTACCAATCCAATCTCCAAGCACACTAGGCGACGTCACAGATCTTCCCCCAGAGGCGATGATGCCTCAGAGTCCCCAGATTTGACCAGCAGCAGCTTTGGGTTCCACACAGAGAACCCTACTTGTGATGAGGTCTTCTTCCTGGACCGACAGCGACGCTTTCTCGCTTCACTCAACGTAGCCAAGGTCACCGACGACATCTTCGATGCCTTCGCATGTTCTCCAACATCAAACGGCAGCGCACGACCGCATCTGATAGGCGACGATGAGGCGTGGTGCTCCCCTCCTTGAGGCAACAACATCTCCAAGCAGCACCGCCACCTCCAGTCCCAGGCAGAGCCGCAGAGCTACTCCAAGCTCTAGGCGGTGGCGGCAGATTCCCAAGCGTGCGCCCCCCTCATACACCTTCCTGGCAGCGCCGAAGAGATGCCCATCATAAGAGGGTTCCCAATCGAGGGAACCCTGTAAAGGGATTCCAAGGGCTCGATACTCCTTCCGAGCCAAGTTTTTGGGCCCAAAGTTGGGCTTCATTGATTTTTTTGAAAGAAAAAAAAAGAGCGTACAAAAAAAACATACGCAGGAAAAAAAGTAGAAGTAGAAAAGGAGTTGACTATAAAAAAGGGGAAAATAGTCGAAAAAAGGAAAAGCCCTAAAAAATGGAACGACTCATAAAAAAGGAAAAGCTACTAAAAAAATTGCGACAGCTTATTGATTTTTATTTCTCCCTATTTTCATGTCTTCTCCCAACTTAGTCGATGTCATTGTTTTTCGATCAGTATGGGAGAAAGGGGGAGTATTGTGTAGAGTCATAGGTCCGATTCAGATTCAGATTCTCCATGCCAAATATTCAGACTCTATAGTTTTTAGTTCCAGACTCGACGTTCAGATTAGTTCCAAATCTTTTGATGTGCACACGTATGCGTTCATCATTTGTGTGGTCCACATCTTTGTTCTTGGTCTCAGAGTTTTCATGTGATCCATAGGGTCTCCAAAGTAGAGATCTCATTCTATGTATGTAGTTGTGGACTAGGGTTTTCATGTGGTTTTATAGTAACTCCAGAGTAGAGATCTCATTCTCTGAGCCAGAATGGGAGAGACCCAGTTCTCCGACAATGAGACTTTTCAAACTCCATTCTCCAGCGAACATGGACTCCAACGAGGATGTTTCCACGGCTTTTTCAATTCGACCCTTCAGAGATGGAGCATTTGTCCACATGATTGAGTATTCTACATGTGGCGGGCCAGAGTCCTCCGGCGAGGAGAGTCTTCTCAGTTTATGTGACTCTAACAGGTGCAGTACAAAGTACATGTTCTCCAACGAGGAGACAAAGTTCAACTCACACTCCAGCCCTTTTGTTCCTCCTCATCTGCATGGCATGAGAAGCAACGTCCTAGACATCAACCAACATTTGTGTTTGAGTTGATTTGATATTGTTTATAGTGTTTGGTATTGCGAGTTTGAAATTTCTCTCTGTTTATCCAAGCTGAGTATTGCATGCTCCAGCTTGAGGGGAAGTATCGGAATATATGCGTCACATATTGTGTAGATGGGTAATTGGTTCCTTTCAGAGTCTAATTACAACACCCTCTTATGTTTAGTCCCACGTCTACTAATTGTGGGACTTGGATGGTCAGTAAGGGATATATAAGAAGCCCCAAACCCATTGTATTAGAGAGAAAGTTCAATGAATGAATCAGCCTTTTGAGGCATTCTGTCATGGTTTCATCCCACTCCTTAGGGTGTGTTCGTTTGGGGGGTTACCCCCAACTTTGGGTTGGGGGTAACCCCCCAAAACCCCCACTTTTAACCCACTAATGAGGCCCACTCCCTTCCCATCAAAAAATATATATATATATTATACCATCAAATCATCTAAAAATCATAAAATACTCAACTTCTACTCACTATTCCAAACTTCAATACAATCACATCACAACAACCACCTACTTTTTCAAATTTCAATACAATCATATCATAATAACTACCAACTTTTTTAAGTACCAATACAATCACATCACACAAACCCTCCCAACCCTTAACCCACCAACCAAACACACAAACACAAAATCGGGTTATCCACCCCTGGATAACCCACGAACCAAACGCACCCTTAGAGAGTAGGGTTCCACGTAAAATCATGTTGTTCTTTATTGTTTACTTTGTATCTTCGATATTACTCTTCTGCATTCTTCGTTTTTCTAACAGTAAGAAAGAGAACATACGAAGGATGAGAGGTGGAAACTGCAAAACAATTAGAAAGAGAAGAAGCAATATGGTAAATCCATTGAAGAATCTGCAGGAGCAAATTATCAGGAAGTGCAGATATGTGGGGTGTTCTGATGTCTTGTACACTACACAGATCGAAGAAAGTGTGCCTTCTCGATTACATTTCTCCTACTATGCCACAGTCCAATTGACATTGATACTCCACATACATATCGCTTGATGGAGGATTTATTATAGGAAATGACTCACAACCCTCAGAGATGTGGGTCATGTTCTAATGTCTAGTACACCACACATTAAAAGATGCTCGGCTTCTTGACTATGATTACTCCTGCTACATTACATCCAATCGACATTGATTCTCCACATACAAACCAGTTGATAGAGGAGTTGTTATAGGAAATGGCGCATAGTCTAAGATTGTGGGGTTAATGAGTATTGAATTGAAGATACATAATGGGACAATGATCACCTTAATAAATGTTCGTCATCTTGCAGATATGACAAAGAATCTCGTCTCTCTTAGCTACCTCAAGGAAAAAGGGTGCAAGTAATCTACAAAGTGTGACATTTTTTCCATCACAAAAGATGGTCCTCCAATTATGTATGTGAAGAGATTATCCTATCTCTATGGCTTGCACAAAACTACAATTTTAGGCAATATTGTCATTGCTGCATCATCTGAAGAGGATCGTGTCGAATTGTAGCATCTCTGACTTAGCAACTTGGGTGAGAATAGCATGTCTATCCTTCTAAATATGGTTTACTTAATTGACAGAGTACAAGCACCTTGATTTCTGCAAGCAATATCTTCGTGACTAGTAGAATTGTGTATGTATTGTTGAGGGTTCCAACATATGAGGGCCTTCTCAATTACTTGTCAAAAGGTGGTAGCAATGATATGCAAGTGCATACATTATTATGATTGTGGGGGCCTCTAGGGTGACTGGTGCCTTCGGAGATAATACCACTAGAGATTAAGTCAGCAAGACTGAGCACCAACATCTCAATCCCCATGCTCTACTACATAAAGTTATGTTTCCTTCAGTTCTTCACATAAGTCGACCTCATAACCTTCTTCGGCTACTTCATCCTCCTTAAGAACAAAGGAGTCTTTATCAAGGAGATGGACAAGGAAGAGTCATCGGTTCTATCAGAAGTTCATCCCAGACACCATGTCTCCTTCCACCACTAACCAAGTTCAAAAAATGTGAACTTGGTTGGTTTGTTCAAGCTATGAGAAAGCTTGATAGCAATGAGATACACATCCACTATTTCGGCATGGAATTCGAGTCCATATGGAGATTCATTGTAATCGCCTTGAATCCTGTATCCGATTTTATTGTATATGCCTTAAAACTTTCCATTTTATTTTAGGATTGGAGTTCTATTAGGATTTAAGTATATTAGGAGCTGATTTCCATTAGGATTGGATTTAAATCCTATTTGTCTTGGAATTAGGAGGTTTCATCCATGAGGGGGGAACTATATAAACTCTCCCATGGCTATAATGTTAAAGGCAAGCAAACGTAACAAGATCATCATCTTCTCAAGATACATAGTATTTCCAAGAAAGGTAGTATAACCGCCAATATTTTGGGTTCTTGTGTTCTTCCCACCATAGTTGATTAGGGGGTTTTCTACAAAAATCTGTACACCTCATTGTGCATTTCTTATTGTGTGTTTGCTTGGATCGTTCCTCAACAAATGGCCTATAATATCAGCTTCTATGAGTAGAATCTAGCTCTGTTTCTACACCAAGACAAACATAAAATAGACAATCAGAGAACAAGCAAAAAAAACCACCAACAACAAAAATATTGCAAGTTTAGTGTTGGAGTATTTGGTTGTGGGCAGGTTGAGTTGTAGATGGGTAAATTGATACCTCCAGGATCCATTTACCGCATCCATGTGTTTAGTCCCACATCTACCAGTGATGGGACTTGGAGGCTCTGTGGAGGCTATATAAGGAGCCCCAGACCTCTTGTATCCATTGAGAAAATCAATAGACATATATGGCCCTTTGAGGCCTTCTCCCATGGTTTCATCCCGCTCCTTAGAGAGTAGGGTTCCACGTAAAAATTCTTTTATGTCAAGTTTATCTTTCTGTTCTTATGTTCTGTTTATCATTCCGCTTCTGCAATGTTATTTTCTAACATGGTATCAGAGTGAGTCGATTCTTGAGGAGTTTATATTGATTACTTAATTGTCCAGATTTCGAGTTTTTGATGTGTTGTTATTGAAGATTATTTTTCATGAAGTTCATATTTAAGATCTGTTCAAGTTTGTTCAAGAAGTTCTAGGGTTTCACACGAAATCCTAATCAAGATATCCAGGCCATAGAAGGCACGCGACATCCTCCAAGTAGACCACCGCAAGGCGGCGTTGTGGCACCTCCTCCATTCTGATGCTCAGGCGGAGCATCCTCTTCACGCAAAGACCGGTGGCACTCCAAATCACATCTCGTCGACCTCTCCAGACCAGTCAGATTCTCCACTTCCACCCATGTTCACGTAGGGGGCCGCATCTCCAGTCGAGCTCCATCGTTTGCATCGATCACCCATTAGGTCGCACCGAACCTCCAGGAGCACTCGTGCGAAGTAGCAGACCCTCCAAGCTGCACCCCATCTCGTGCGATCTCCAGGAACCCTTCGAGCTTCCAGCGCATATGCATATCCTTCTCGCGCAGGCAATTCTGGTCCTTCCTCGTGCGAGCCCCTGCGCACGAAGCCCCTTAGTTGTTGGTGAAGCCCAGCGCTGAAGCCCCTCTGCTCTCTCCTCCATCCCCTAAGGTGGCGGAGCTCCCTCTCTAGACCTTGGCTTCGCGCGACATCTACAGATGGCGGCGCTCGTTCTCCGCCACGAGCAGTTCCAGGAGGCAGATTCAGTCCTCCTCCTTTCTAGCGATCAGAAACCCTAGCCGCCAGCCTCTCCTTGCAATGCACAGCTTCAGGCAGCGCCGCCCACCTCTTCTTGCGACTCCAAGCGGCACGAGGAGGCATCCATCTTGGCAGCGCCATCACCTCCAAGCCTCAGTGGCAATCTCCTTCTCGCAACTCCTACGCAAGATGCCACACCTCCAGCCAGATCTCCAGAGGCAGCGGTCTCTTTCGAAGACTTTGGTTCCCAACTGGGAACACTAAGAAAGGGCCTGAGACCCTTTTCATTTAAATAAAAGGGGGTTGCTGCAGATGGGCTGGGTATGGGTCGAGGGTTTAGTTTTAAAAAATGATGAATACGGCCATAAAAAAAAGGTTGGGAAAGAGATGTAAGTCATAAAAATGAAAATAAAGAGGGGTTATGTCTTTGGGCCCAAGTGGGCCTTGATGTTAAAAAAAGGCGTGTACAATAAAAAAAACCGTACGCAAAATATTTGCAAAAAAAGAGAAAAAAAGAAATGAGAAAAGGTGTGTACAAAGAAAAGCCATATGCGATATTAAAAAATGAAAAAAATTCAAAAAAATGATTTGAGAAGCAGAAAAAAATGAAATCGGCATTTGCGATGTTTTATTTTCTCCCAACATTTATGTCTTATCTTGTTTTCTCCTAACTTGGTTGATGTCTTTATTCCGATCAGTATGGGAGAAACGGGGAGTATTGTGTAGAGTCACAGATCCATTCAGATTCTTCATATTCCAGACCAGTCAAAATTTTCAGACTCTACAGAGATTTTGTCAGACTTCGGACTCGATGTCAGATATTTCCGAGTCTTCAGTTTTAGACACGCACATGTATGCGGTCTTTTCAGATGTGCACATGTATGCCATTATTTGTCGTGGTCCCCATCATTCTTGTTTTGTCGGACAGAGTTTTCATGTGAGCCATAGGAACTCCAATGTAGAGGACCATTCCCTATGCGATGTGGACAAGGGTTCCCATGTGGTATCATAGGGACTTCAGAGTAGAGTATCATTCTCTGAGCCAGATGGGAGAGACCCAGTTCTCCGACGAGGAGACTCCAGGCGCAGTTTCAGACTCGATGGTCAGATTTCGAGTCCCCAGTTGACTCAATTTCCAACCCGTTCGTCCTCCTCACTTGCACGGCATGAGAAGCAACGTCCTCGACAGTAACCGACAGTTGTGTGCCTTGAGTTGATATTGTTCGTAGTGTCTGTTAGAAAATAGGAAGCAGAAGCGGAATGATAAACAGAGCATAAGAGCAAGAAACATAAACATAGAACACCATGATCTTACGTGGAACCCTACTCCGTGAGGAGTGGGATGAAACAACGGGAGAAGCCATCAAAAGGACGTGTTATGCATTGCACTTTCTCATTTGTTACAGGAGGCCTGGGGCTCCTTATATAGTCTCCACAGGGCCTCCAAGTCCCACTACTGGACGATGTGGGACAAAACTGTTGGATGGGGTAAATGGATCCTGGAGAGATCCATTTACCCATCTCCCTTATACATGACGCATACAACGAAGTACTCCAACACTCCTCAAGCTGGAGCATGTAATGCTCAGCTTAGACAAACAAAAAGAAACTCAACTCAACGCTACAGGACACTACGGATAATACCAAATCATCGCACACAATTGTTGTTGTCGAGGACGTTGCTTCTAAAGCCGTGCAGGTGAGGAGGACGAACGGGACGGAATGTGAGTCTGTTGAATCTCCTCGTCGGAGAGCATGTGCTCTGAACTGCGCCTGTCAGAGTCACTGCAACTGAAATGAGTCTCCTCGTCGGAGTACTCTGGCCCGTCACAATAATGTGGACAACTACTCCATCTCTGAAAAAAGGGCCGAACTGAAAAGGGTTGTGGCTGTGCAATCCTCGTCGGAGTCCACGATCGCTGGAGAATGGAGTCTGAAATAAGTCTCCTCGTCGGAGAACTGGGTCTCTCCCATTTGGCACAGAGAATGGTGCACTACTCTGGTGTACCTATGATACCACATGAAAACCCTAGTCAACATGGCATGGGGAATGGTCCTCTACTCTGGAGTCCCTATGGCTCACATGAAGACTCTGGCCGAAACAATAAGAAAATGATGGGGACCACGACAATTGATGGCATATATGTGCTCATTTGAATATGACCGCATCCATGTGCTTGTCTGAAACTGAGTCTCTCTCTAGAGAACTCAAAAATGGGCCTCTCATCATGAAGTGCCTCGAACTTAGACTCTGACCAATCTGTCGAGACTCGAGTCTGAACAACTGCGCATTGTCGAGTCTGAATCTTGCGCATGGAAATCTTCATCTGAAAAACTTGTAGAGTCTGTGAAAATCTGGCTGGTCTGCATTTGACATCTGAATCTGCAACAAGACCTGTGACTCTACACCATACTCCCCCTTTCTCCCATACTTGTCGGAATATGAACATCGACAAAGTTGGGAGAAGACAAGATAAAAATGGGGAAAACATGAATATCCACAAAGATTTCTTGCGGCTTTTCATTCATATATTTTTTAAGCCGCCATTTTTGTAACATAAGCCGTTCCATCATCTTTTTTTCGGCTATTCATCCTTTTTTTAAATATTTTCCGCACGGCTTTTCTTTGTGCGTGTCTTTTTCTTCTCTCTCTCATTTTTTTGATACAAAATAATCGGCCCAAAAAAAAGGAGCCTCATCTTCTCACATTCTATTCTCATGGCCGAAGTGGGCCATCACAAAAAAAACCTTTTTTAAATCACAGGGCCCTAGGGTTCCCACGAACCCCTTCCTTTTAACCTGTTGCCCCCGATGGGGCCTTCTTCTTCGTAGCCCTTTCTGGAGTTCTTGCCGCCGAAGGAGCGTCGCAACGGAGAATGCATCGCCTGCGTGCGGGTTTGTTCATCGCGCGCGAAGGCATCGCCGAGAGGAGCACTGCTCATCGTGGCGGTAGGTACTGGTGAACGCCGCTAGAAGGGGGCGGCGCTACTGGTGCACGCGGCTGGCGCGGGGACTCGCGCGAGTGGCGCGCGAGGATATCTGGGATTTACGCTGCCTGCGCCTGGGGCCTTTGGGGGTTGCGCACAGCCTGGCTCCTACTGGGATTTGGCGCCAGGCTCCTACTGGGATTTGGAGATGCGGTAGAGAGAAGTTGTATCCTTGTGCCGCCTTCGGGAATGGGTTGCGCCTGGAGGGTCTGCTCCTTCGCGCAACAAGGAGGCAACCCCACCACTGCGAAAGGATACCTTCGCGCCTGGAAGCGTGATCTGGAGGAGCGCAATCTGCCAGAGAGTTTCTTTGACCTTGACCGCCGCCTGGAGTTCTTGGTTGGCTGAAAGGCAGACCAGGAGATGCTGCTTGGGCTTGAATAGCAACTAGGGCTACCGCACGACAGGGAAGATGAATCGTAATATCTTCTGGAACTGGAACAGCCTGGAATTTTGGATCTAGGGTTTCCGAAAAACCTTAGAAATCTTGAACCAAAACTGGAATCAAAACAAATGTAGCAAAATCTCCAAGAACAAAATCGAATCTCTAATAATGAAAAAAATTCTCGAGAAACGAACCCGCTCTGATACCATGTTAGAAAATAGGAAGCGGAAGCAGAATGATGAACAGAGCATAAGAGCAAGAAACATAAACATGGAACACCATGATTTTACGTGGAACCCTACCGCGTGAGGAGCGGGATGAAACCACGGGAGAAGCCCTCAAAGGGGCGTGTTATGCATTGCACTTTCTCATCTGTTATAGGAGGCCTGGGGCTCCTTATATAGCCTCGACAGGGCCTCCAAGTCCCACTACTGGACGATGTGGGACAAAACTGTTGGGCGGGGTAAATGGATCCTGAAGAGATCCATTTACCCATCTCCCTTATACATGACGCATACAACGAAGTACTCCAACAGTGTCATGTAGCGTGAGTTGGGTTTCTTTCTGTTTGTCCAAGCTGAGCATTGCATGCTCCAGCTTGAGGGGGAGTGTTGGAGTATTTGGTTGTGCGCAGGTTGAGTTGTAGATGGGTAAATGCAAGGTTGCAGAAAGCGGTAGTCGGTACTCGGTATGCGGGGTCACTGACTAAGGATTAATCGACAGTCGGGGGACTAATCGAATTTAGTCGGCCATTAGTCGGTTTTGAATTTTTTAAATATTTTAAATAAACTAATCAATTTTATACATAGATTTGTACATTTTATATACTTTTAGAATGAAATAAATGAACTAATTGACTTTAAATATAACACTATTGGATATTAGAATAAATTTGCTTATGTATTATCATAGATTTATACATTTTCTACACTTACATAATGAAACAAAAGAAGTAATTGACATTAAATATAACATTAAGCATATTAGAATAAGTTTGTTGTTAAAAAAGCAAAAAACAAAAAAGTATAAAAGCTTGATGTAAAAATCGGTCGATTAGTCAGCCGACTAGGCTGACTAGTCGATCCGACTAGTCGGTGTGACCGACTAATGGCCGACTAGGTCTAGTCGAGTCGGCTACCCCCCCCCCCCCCCGACTTGACTAGTCGGCCTAGTCGGCCGATTTTGCAAGCTTGGGTAAATGGATACCTCCAGAATCCATTTACCCCCATCCATGTGTTTAGTCCCACATCTACCAGTGGTGGGACTTGGAGGCTCTGTGGAGGATATATAAGGAGCTCCAGACCTCCTATATTCATTGAGAAAATAAATAGACACATGGCCTTTTGAGGCCTTCTCCCGTGGTTGCATACCACTCTTTATGGAGTAGAGTTCCACGTAAAAATTCTTGTGTGTCAAGTTAATCTTTCTGTTCTTATGCCCTGTTTATCATTCCGCTTCCGTAATGTTATTTTCTAACATGGTATCAGAGCGGGTCGATTCTTGAGGATTTTATGTTGATTATTTAATTATCCGGGATTCGAGTTTTTGATGTGTTGTTATTGAAGATTATTTTTCATGAAGTTCATATTTAATATCTGTTCAAGTTTGTTCAAGAAGTTCTAGGGTTTCACACGAAAACCTAATCAGGATCTCCACGCCGCAGAAGGCACGCGACATCCTCCAAGTAGAACCCCGCAAGGCGGCGTTGCGGCACCTCCTCCATTCTGATGCTCAGGCGGAGCATCCTCTTCACGCAGAGACCGACGACACTCCAAATCACATCTCGTCGACCTATCCAGACCAGTCAGATTCTCCACTTCCATCCATGTTCACACAGGGGGGCGCATCTCTAGTCGAGCTCCATCGTATGCATCGATCACCCATCAGGTCGCACCGAACCTCCAGGCGCACTCGCGCGAAGGAGCAGACCCTCCAGGCGACACCCCATCTCACGCGATCTCCAGGAGTCCTTCGAGCTTCCAGCACATATGCGCATCCTTCTCGCAGAGGCGATTTTGGTCCTTCCTCGCGCGAGCCCCTGCGCACGAAGCCCCTTAGTTGTTGGTGAAGCCCAACCCCGAAGCCCCTCTGCTCTCACCTCCATCCCGTAAGGTGGCAGAGTTCCCTCTCTAGACGTTGGCTTCGCGTGACATTTGCAAATGGCGCTCGTTCTCCGCCACGAGCAGTTCCAGGAGGTGGATTCAATCCTCTTCTCTAGCGATTAGAAACTCTAGCCACCTGCCTCTCCTTGCGATGCACAGCTTCAGGCGGTGCCGCCCACCTCTTCTTGCGACTCCAGGCGGTGCGAGGAGGCATCCATCTTGGCGACGCCATCACCTCCAAGCCTCGGCGAGAATCTCCTTCTCGCAACTCCTGCGCTGGATGTCGCACCTCCAGCCAGATCTCCAGAGGTGGTGGCCTCTTTCGAAGACTTTGGTTCCCAACCGGGAACCCTAAGGTGGGTAAGAAAGGGCCAGAGACCCTTTTCATTTAAATAAAAGGGGGTTGCTACAAATGGGCCCTGTATGGGTCGAGGTTTAGTTTAAAAAAATGATGAATACAGCTATAAAAAAAGGTGGGGAGAGAGATGTAAGTCGAAAAACGAAAATAAAGAGGAGTTGTGTCTTTGGGCCCAAGTGGGCTGTGATGTTAAAAAAAAGGCGCTACAATAAAAAAACCGTACGCAAAAGATTTGTGAAAAAAAGAGAGAAAAAGAAATGAGGAAAGGTGCGTACAAAGAAAAGTCGTATGGAAGAATAAAAAAATTGCAAAAAAAATGTTCAAAAAAATGATTTGAGAAGCCGAAAAAATGAAATCGGCATTTGCGATGTTTTATTTTCTCCTCACATTTATGTATTATCTTGTCTTCTCCTAACTTGGTCGATGTCTTCATTCCGACCAATATGGGAGAAAGGGGGAGTATTGTGTAGAGTTACAGGTCCATTCAGATTCTTCAGATTCCAGACCAGTCGGATTTGTAAGACTCTATAGAGATTTGGTTAGATTCCAGACTCTACGTCAGATATTTCCGAGTCTTCAGTTTCAGACACGCACATGTATGCGGTCTTTTCAGATGTGCACATGTATGTCAGCATTTGTCGTGGTCCTCATCACTCTTGTTTTGTCGGCCAGAGTTTTCATGTGAGCCATAGGAACTCCAGAGTAGAGGACCATTCCCTCTGCCATGTAGGCAAGGGTTTTCATGTGGCATCATAAGGACTTCAGAGTAGAGTACCATTATCTGAGCCAGATGGGAGAGACCCAATTCTCCGATGAGGAGACTCCAGGCACAGTTTCAAACTTGATGGTCAGATTCCGAGTCCTCAATTAACTCACACTCCAGCCCGTCCATCCTCCTCACTTGCACGGCATGAGAAGCAACGTCCTCGACAGCAGCCGACAATTGTGCGCGTTGAGTTGATATTTTCTGTAGTGTCATGTAGCGCGAGTTGAGTTTCTTTATGTTTGTCCAAGCTAAGCATTGCATGCTCCAGCTTGAGGGGGAGTGTTGGAGTATTCGGTTGTGTGCAGGTTGAGTTGTAGATGGGTAAATGGATACCTCCAGGATCCATTTACCTCATCCATGTGTTAGTCCCACATCTACCAGTGGTGGGACTTGGAGGCTCTGTGGAAGCTATATAAGGAGCCCCAGACCTCTTGTGTCCATTGAGAAAATCAATATACACATATAACCCTTTGAGGCATTCTCCCGTGGTTTCATCCTGCTCCTTAGGGAGTAGGGTTCCACGTAAAAATTCTTGTATATCAAGTTTATCTTTTTGTTGTTATGCTCTGTTTACCATTCCGCTTCTGCAATGTTATTTTCTAACAGTTAGTATCAGAACTACCCTGCTCCACCGGAGAAAGCTTAATCAAAAGACGCATTGCACTATTCTTCTGAAGGTAAAACATTATACAATAATCCTTATACCCTCATTAATGCAATTCATAAGAATGTTAGATTAAATTAAAGCTTCAAATATTGCTGGATTAGTTGGATAATTGGATTTCAGAAAGGATTTAGTTGCTGGTTTATCTTCAATTACATTATTCTCTGCATTCACTGCAAGAACACAAAGTACCCACAAGATTAATATGTCACTTCCAAACCACGAAAGAACTAGCAATTGAGCCATGAGATTAAAATATAGAACACATCTAGCAGATATTACCATCCGTTGTCTTTTCTCTAATCGTTGTTTCTCTGCATTCGCTTTTTCATATTCCCCATTCTCCAAATGTCGCTGATCGGGACGCCTTCTTGAATCTGTTGGTGGAAGTTTCTCCTGCAGAGAACAAGAACTCGATAAGTGACTTAGAAAACAATAAATAAATAGAAGGTGTGAGCATGCGAGATAGCAGGACAAGAACAAGAATCTCGTGTACTTGTAATTCCGATGTTAGCTCATTTAGGGTGATTGCAAAGGAAGATAAGTTGTATCGAGTGGGATCAGGTGCAGGCTCATTTTTTTTCCACAATAGAGATACATCCTGTGTCAAGTTTGGAACTTTTGTCTTGGGAATATCCTCTCCTAAAATGTAGTGCATACTCTGATCCCATTTTCCTACTAAGCTTGCAACTTTAGTTCCATTTGAGTCCACAACAAAACCTTGAACCTGTGCAGCATATAATATGCCCACTCAAAACACTACAATAGATATCTTGAGTAAAGCAAAGGACTTGAGCTCCACTTGCCTGGTGAGGATTGTGATCAAGGAGTGACTGCTCTTTGAATTTGAGTTTACATGAATATTCACGATTTCCTCTTATGTGCATCAACCCATGATGTTCACAGTAGACCTTGCCAAAAATGAGATTATAAATGCTAGTGGTGACCTGTCAGAAAAAACCTGACATTTCAACAAAAAGATAATCGGAACATAAATCAACCTATTATATTATACACAATCTCAAACACCTTACTCCATTGGAATATTTCACCATCATCAAATTCTACGGTTATAATACCAACCGGGTCCAACTGAATACAGCGCCCCCAAAATCTGCTTTTGAGATTACTATCTCCCCAAAATTTCCAACCCCTTCCTTCACCATGGCAAGCAATAATGGTAGGGTGATGGCTGACCTATTTAGCAGACATTAACTGAGTTAAGATCATCAGAAGAAGTCGAATTCACGTCCCCTTTTATCAAATAAAAAGTTGCTAATTATGATATATTTCAAAATGATTTACAAAAAAACTATTAAGAACGAATCACTAATCTTTGTAACAATCAAAAAGTAAATGGTAGAGCATCGGATATACTAGACTAATCAAACAAGGAATCGCCATAGAACAAATCAAGAAGTCATCATGAATAAGAAAATAAGACCTTATAATTATAAGGTATACATATTCAATCTTCATTTGTTTCTAAAAATCTAAATTCATTATAAACTTGAGAAACAAAATTGTAATCCTCAAAACAGTTCTCGCAGATAGGAAAAAGAATTAGGCTTACATAGCTGCATATCATTTTCTCATGATGCACAAACTGTAAAAATAAAATCAATCGCAGCATCTTTCAAAACTCCACAAGATGTTTCCCATTCATGACATAAACAAGGTAACCTCCTCCCGAAATGTAGCCAAGTTCCTAAGTAGAATGCGGAGAAAACAAATTTCCACTTTTGTGGTGGAACATTTTTCCCCACACTACTGTACCTATAGCGCATGCCAGACTAGCGCTACGAAGAAAACTAAATTCCACATCTGCGGTGGAAATCTTTTTCCCTCCATGCATTCTACTCCTGTTGTTTGCTGATTGAGAAGCATATGATCAACTTAAAATCTATTCGGGTATTCGGGCTCATTATTTAAATGCTTAACCTGCCATCAACCAATCACTAGTGCAGCGATCTCGAGGGAGGTTGCTGCTGAATCATTTGATGCTAAAATCACAAGTGCTGAGGGAGACTGTCAACTACTATCAATGTTAAACATTGACAAAAATGTTATTTGCTTCACTCTGGAGCACCTAGTTCTACTGCTGTGACGTTCTTTTATCGATTTTCAGATCTCTTAGTTTTATTTCCGTCATAGGTCTTGTTCACCCCCGTGAAGGCCCTTTTCTTTCTTTTTCAAGCTTCAACAAAGGGGCTACTCGAACTCCAAATACCAATCTTATTAGTAAAAAAAACCTTTGATAATCCATATACCCCTGGTAATTATGGTTTCATGTTATTGTCAGATTAGCACTTAGTCAGCACAACAAAAGACAAGATGCAGAAAAATCAGCATGTTCAATTCTTTGACTTTGATATTTGCAATGTTAAAAAACAAACGTGGTTTCTGAATTGGACTGTATTTCATAAAATAAATGTGCGTGGCGTATTTTCTCACAACCTACATGGCTACACACTTCATGCAGATTCCGAAACTCTAGGGAAACTTTAATTGTTTTTAATATGGTTTGACCAACTTTGCACTAACCTTCTCAGAGAAGAAGCGAATGCCCTTGTCGGGATAGTCGGCCTCATAAGTTTCCCCTAGTAAAGGGTTGAAAGGCTTGCAGATACGACCATCTGAAGAAGCATATCCAGAGACTGCAAACGCGGCTACGTTTAAAATTCTCATGAGACCATTACCCTATAAATAGGTGAATAAATCAAGACTAAGAAAAAACTCAACAGGAAAGATGTGGACATTTAGCAACAACATAAGACATCTCATTTGCGCTGAAAATTAGCTCTGAAGCACTCTTCCATTTTCCACGTTAACAAGAATTAAAAGTTACATGTGGGTATGCCAGTTCCATAAAAAGAACTTGAGCGTGCTAAAATTCAATTCGAAAGGCAATTGCTAGTTTACCTGATAGGAAAGCACCTTAAGCATCAGATTTTCATTCCTTATAATGCCACAAAAAAAGTGAAAATGTACACTGATGCTTATATAGGAGAAAATAACAGAACAAAGACCATACTGGCGACCAATTTAAGGATTTATAAATTTTAATCTGTAAAAGATGTCACTTGCCATATAAAAATGTTCCACTAGAAACATTCCGATAATAATCAAATGCTTAGACTTCAATTGTACAATGGAGCAGAATCAGCTTATAATGATGAAATATGTCTAAAAAAGTGTGCTGAAATAGAATAAGTAACAAACGAGGGCTAGATGTGTATTCACAACATTATAAATTTATTTTTTTTCTTGATATAGCTTCATATTCAATCACTTGAGAATATCGTATTGAAGCATACAAATTGGTAACAAGTGGAGGGACCCAATTACTAATGTCATCATGAGCCATGTCAAATCTAGTGCTCTTCATAAAATGTGTCTCACTGTATCCGTTTATATTTTCAAATACTTCTAAACAACTTCACATAATCACCTTTACATGTACAACTATTCTCTCGATCCAAACATGGACAAATAGGTTTAAGATAAAGAGATCAAATCCGTGGCACGTGTGAGTCCGTATCCCTCTAAGATTAGAAATGAGCCACAACTTCGGAAATATATGGGATATAGAGAATAACACAAGAACATAATGGGAGTATTCAAATATGATATAAACAGAGATACACGGCAAAAATCATGAGTTATCATCTTTTAAGTATTTTTTATTTCTTTATTTTGTAATTTGTCTCTTTTAGTTGTTTATCCTCTAAGGTTTCTCTTTCTATAAGAGAGCCTTATGGCCCTCGAAAAATTCGTTCAGTTTTCTACATATGGTATCAGAGCGATGGTCCTATATTGGAACCCAGAGCCCCACCAACCCCATCCTCATTGTCCGGCTGTGAGCCGTTGCCCCCGATGTGTGCTGCCCCCGCGTGCACCCACCACTGCGCCACAGCCCCTGTAGGCTGCCCCTGCGCACAAGCCTCAAGCAACGCAACCACCTCGTGGCCCTCGCGGGACCCCTCTTGTCGTTGCTGCACCAGTGCAACCTCTTCTAGGCATCGCCAAAGGCCTCCCAGCAGCAGTTGCGCTGCAACCCAGCAGCCTAACTGGGCATCGCCACTCCTTCATGGGTCATCCCTAAGTCCCCGCGTAGTCTGGTTTTGATACGGCTGGGTGATTTCAGATCGTTAAATTCACCCCGTCGTGCCTTCGAGCATCTCCGGAATTGATGGAAATGTTGTGCTCTGAGTTTGCAAACAAATCCAGTTCCCCTCATGATTGTGTAGACAATTTCAAATCATTCTACTACCCTGGCCGCAACCTTCCCAGGCTCCGTCATTCATCATGTCAGAGACAAAAGTTGATGAATCCTCCTCCGAGGTCTTCGAAGGCCCAACTTCCATGGTCAAGATGGATGGAACCAACTATGAACTGTGGGTCATGCAATCCATAAGTGTCATGGAGAACAACAACAAGGAATACATCCTGACGATACAAGAACTGGTTGACAAAACTGGAGTGTATGCTTCATGGAAGCAAGGTAACATGTATACGTGTGTTTGGCTATCTGGTACCCTTACCATAGAGTTAGCCAACGACATTATCCATCAGCCCACTACCAAGGCAATGTGAGACATCTTTGCTGCCACATATTCGCGGGCAAGGAATGAGATGAAGATTTTGCAGTTTCAACTTTCAACTTTCAATATGGCATCTTCACAGCTAAGCGGGGTGATTATCCCCTCCATGCACTCTACTCCAGGCTCACAGACAAATTCGAGAAGTTTCATAGTTTCATGCATCTGAATGTTACCACCGAGCAGCAAATGGTGTATAGAAATGCCATGATGGTAGGCTTCTTTCTTAAGGCATTTGATTCACAATATGATGTTGCATGCAACCAACTTCTCATAGACGCTTCTATACCTCCCATCGAGGAGGCCTACAATCGACTAAAAAGGATCATGGTGTCTCCTACAGTTACTATTAAAACCTTATATGCGATGGCCACATCTTATGGCAGGGGAGGTAAGTTCATCACAGTTCAGAGGACATGGTGTCTTTGGTAGAGGAGGTGGATGCTCTCGTCAACAGTGTACATACGATCACGATTTCAGATAGTATGAGGATACTTGCTACCATCATGGTTTCAGATTTCATGAAATTTCGTCGAAATTTCGGCGAAATTTCGGTTTCAACAAGGAACCAAAATCTCGAGTGAAATGGCGATATGAGGGCAGTTTTCAGTCATTTCTTCACAAATGGTGGTCGATATGGACAAAATGTCATCGAAATTTCGTATCGACAAGGTATCGAGACGATATCTGAAACCGATATTTAAACCCTTGGCTACCATAAGCATGGTCACCTTACGTCTGCCCGTGTTGCTGACCAGATTAAGCCCACTGCCACTTCTACTTATCAAAAGTACGATGATCGTGTCTCCAATCTAAGGGAGATTACGGCTCCCTCCATCGGTTCTACTAGTGCCTCATCCACCGTCATCTGACTTTGCACCCTCTACCAGTACCTCAAGTAGAACTTACGCACTTACGAGTTGTCATAGGGTAGACATTTCAGAGTGGATCATGAACTCAGGAGCATCTCACCATCAATGTCGCGATAGAGCACAGTTCATATTCTACAATTATATTTACCCTAACAGACCTATCTTCATTGCAGATGGGAGGCATTCTCCTATTATAGGACGGAGAGATTCAGTTGATACCAGCCATGTGTCTACAGAATGTGCTATATACACCTTATATTTCTATGAACTTATTATCTATCAACAAAATTACCAAGAAGTTGAATTGTCATGCAATTTTTGACCCGCCTTCTCGTGTATTCAGAATACACTCACTTCCATGGTGATTAGATGTGGTCATGAGCAAGGGGTTCACTACAGACTGGTTCATTCTCCTATTGCAAGAAGATCGTCTATTCCCAGTGGTTCAGTCTCTCCATACATTTTAGAGTGGATCATGAACTCATGAGCATCTCACCATCAATGTCGCGATAGAGCACAGTTCATATTCTACAATTATGTTTACCCTAACAGATCTATTTTCATTGCAGATGGGAGGCATTCTCCTATTATAGGACGGAGAGATTCAGTTGACACCATCCATGTGTCTACAGAATGTGCTATATACACCTTATATTTCTATGAACTTATTATCTATCAACAAAATTACCAAGAAGTTGAATTGTCATGCAATTTTTGACCCGCCTTCTCGTGTATTCAGAATATACTCACTTCCATGGTGATTGGATGTGGTCATGAGCAAGGGGCTCACTACAGACTGGTTCATTCTCCTATTGCAAGAAGATCGTCTATTCCCAGTGGTTCAGTCTCTCCATACATTTCAGAGTGGATCATGAACTCATGAGCATCTCACCATCAATATCGCGATAGAGCACAGTTCATATTCTATAATTATGTTTACCCTGACAGATCTATCATCATTGCAGATGGGAAGCATTCTCCTATTATAGGACAGGGAGAGATTCAATTGACACCATCCATGTGTCTACAAAATGTGCTATATGCACCTTATATTTCTACGAACTTATTATCTATCAACAAAATTACCAAGAAGTTGAATTTTCATGCAATTTTTGACCCGCCTTCTCGTGTATTCAGAATATACTCACTTCCATGGTGATTGGATGTGATCATGAGCAAGGGGCTCACTACAGACTGGTCCATTCTCCTATTGCAAGAAGATCTTCTATTCCCAGTGGTTCAGTCTCTCCATACATGTGGCAACTTCGGTTCCGTCATCTTCCTCTACAAAAGTTGTGTAGAGTCCTCCCACAAATTCATTCTCAGTCTACTTTTCAATAAGAGGCGTGCTAGCTTGAGAAGCATCATCGTACCAATTTTCCTAGTCATCAAAGTCGCAGCAGTAGTTCTTTATTTGAGCTAGTAAATTTTCATATTTAGGGTCCCAATCGTGCTCCAGATCATCAGGGACACATGTTCTATGTAGTTGTTGATTTTCTAGTCTTTCTTGGATTTTTTTTATCAAAAAAAAAACAAGTCTGGCCGGTACCATTTATTCAAATAAAGAATATTTTTCTCCTATGACATTTGTTCTAATAATGCCTTAAAGATTTGTACTATCAAGCTCTCTCAGTACTTCAGGTCCATTGGCATCCTACATAAGACTTCATATGCCTACACTTTGCAATAGAATGGTTTTGCAGAATTACAAATGTCGTTATCTTCTTGATATTAATAAGACTATTCTTATATAGTGTCATGCTTCCCACTCTTTCAACGGTGATGGTATCCTTACTTTTGCTACCTAGTCAACTATATGTCATCCACTGTGTAAGGAGAAAAGGTTCCTTTTCAATTATGTTTCCCAAAAAGGACCTTTTCTCTCTAATACACCGTGTCTTTGACTCTTTGGCTTTCGTTCATCACATACCTCCTGGTCGTGACAAGGTCTCTCCTAGAACTGTCAAGTGTTTTTTATTGGATACTCCCAGACTCAGAAGGGGTACCGGTGCCTTGATCTTATCAAACATAAAATTATGTCAATGCCAACATCACATTCCTTGAGTCTTTTATGTAATTTTCTCCTCTAAGTAACAGGATGACTTTGTCTGAGTATGGTGAGGAAGTTTACATTCCACCTCCTTCGTTCCTACTCCTACCACACATGTTGTGGCTTAGATTTTGCCTCATTCCTATGGAAGCCGACTACTAGACCTCATGCTCATCTGCCTTCCCTATCATTAAGCATGCCTTGGTAAATTCTGAACACTTGATTTCTATTGATGGCAATGTTGATATGTATTTGTAGTAGGTGACTTTACAGGATGAGATTGCCGTGCCTCAGGAGAGTGTGGTGTATGAGACAAATCATCCTGAGGACATTGATCAACATATTACGCTTTAAAAGAGGAGGTGTACTTGTGACGTGTATCCTCTTGCAACACATATTTGATTGGGACATGTATCAGTGAATTTTAGATAGCTTGTAGTCGAAATGTCAGGTGTTGTGATCCCACGTACATATCAAGAATCCATGCGAGATAGTCAGTGGTGTCTTACTATAGAGGAAGAAATGGATGCACTCCTGTTACATGGCACATGGAGATTGGTTGTTGCCCCAATAGGGGCTTCTGTGTTTAGTTGTAAATGGATCTTTACAGTGAAGCAAAGAGCATATGGTAGTGTTGATCTCTACATGGCTATGCTTATGGCACGTGGGTTCACTCAAACATATGGTGTGGACTATCATGGAACATTCTCCATCGTGGCTCGTCATTCTACTTTTCGGATCCTCCTTTATGTTGGTGTGGCACGAGACTGATTACTTTCCCAACTTGATGTCAAGAATGCTTTTTGTATGGAAACCTGCAAAAGGAAGTCTATATCCAACAACCAACTGGGTTTGCTGCTAAGGGAGAGTGTTAAAAGATATACATACTTCATAAAGCTATTTATGACCTCAAGCAGAGTCCCAGAGCATGGTTTCAAAAGCTCTCGGACTTGATAGAGCAACAGGGCTTCAAGATCGATAGCAAATCACTCGCTTTTTGTACTCATGACAAAGAGGTACTCCTATCATTTTGATTTATGTTGATGATATCATTATTACAAGAGATGACCTAAAGGAGATCAACGAGGTTAATGAGTTCCTTGGATAATAGTTTGTCACTAAGGACCTTGGCGAACTACGGTACTTCATTATGCTTGAGTTTGCCACGAATCAGAAGGTTATGCAATGACCTAGAGGAAGTACATTACCGATCTTCTAGAGACGGGGATGGCAGATTGTAGACATGCCAATACTACTGCAGATCCTAGCATGAAGCTCCATGATGATGATACGGATGAGGTAGACAAGAGAAGATATATGAAGCTTGTTGGATGGCTTTTCTGTGTGACTATTACTAGGCCAGACATCTTATTTGAAGTAAGCGAAGTCAAAAGGTTTATAAAGCAACCACAATAGGCTTACATGGATGCAGTCTACAAGATCATAAGATATATGATGTTTTCTAGGTACATGTTGGTATAGGGTTGCTATTCAACAGAGAAACGTCTCTTTCCATCACGACATGTACATATGTTGACTATGCATGATGTCCTAAAGAAAGAAACTGATTTTACGATCTTCATAATCAACTCATTGGTCATATGGAAAAGCAAGAAGCATATTGTGATTGCAATCGAGTTTTGAACCCGAATAAAGAGCTATAGCGCAAGAGAGCGCTGAGATGATGTAAGTCAGATCTGTTTTGATAGATCAAGCTATTGATGTACATCTTCCCATGTAGTTGTTATATGGCAATCATGCTAATCAATATTTCCATAAGAGGACTAAACACATTGAGGTAGACTGTCATTAAACACGTGACATGATACATAAGGGCTTCATCTCTACTTACCATGAGCTCAGGGGAACATACAACAAACATTTTCACCAAGGCCCTAACAAGGGAGTTGTTCTAGAAGTGTTGTTCCAAGCTAAAAATGATTGACATCTATGCTCCGTCTTGAGGGGGATTCTTAAGAGTTATTATCATTTATGTATTTGTTATTTCTTTATCATGTAATTTGCCCCTTTTGATTATTTGACCGCTAGGGTTTTTCCTCTATATATGAGAATCATGTCCTTTGAATAATTCACTGAGTTTTCTCAACAAAAAAATAATATCAAAATATGAACTTGCGTTGTTCGAGACAATCAGAATGATTGCCCTACTGTATATGAGAAGTAATCTAATAGCCATGTCCTCATTGATTCTTCTTACTAAAACGGGTAGTACAAGGTCATATATATAGGCTCTATGCACACCAAACTCTCTCATAATAGGTGATGTAGGACTGAACACGACTCCACTACAGGTTGTGGATCTCTCCACAAGATCTAAATGTCCAAATGACTTAAATCATCGCTATTCTCAGCACTCTCCCTCAAGATGGAGCATGTAATACTCATCTTACACAAATTAAAACACACTCATGCTTGAACTCATTACCGACATACTATCTCAAATCAATGATAGTCCTTTGGTTGCTAACAACAACGATGACATCTTATAGGTTATGCTGATGAGTCGAAGAAACTTGAGGGTTGTAACAACCATCCATTGTTAAATATAGATAGAAAAATAATTTGTGGCTTTAAAAATGCATCGATTAGAGTCTCAAAAAGTGCAACTATTTCTTTGAGATCTCAAGCCCACAATGTGTCTCCTCAGTAAAAGACTCCATCTCTTTCGAGGGTAGAAATAGCGTTGTGGAATACCTATATGAAAATCTTGAAGATGCATCCTTCTCATAGGGACCTTTGAATGGACTTCTCTTGTAGGAAAACTCGGAGAATGAGTCTCACCTTGTAGAGACATCAAAAAGCGGATTAATCTAAAAATGAACTTTAATCAAGAAAAAGATGATAGAGCACAAACCTCGTCCCTCTACGACACGCATTAGTGTCTCGTTAAAGAAACTCTATAAAAGGTAGAGTATGAAAACTCCACTATATTGCTCGTTTTTCCTATATTTTTAATATCTAGGAAAAGAATCAAGTAGTTACTCGCATATTAAATTTCTATTTTATTGTTTTTTCATTCTTTCTTTTTTAGTTTTTATTCACTATTTTCTTCTTTTCGTGTTCCTTTTCTCCTCTCCCATTTTCTTTTCCTTTTTCGAGTGTTGTACTTTATGGCATCGAGTGTTCGGTAGTTTAATCGTATATGTTGGAAAAAATAAGTAATCTATTATTCCAAGGAACCTTAGTCTCTCTTATATAGAGAGAGACCTCATGGGTAAAGTACATAAGAGTCCAGGAAATAAACAGAAATTAAGAAACGGTACATAACATAATAACATAAGTCTCTACACTCCCCCTCAAGGTGGAGCATAGATGTCTATCATGCTCATCTTGGAAGGACATCTCTGGAAGGGTCCTCTGAGCAACGGCTTGGTGAATATGTCAGCAGTCTGATCCCCTGAGCTAACGTGAGTCTCTCGTGTAGTGGCAATCCACTTCGATATGCTTTGTTCTTTCATGGAATGCTGGATTGTTGGCAATAAACAATGATGCTTGATTGTCACACTAAAGCTGCATGGGTAAAGGTACAGCTTTATGTAGATCTTCTAGCACGGTTCAAACCCACATCATATCCGTGCTTGCTTGCGCCATGGCCCTATATTCAGATTCAGCACTGGACCTTGCCACAACAGTTTGTTTATTGCTTTTCCAAGAAACCAGAGAGATCCCAACAAAAACGACGAATCATGAAGTAGACTTTCGATCCTTAGGGCACCCTGCATAATCTGCGTCTGCACATGCTGAAATAGATAAATTTGTGCCCTTTCGAAATAGCAACCCTGAGCCTGGAGAAGACTTTAGATACCTCAGTATCATGTATATGACATCCATATGAACTTGTCTTGGCTGCTCCATAAATTGACTCACCCGTCTTACTGCAAAAGCAATATCGGGTTGAGTTATGGTGATATAAAGGAGCTTACCCACCATCTCTCTACATCTCATCTTGTCTACTTCTGAAGTGTCATAGTCATACAGCTTCATGCTTGGATCCATAGGAGTACTCGATGGTCTACATCCAACCATGCATGTTTCAATCAAAAAATCTGTAATGTACTTCCTTTGGGTCATCACCAGACCCTGTGCATTCCTGGCAAATTCCAACCCCATAAAGTATCTTAGGGTATCAAGATTCTTCGTGACAAACTGACGGCCCAGGAATGCTTTTGCCCTCTCTATTCCATGTGCATCATCTCCTGTAACCAGAATATCATCAACATAGACCATGATGACAATTGTACCTGTAGAAGACTTCTGAATGAACAATGAGTGATCTGCATTTAATCTTTTGAACCTTTGTCGTTCAATCAGGTGGGAAAGCTTCTTGAACCACGCCCTTGGGCTATGCTTAAGGCCATAAATCGCCTTGTGAAGTCTACACACCATATGCTTCTCCCCTCAGCAGTGAACCATGGTGGTTGTTGCATGTAGACTTCCTCCTGCAAATCTCCATACAAGAAGGCATTCTTGACATCAAGTTGAGATATAGTCCAGTCACGTACCACAGCAACTGATAAAAGAATGTGAAGAGTAGAGTGACGAGCCACTGGAGAAAATGTATCCATATAGTCCCGCCATAAGTTTGTGTGAAACCTCTCGCGACCAGTCGTGCCTTGTAACGATCTAGACTGCCATCGGCATGGTATTTAACTGTAAATACCCACTTGCAGCTAACAATGGACGCGTCAGGGGGAGCATTAACCAAGCTCCATGTGCCACGAGGCTGTAAAGCACGCATCTCTTCTTCCATAGCCAGTCGCCAGCAATCGATCTTCATAGCTTCTTGATAGGTCCGTGGTATGTCCACGGAAGACAAAGCCGCAGCAAATCTCTGAAAGTCGCCTATGAGGCGATGAAAGGACACCTGGGAAGCAAAAAGATAAGACGCGCAAGTCTGTTTCTGCTTCCGAATAGCAATGGGAATATCAAGGTCGTCGTCCACTGTACTGGATGGTGTAGTCTCCTCCTGCAATGAAGAATCCTGCACATGTACCATATCTGACCCGTCAGTAGTGATGCCATCTAAACATACCTGAGGCGTGATGCATGCTTGACGTGTAGCCTGAGCAGGACCTGACTGACGCGTATAGAATTTTGGTAAAGGTGGAATAGGGGGTTGTGGAGGTGGCAGTGGTGGAGGTGGCGGTGGTGGCGTAGCAACTGGAGCTGGAGTGGACTCAGGTTAACTCAAGCTAGGAGGAGGAGGAACATAGACATCATCGTTGGTAGTGGACGAGACCAACCTGTCACCTGCAAGGGAAAAGTACATGACGGACTAAAAAAATGTGACATCGGCACTGATAAAATATGTCTTGTTTATGGGGTCATAACAGCGATAGCCCTTCTGAGTCCGAGAGTAACCTACAAAGACACACTTGATAGCTCTAGAAGAGAGTTTGTCAAGTCCAGGAGATAGGAGATGAACAAACGCAACAGTACCAAAGATACGAGGAGTAAGTGAGAATAATTCCTTATCAAGGAAAATGGTACAAAGAGGAATTTTCTCACCAAGGACAGATGATGGCATACGATTGACCAGGTAGCAGGTTGTAAGGACAGCATCCCCCCCAAGGTTTGAAAGAACGAAAGGCAGAACGAGGCGGTTCCACCAGAATCGAGGCGAGGCGTAGCCTCGAGGCGGTCGAGGCGTAAGCCTCAGTTTTCCCCAAAAAAATTTACTAATCTAACATCTTTTATTGTATAAATATTAAGAAAGCAATACAATAACACATATCTTGAAGTATATAAAGCAAGTAGAGGAATTCAAATGCAATCCATCGTTGTCTTAGACTCGTAAACTTGTAGTGTACCAAATGTTAGAATTAAATGCAAGAAAAAATAGAGAGTACAAAACATAATAAGTTCCAACTTCTAGATTTCAAATCCTATTTCTAATTCAAAAAGTAGAATGTCGATTCATGCTCGTCTTCTAGACTCCTAGAGATCTTCTAATCATTGTCGTGAACTCTAACAGCGGCAGCAAGACTATCATCCTCTGATTCACTACTGCTCATTGGATCATCCAATGAATCATCCATGTAGTTTAGATTTTCTTCATCATCATCTCCATCGCTAACATCATCTCCAGTATAAACCTCGTCCTCATCAATATCAACCACAGCTTTACCTATATTATACAATACCATTGTTATTTGTTACTTTGTTAGATTATTGTATTTTTATTCTAATGAAATAAGTTTAACATCACATTTACCTTTCTTTCTCTTCTTCCTACGAGAATCATCTTGTTCTCCCTCAGCTTCCGCAGCATCCACCTCCAGAGGTGTATTTGCATCAAGCTCATGATATGCATCTTGTTCACATGTTTGAAGCTCTGAAATCCACTCATCACCAGAATCCACATCTTCCAAGCACAGGGGATCCTTCACAGTCTTTTTCTTGACCTCCCTCTGCTTCAACTTCAAGTTGAACATCACATAAACCAAATCATTCAGTTTTGCTTGTGTGAGACGATTTCTCCTCTTCGTATATACCTACCCAATATACATGGACAAGCTTCAAATATATATAATTAGAGAATAGATTTATGATCTACTCAAGTCAAAATACTACTTGATTAAATGAACTCCAATTGCGTTCACAACCAGATGCACTACATGTCAAACTCAAAACTTTTTTGGCAAACTTGGTCAGCTCAGGAGTATCATCTCCAAATGTCCTCCACCAATCAGGTGATGATGGTCGTAAATTCATAAGATATGGTTAGATTTAATAATGAAAAGCAAAGAATAATACCCGACCAATGGCTTAGTTGTGTTAATCACAAAGGCAACACCCGGTCAAAAGGATTTCCGTCTCAAAATTGTGTTGCATGCACTTTGCCCTTGGGGCTTGGTGGAATATGGACTCCTCTTCCATGCATAGGAAGCAAAAAAAGACTCGAGAGAGTCCCTTACAGCAATCAATCTCTGCAATGTAAGGAAAGCCGTAGCAAAACGTGTAATAGCAGGACGGACCGAATCTCCCCTAATCTTTGATCCGATCATAGCCAAAACCCAACCATGAGCATAAATGTAGTTGATAACTTGTTTCGCTCTTTTGAAAACAGAGGCATGCAAAGGCATTTTCAAAATATCTTCTAACAGCAAATCAATGCAGTGAGCAGCACAAGGGGTCCAATATAAATGTTTTCTTTTCTCCATCAACAATTTCCAGCTGCCTTGTAGTTTGAGGCATTGTCAGTAATAACTTGCACGACATTGCTCTCACCGACCTCCTCAACTACATCATCGAGCAGGGAAAAAAGTAAATGTGCACTCTTTGTTTTGTCAGACGCATCTATGGACTTCAAGAACCAAATCCCACTTGGATTGTTCACCAAAAAAATGATAAGTGAACGACCTTTTATGTCTGTCCAACCATCAGACATGATGCTACAACCCGTCTCCGTCCAAGAAGCTTTTGCCGCTTTCATCAAATTGCCAATGTTATTCACTTCCTCCCTCAGTATCCAAGATCTCAGCTCGTATGCGGTTGGATGCTTCAATCCCCTCCAAAATGCTCCCACAAAATGGAGCATTGTTTGAAATGATGGACTATTTGCATAATTGAATGCCAATCCATTTTCAAAGAAAAATCTTCCAATATCACGACAAACACGAGTTCTCACTTCTTTCTTCCATGATGCATTCAATGTTGTCTGAAGTTGCTTCTCATTTATGTTGCTAGTTCCAATCGTGGGACCTCCCAAACCGGATGCACCAATAAATAAGTCCATAGGACCCCTCACTTGCTTCACACTGCTGGATCCTCCTGTCATTGTTTGATGTTCATTGCTCCCATGAGGTGTTTCCGTTTCATAAGCACCCACTTTGCAAAGTTCTTCCATCTCTTCCACTGCTCTTCTATTTCTCTCTTCAAGCCTTGCGAGTAAACACTTCATTTCATTTGATACTTCAACTGGGACTTTTGGACAAGCTTTAACATTCTTCTCAGTTTTTGCAAGGTGGTTGAGTCTTGCAATGCCACATGTAATCCGCTTAGCACAGAAATTGCATTCTACGTAAAGATAACCTTTTCCCTCCATTTCGACTGGAACACAATATTTCCATCCGGGGTCACTTCGACCTCCTTCAGAGTTTTTTGCGCACTTCTGGTTAACTCTCGGCATTTCTGAAATCATATTCAAAACATTCAAGTTGAATTACAAAGCATATATGGAATTGGAGATAAACTGAAATGTATGTCAATGGATGGTAGCTAAATGAAATTGGAATTTGACTGGGAACTTTAATTATTAACTTTAATTATTAATGACTGGGAACTTTAATTATTGACTGGAATTGAAATTGGAATTGTATATCATGGTTTGATTCAGTGTAAGTTTTCCGTATAAAAATTTTATTTTATTAACTTAGTTTATAATATAGAAAGTAATTATTTATTTTAAGGTACAATATCCATACCAAGTCAAATCTTTGATCAACTATGATATGCGACATGTTGTATATGACCATATATCATTTACCCTACAGTAAGTAAGTCGATCACTAAAAGAAAGATGAGGATGATGGACAATTATGACAACAACGATACACGAGATGCATGAAATAATGATGACGACGACGGACAAGAATGTAGCAGATAGTAATCATGATCATGGTTTATCATCTCTTATGGAACCTATTGCAAACAAGAATTCTTCAAATGCTTATGATCAAAATAATGGATATGAAGAAATGGCAATGGAAAAGCTACAATATGCTTTTAAAGAGCAAGATGAGTTGCAAACGTGAATGAAGTTAGACAAGATTGTTTTCATGAAGTTCCCCAAAAATCTGATAATTCATGAAGAAAATATTTATTAAATTTGGTATATCCATCTGAAAGGAGACTTAAAACAAATGTCGCGGAGATGGATTATAAGAAATTATGTGTGATTGAAGAAAGTTGCTTCAAAGGAGCATCTCTTTATAACATGTATATTAGTGATGCTATAAAGGCGAGTCATTTCTTGATTTCAAATGCTTCAGTTGTGCATTAGTACAGGAGAAATCCCAAAACAACTTTCTATTTTCTTATCACTCCTGCTATAGATCAGGCTCCAAAGAAAGTGTCCACTACAGAGGTTCTTATATACAAGACCCAAATATATGCGGAACATTAACATCAAATAAAAGATGACGATTAACTGACATCTCAAGTGCGGACTAAATAACCATCATCCAAAATAGACATCTCAAATGCAGATTTTAGCAGGAGCCTCGAAATCGATGTTTGAAACACCTCCCATGCACCTTTAGTTAAAATTGATCATCATATGGCCCCTTATCCAAGTCAAAAAAATGAAAAAAAAATGAAACCTGCAGTGAACTAGCGATGAAACTGGCGGTGAACCACAGATTGGAGGAGCTCGCGAGCTTGGAGAAGAGGTCCCTGACGTCGAAAAGGTGGTTGCTGGCTTTGCGGCAACTCCAGCTGGTGTCGGCGTCGCCAGCGTGGGACGGAAGGGCTCTCAATCATCGTTAGGGTTTTTTTGGAACGAAACTGGAAGAGGGATCGGGAATTAGGGGGAAAGGAGGGGTTAGTAAAGTGGGTCACGTGCACCGCACGTGACACATTTATTTGCATTTCGCCTCAGTCATTGCCTCAAAACGTCTTGAGGCGGTCACGCCTCACAACGTTCTTGAAGCTCGAGGTGACCGCCTCACTGGAAAATGCCGAGGCGTACGCCCCAGGGCTGAAATGTACCGCCTCGCCCCGAGGCGTACGCCTCGAGCGCCTTGGGGCACGATTTTTTATTCCATGATCCCCCCAGAAAGTGATAGGAGCACAACTCTGAATAAGGAGGGTTCGAGTGATGTCAAGAAGGTGACAATGCTTTCTTTCTGCCACCCATTCTGTTGAGATGTGTAAGCACAGGTGGTTTGGTGAATAATACCCTTAGACAAGAGAAACTGAGAGAGAGACCGGGTGCAGAATTCCAATGCATTATATGTACGAACATATTTGATAGTAGAAGAAAAAACATTCTGCACTTCATTAATCAAATTTTTAATAGCATCCCCTACTTCAGATTTATTCTTTAAAAGAAAGACCCAAGATACACGAGAAAAGTCATCCACAACACCTAGATAAAACCTATGTCCCTGATGATCAGGTACACGACTCGGACCCCAAATATCAATGTGAAACAACTCAAACAGGGAGCTACTGCTCCGACTCTGATGACTAGGAAAGCTAGACCGATGATGCTTTCCCAACTGACACGCTTCACAGCGAAATGAAGAACTGGGAGAGATCTGAGGCAAGAGATGTCGCATTTTCTAGAGCGGGAGATGGCCAAAGCGAAGATGCCAAATGTACGGAGATACTGGTCTGACGGAATGAGAGACGCCAGCATAAGAGTTCCAGACCAGACGATAGAGACCATTCTGCTCAGAGCCACAACCAATCATCCTGCCCGTTAGTATGTCCTGAAAAATAAGAGATGAGGGGTCAAATATAGCACGACAGTGCAAATCCTTCGTAATCTGACTAATAGATAACAAATTCATGGAGAACTCAGGAGCATGTAGAACATTCTGTAGATGCATAGAAGGTGATAAGGAAACCTCCCCCTGTCCAACAAGGGGGGAATGAGTACCATCTGCTATCAGCACTGAGCGGCCATGTGGGATGTCCTTGTAGGAATCAAGTCTCTCTCTATCCCGGCAGAGATGATGGGTGGCGCCAGAATCTATAATCCAATCAGATAGATCATGACAAAATGTAAAGGCAGTAGCACTACCTGAGGTACTAGCAGCGGCAGATGAACTGGCAGAAGCTGTAGCAACAACATCTGAAGGTCCACCTGGAGAATCAGTAGATGATTGTGGCATAATATCACGTAGACGTGCCATAAGCTCTTCGAATCGGTTATCTGCAGTGGATGCTGACTGGGGCAGTACATGCTCGGCTACGCGCGTTGATGCTGGAAACCCATGCTTAGAGTAGCATGTATCCTCTGAGTGGCCTGTGCGATGGCAGAATGAACAAGGCTGGCGAAAGCGACTTCCTCGTCCACGGGGTCCACGTCCACAACTAGAAGACCGACCACCTCTCCCACGCGATACTGCCATCGCCGATGGGGGTAGAGTAGACGTGCTGGAAGAAACTGATATGCGACTGAGCCTCCGGTAAACGTCCTCCATAGGAGGAATGACTGCATCAACCAGTATCTGAGAGCGGGCTGCCTCATACTCAAGATCGAGCGTTGCAAGTAGTACGCCCACTATGGTAGCATTCCGAAATGTCTTTTGTTGCTCCGGAGTCACCGTGAGTAGTATGGTACTGTATAATTTCTCGAACATCCCTCTCAGGGACGTGTACAATGAGTGAAGTGGCCGGCCATTCTGCTTCATCGTGAATATATCATGCTGGAGCTGTAACATCTTGGTCTCGTTCAGCACTTGGGAATACGTAGCGGCCAGAATATCCCACATTGCCTTGGTAGTGGGCTGATGGAGAACATCATTGGCAATCTCCATCGATAGTGTGCCTGACAGCCAAACCTTGGCATAAGAATCATCAGCCTCCCAAGAGGCATAGATCCCAGTCTTCTCTCCCGGCTCATCCTCGATAAGTATATGCTTCTTACTGTTTGACTCCATGAGACTCATGAACTGCATCGCCCAGAGCTCATAGTTTGCCCCGTCCATCTTGACTATTGGCGCAGGACCTTTGAAAGCGCCTATGGAGGGCATATCGACTTTGTTCTCTGACATGTCGTCGTAGATGAAGAACTAGGAATTGTAGACCAGAAACAAGTGTCTAAAAGACTTAATCGGATTTGAGTGCATATGTAGACGTTACGCACTCAAATCCATGGAGATAGAACGGCCGACGAAAGAGGGTGCGTCGACGTGGAAGGAAGGGGAACCCGACGGGTGAGGGTCCCCTACATTGGGCTTCAATCGACGGAGTAGAGAGGCGGGGCTAGGCAGCGAGACAAGGAGCCCGGCGGTAAGGAGGGGCTGTTGCGACGAGGCGGGGAGGGCCCGACAGCAAGGCGGGGGCCCTACAGCGAGGAGGGGGCCCTACGGCGAGGAGGAGGGGGTCGGCAAGGAGGAGGGGGCTGGCGAGGAGGAGGGGGCCGGCGAGGAGGGGGCCCTATGGCGGCAGCAGCGGAAGGGTGGTGTAGGAGGGGAGAGACGACGGAAGAGAGAGGATCTGACGGCGGCGGTGGAGAGAGCCTAGGGTTAGACCCTGTACTCTGATACCATGTTGGAAAAAGTAAGTAATCTATTATTCCAAGGAACCCTAGTCTCTCTTATGTAAAGAGAGACCTCATGGGTAAAGTACATAAAAGTCCAGGAAATAAACAGAAATTAAGAAACGGTACATAACATAATAACATAAGTCTCTACAGTATACATGTGCATACACATTTTATAAAGACACTCCATTGAATGTATAACCACATCAAAAAGGATCTAATGTTCAATGAAATTATCAGAAAGAAAGAGAGAAAATGTGACATCGATAAAAGATAAAATATGGGAAACTTCAATTAATGTGGTTTGGACATGAGCTCAGAAGGCCATCTAATGCTCAATGTGAAGACACGAGAAGTAAGAATATACGTCATGCAAGAGTGATAAGGACAACAATGTTGGAATAAACCTATTAAGTAGTGCTAATTTTTATCTATCGTGTTAATGACCAAAATTATATCTGTTTGCAAGCTATAGAATCCGCGTTGCTTTACCTTCTTTGTATTCTTCATATATTGCTAAGTTTTATAGAGTTCCTCCATTTATTCGTATCACTATGTTAGAATTTTTATAAAAATTTATATAATTATTGCCTTATAGTCCTAATTTTCTTCACTTGTTTCCTCCATCTTCATCACCTCCTTCCCCACAACTGTTTCTTCTCCACATTCAATTGCTTTTTGTGATGAGAAGATGCATGTTTGGAATCTGATGATATGTAGACATTGCAATGCATGTTGAGTGAGACACATTTCACTCCAAAGGTTACTGTAGAATGTAAGATGTCTATGATGTCTCAAGATTGTTGGTGCTATTCATAACAAAGTTGTTAGTAGAAGTTTGCAGTACACTGATAACATATAGTATGAAGACACTCCTAGAACTACAGTGCTTATCTCAACCATACATAAAAGATCCATACGAATGGGTTGTTTGGGACAATAAATCACACCATTACGAATGTGTGTTGTTTAATAAGAATGTGCATCCAGTAATGAGAAATGCATCTCATGGCAAGACGATTTTTTTATGATAACGTGTACAAAATGGCAAAGCATGTTGGTAAAATTGAGTAACTCAATGTCAAGGCTGGTAAGAATGAGCATAACAGATGTACATCTATAGACGAAATGGTGCATTTTTTGGTAACAATTGAAAGCACCGGCTATGTTACCTTATCAGAGTATACGAGATTTCAGATGAATTCGGGATGGTTATATTGAAGATGTTGAACATGAGGTTGCCAATTTGGGTATCAGTTTGTTATCGGCCTTTGATAGATCTGTTTGGTGAAACATGAAAGATATTGTAATCAAACTGTGGCCAATTTTTAGATGAGGGTAAAAGGAGCACAATGGGTTGATGGCTTTACTTTGATACACTAAATCGGGGCAAGTAGAAGCTCGTCAAAAAGTGTTTAGAACATGATTTCAAAAAAAAAATCAAGCCACCAAATTATGAGTTAAATAAGAAAAGTGGAGTTTCTACATCGAATCAAAATTTAGATCCATATCCAATGAATATCTGATGATCTCAGAATTTTAGAAATAATAAACTATGACCACAAAGATCGATCATCTTCATGAATTAATCCTTAGGCATATTCTATTCATTATATATCACTATTAACTGGATTATTGACAAAAGACCTATATCTGTATAGTCAATTACAACAGTTGAGAAATGATGAGGAATCAATTCAGTGGTGATGAATCGATAATGGATGATAATTATGAGTGCTAGTCATGGTGACCTTTACACCTGACTTGCAAGAGTGTGGTGACCCTCGGTTGGGCAGGAGATAGGAAGCCCAGTTAGGGCAGCGGTCGCTTAGTGCGTGGGTCTCGGATCCCAATCTTTTTTCGATTTTTCGCGAGCGCTCGCAGTTTTCACACCTCTTTGGGATCCACATGTTTTCTTTTAAAGACCAGTTCCGTTGACCTAGTGTTCTTAGGGTACCTAGGCTGAAGGGCCCTCGGTTTTGGTTTTTCGAGCTCGTTTGCCCGTACCGGTCAGGGCCGGTTTTTCTAGAGTGACTATTCCGAAGAGTCTCTCTCACCAGTCTCAGTGGCGTAGTTTTGGAGTAGACTTATCCCTCTACTGTACCGCACTTCTACTTAGAGGGCGAGACAGAAGGGTCTCTTAGGAGACTACCTCACCGCTTGAGTTTTGGTTACCATTCCACCAATGGGCTTGACAATGGCTACATCTGAATCCTCTATGGCTACATCTGAATCAGTTACAGTTGAATTTGGAGGAGTTACAATTGAGCTTGTAATGAGTCACAAATGAATTCGGCTAAAGTTAAGATGATATAGTTAAGTTGGTTACATGGGAGCTTGGTTACAGTTGAGTTGGTTGTAGTTGAGCTTGGTTTCCGTCTAGCAAGTTACTGTTCCACCAGTAGTTTCTGACGAAGAGAAAAGACCATATTATGAAAATCATCGTTATCAGACTACGAGCTACTACTACAGTTGTTAAATATATCTAGTAGATGTGCTGAGATCTTAGTTAGGATGCATTTTACTCCACCACATGCCTACGGAGGCACTCCAACCCTAAGGCTTCCTTACTGCCTTAGAGTTATAGTGTGAGGTCTTACCCAGGCCAAGACCACAGACTATCCACAAAGCTTGAGAAATTCAACTAGAAAAGAATCAAAACACCAGACCCATCATATACACTTATTATGATCCACCCACATGATTCATAAACATCGGAAAGAGATATGGGTCACCTCGATCATATTAATCATAAAAAATCAAGATATATGGATCACCTCGACTATCATAAGCATTTAATAAAGACAACAATCAGAGCAGAGGCTTATCATTCACATACCCAAGATCCATCAAAAGTATATTATAATTAATAAAGACGTGATAACTTAGTTATGAATCATATAACATATATATATAGAAATGTTAAAATGGGTAATTAAGGTACGATGAGTAAGTCTGGAGATTCATATACAAAACAACTTGAAAACAGGTTCCAATGCAAATAGCTCTAAATTTAATTGTCAAGCCCTATTTACTTGATTTCTTTTGAAGCCACTAAATTTCCTTATTATTATTAATTAATTAGATGTGATCAACATTTCGTTGTTGTTCTTTTCTCCCTATTGCATGGATTGCAGGCAAAATACCTGCATCGTGGTATTGAGAGAGTTGAACCTCAGCTACCGCATTTACTATTATCAGGTACGCATGTTGTACTTTTGTTCAGGATATTATAAATGTTTTTATTTCTCTCCTGCAAAAAATTGGTATTCATGTACATAATGCAGCTTATGTTATTACATGATAAATTATATGGAACTTTATGCAATATAATTGGTGACATATTGTAGTTCTGCGGCTTATTAGTTAAATGTGAATGTCATTCGTAAACGTGAAAAAAATTCCCCTAATGTGATCTTTAGTGAACATGATAGTACGAGCGTTACGTAAACGAGTATTTCGGATCCGAGAAGGAGTGGGTGTCTATTCGATCTATGTCGCAGTTGGAACTTGATCCGCATGCTTGGTGCTTTGGTTGTCTCCACGTTGAGGTTTTCTCCCATGTTAAGGTTGTGGCACATGGTTGTAGTTTTTCCGTAGTGTTTTGGGTAGTTGGAGTTAGTGACCGCAATGGAATGGGTAGGTCCCGGATAGAAGGATACATGGTCGCGACACCAATTGGATCGATTGGGTGACGAGAAGTTCTCGATGCCACCCTGATGTACTTTCTAGGTTGTCTCGTAACAATGCCTTTTCGAGATGCGTGGTTGGCAGTTGGTCTTCACTTTCAGTCTTAAGACTAATACATGAGATCAATTCGGACTGATCACTGGAGTTGGTTTCTTGTATAGCTCTACGATGGAGCTTTGGTATGTGGTTAGCGAAGGAGGTGGTCTTACCGGGTGCCCCGTATCCGGAGAAAAATGGAAGGTAGTCCTATGTCGTCCAGCTACATTTATAAGTTGATAATCAGATCCTTAATTCTAAATCGTTACTTGAGTTGTGCCAACCGTTGAGGACTCTTATTGACGTGTAGTGGTTTTCCCGAGTGAGTTGCATCAGTCGATTATACATTACTTATGATATGATACATGGAAATTGGTTACATGGGAAATCAAGTGAGCTAATTTAAATAATGATTACATTGAAATCAAGTTGACTAATCTGAATAGTGAAAGTGAAAATAGAGTAGACTTGAAATGTTAGTAATGAAAAGTGTTGAAAACTTAGTTAGGATACGTCTACTTCATTGCATGCCTACGAAGGCTCGCCAACCCTATACATTGTATCTTTGAGTTATTTTGGGAGGCCCTTATGGTCAAGACCATAACAGAAATGACCGGTAATAATAACAATGATAATCATAACCTTGAAGAGATATAATAACCTAAGTTTTAGAATTCAATTGTAGAGCTCACTTGAAAGAGAGTTTCCATGTTCATGTATACTTGTTTTAGTGTGTGTTCTCTCAGTTTCAAATATCCCGCTACTACTGTTAGTATTTTCCTCTTGCTACTATTACTGATTTACAATTAAATAGAATAAATCAGTATTAAGAAATTGCTCTTAACGTAGTCATCTTCCATGTGGTACAACAGGTTCTCTGGACATGTCGCCGCAACAGTGAGTGGCTTTATTACAGGAGCGCTCAGGATTGTTCTACACAAGACAGTGTGTCACATTTCCGTAGTTTACTTGTACTACTTCTACTTCCGCTATACTTCTGTTTATTTGTGAGAGACAATTATAATACATGTATTTCGTTATATTATGATGCCATATTTGTATATGTAGACATGGCGGTAATATTTCGTGATATATCAATGAGAGTAAATGCAACAATTTACTTCCGTTTACTCTACTTATTCTATTGTTTATATACTTGTCGGTATTTTGAATGTAAATTTGATGTTTGTGAGTTAGTTGTTGAGAACCGAGGTCCTAAGGATGGCCATCATAGTACCCATGATGGAGGGTCTATACCCCTCTAGCAACACCAGATAGTTTAAAGATATCAATAAAGCATTCACTCAAGAGAGACAATGTAAAAGAAGGGGTCCAACGGTCACACCTCGCACCTAAGCCACATATCTCCACGGAGACCGATGCAAGCAACTGTTACAAAATTTTGAAGAATTAGGGTTTTGATAGATTTAGGCTTTGTCCAATTAGAGTCTAATAGGGTTTTCCCTCCAATTTGAGTTAATTTGATTTTATCTAAGTAATGAGATCCATGTAACTCAGCTATGGCCGGTCCCAAGCCTGGGTAAATGAGGAGGGTTGCGTGTTAGGCTGCCAACAGCCAGCATAAGAGAGACAAATTCCTAAATAGTGTTATTTTTAAGAATGCTACTTAGGAATATGTTTTAGAAGTTAAAACACTTCGGATCTTTTTAACATGGATTTAAGGAAACATTTAGATTTCATTTAGTCTTTCCTTACTAGTGTAGTGTTGTAACGCCCTAATGCAATGAGAAGTTGGCAAGGACCGCTACATCATTGCCCAGATGTAGTTCAAATTTTGCAAAGGTTCTCGACCTATGCGGGTAAATACGCTAGTTCTGCTGCATCACTGCATGAATGCAGTACAAAATTTGTAAGGGTTCTCGCATGATGGACATATGTGAGTAAAAAAGTTGGTCCAAAAGTGGTTGCAAAGGAAGTTGCGGATAAGAAGCTGGAATACTGGCACTTCGACTAGCAAATCGATGGAGATAGCAGACACGATGAAAAGAAGGAAGATTCAGATACTATGTCTCCAAGAGACAAAATGAGTTGGAGAGAAAGCAAGGGAGATCAAGAAGACATGCTTTAAACTTTGGTATTTAGGTAAAGATAAGGCTGGAATGGTGTTGGAGAACATGTTCATAAGGTTTTGAAGGATAGTGTGGTTATGGAGCAAAGATTTGATGATCGAGTTATTCTGCTAAAATTGGTGCTTGAATAAGAAATTTTGAATATCATCTAAGTTTATACACCACAAATTGGTTTTGATGAAAGGATTAAACAAGCTTTGGGAGGATTTAGATAAGATTATGCAAGGAATCCCACAAAGAGAGATGATTTGCCTAGATGGAGATCTTAATGGACATGTAGAAATAATGCTTCATGGTATGCTAATTTTCATGGAGGTCATGGCTTCGAGGATAGAAGTGAAGAGGAAAAAAGCAATCTGGATTTTATAATGGCTTATGATCTTATCATAGCAAACACTCTCTTCAAAAAGATGAAGGAACATTTAATTACCTATAAGAGTGGGGCGACTAGAACACCATTTAGATTAGTTTGCATTGAGGAGAAGAGATCAGTTGTGTTGCAAAGACAACAAAGTAATCTCAGGAGAGAGTTTAACAACCCAACATCGCTTTTTAGTCATGGATGTGCAAATAAAAGGACTGGTAAAGAAAAGGACAACTTCCAAGATCACTAGAACTAGATGGTAGAATATCCATTTAAAGTAATCAAGCTTCAGGGAGAATGATTGGAAGACTTATCGTGGGATTGTAACGGAAGTGCAAATGAGATGTGAGAGGCGGAAGCATCTTGTATCCAAAGGGTAGCCAAAGAGATGCTATGCGAGTCAAAGAGAGGACTTACATGCCAAAAGGAGGCTCGGTGGTGGAGTGGAGGGGAGCAAGAGAAACTCAAAATTAAAAGAGCATGCTTTAAAACTATGTCTAAGGATAGAACAAAGGAAAATATCACAAACTACAAAATGGCGAAGAAGGAAGAAAAGAATGTTGTAAGAGAAGCTAAGTCAAAAGCTTATGAAGTTCAGTACAAAAATCTCGACTCTAAGGAGGGCCATAAGGATTTAAATATATTGGTCGAAGTAATAAAAAGAAAGATCGAAGACCTTTCTCAAGTGAGGTGCATTAAGGATGAGGAAGGACACATGCATGTTACTCAGAAGGATATAGAGACTAGATGGAAGCAGTATTTCCATAAGCTTTTCATTGGAGAAGGAAATAAAGATATCACTTTGGGAGATCTAAATAATAGTGAAAGTTACTTGAATCGTGCAAGCTATAGATGAATATAAAGGAAGGAAGTAGAGGAGGCATTGAAGGTTATGAGACCTAAGAAAGGTGTAGGGTCTGGTGACATTCTTATAGAAGTATGGAAAGTTCTAGGTGAGCGTGGTTTGACTTGACTTACAAATTTAGTCAATGTTATTTGGTGGAGCAAGAAAATGCGTGAAGAATTGAGAAGAATCATGGTGCCTCTTTATAAGAACAAATGAGACATTCAAAATTGTGTGAATTACAGAGATATCAAGTTGATGAGTCATACTACGAAAATTTGGGAACGTGTGATCGAAAGAAGGCTGAGGCAAGTTTCAAAAATAAAAGAAAATCAATTTGGATTCATTCCATGTCACTCAATTGTTGAAGTCATCCACTTGATGAGGAGAATAACAGAGATCTATAGAGCTAAAAGGAAGAACCTCCATATGATTTTTATTGATTTGGAGAAGGTATACGACTCTATTCCACGGGAGGTGAAGAGTTTTAGAGAAAAGACAAGTATACATTAACCTCATAAAGGATGTGTATGATAGGGCTTCATCTTGTGTAAGGATGCAGTCTGTGAAGACTTATTGTTTTGACATCAACATTGGTATGCATCAAGGTTCATCTTTGAGTTCATTCCTTTTTACTTTGATTATGGATGAGTTGGCTAGTTACATTTAGGATGAGATACCTTAGGGAAGTTTTACAAAACAGCCATGAGAACTGCTATGCTCTATGGATCTGAATGTTGGCATGTGAACCATAGACATGTATAGAGAATGGTAGTAGCAGAAATGAAAATGTTAAGGTAGATGTGTGGACATACACGTAATGATCGGATCCAGAATGATGAAATCAGAAGGAAAGTTGGTGTCGCTTCGATCGAGGATAAGATGCGAGAAAACTGCTTAAGGAGGTTTGGCCATTTGCAAAGGAGGTTGGTTGATGCACCAGTGAGGAGATGCAAGTTTTCGAATGTTGAGTCAGTTAAGAGAGGGTGAGGAAGGCCCAAGAAGTGTTGGAATGAGACTATCCGAAGGGATCTTAGTTTTCGGATCTAAGCCAGAGAATGACTCAAGATAGATCTTAATGGATTTAAAGAATCCATGTAGCCAACCCTACTTAATGTGGGAAAAAGCTTTGTTGTTGTTGAATGAGATCTCATGTAATCTCTAAATTGGTTGTCAAGTTTAATAAATTAAGGAGCCTAATTAGGGTTCGATTAGAATAGGTAAATTCCTCTTTTATTCTATTTTTGTAATCGCACCCTCTCGTATAAATAGGATAGTACTCCATTGCTTAAGAGAACAAGTTATGAAGTGATGAATTTACGAATTGAACTTAGGTTTGGAGATCTCCTCTACCATTATCTTATCCCCTTCCCCCTCCAATTTATATTGTTTCCCACCTCAACAACATCCCTCCCTAGCCTCACGAAGTTTGTCATGTTTTCCTTTCTCTTCTCTCATCCCTAATCGTTTTCCCAACTACATCAATGTAGGATCGATTGGTTTTGGGACGCATCCCATGGCACAGTCCAAAGGAGCTACCTCATAGATGCAGCTATTGTAGTTGCCAATGATGACATTGGCTCCCGCTATAGGGATTAAGGGGTTCGTTGTCAACATCTTCATCATTCAAGGCCGATGGTTGATGCAAGTTATTGCGTGATCTACACCCTCCAATCATTCAACCAACACAACCATTGGATGCATAGGATATGGGATGGTTTCCTAAGGGCCTGTTTGGTTGCAGGGTTGGGCAGGGTTGGGTTGTGCTGGGTTGGGCTGGGTGAATAGTAATCTGTGAGGAGGAAGTATCCTTGTGAATAGTAAACAGGGTTGGGCCAACCCTGCCCAACCCTGTAACCAAACAAGCCCTAAGGGACCAACTATAGTAATTAAGATCCGATGTAGACAACCATTGTGGGCGATGGCCATTCTGATAATGATGATGACATCAAAACCCAACGATGTGATTTCTAGTGGTTCTTTAGGACAGTTGAATCTTGCAATAAAGTCAATGTAAATTAAAGACATAACAATGAGTTTGCAATCGCTGAAAAAGATTGTTGCATCCCACATATAAGATGTAATTTCCCTTCCATCTATGATAAAATATGACGACCCATGATCAATCCTCCGTGCTTATCTCGCAGTATTGTCAAATCATGGGAACAATTCGGATGCCATGCTATAACATCAATTGATGAATAATTGAAAAACATGAGAGAGAAAAAAAGAGGGTAAGAAGGAGAATGAAGGAACGAGCAAGTAGCACAGGTTTATGGTGAAGCATGGAGATGTGCTTTGAGAGAGAAAATAAAGGTTAAGTTAGAGGAAAACTCAAAATGTTATAACCTCAAATATCACATCTATATTTTAACCTACTCTTGAGCCATTTCATAAAATAAAAAATAAACAGGGTAAATTACAAAAAAAGGCCTCCACCATGCCTCGGTTCCCAATTAGGGACCACATTTTTTAATTATAACAAACAGGGCCTAAACTTTCAACTCAATGGTTTAACGTTGACATATAAGGGTCGTTAAAGCTTTATAGAGGCCCGTATTTGAGACAAAAACATCTGGTCAGGTAGGGATGCACATGGATCGAATAAAATCCCTAAAATCTGATCCAATCCAATGCTATTGGATTGGATTAGTTTGGTTTTATCATTCTAATGGATCGGATCATATTGGAATTTTTTCAAATCCATTAAAGTATGGTTATCAAAATCTGATCCGATCAAATAAGTTAGTTCGTAACATACACACAAAAACAAATACATACATACATTCACACATACATATACATATATAATATATATTTGCATCCATTTTCAAATTTACCGTAAGGCCATAGTCATTGTCATTCATGTCATCTTTTCCCATATAAATCGTGTATACAAGTCCTCTTGCCACCAACCTATCTTCTCTGTTGAAAGCCAAATGTTAAATCTTCAAAATAATAATGTATGTCTATAACCTGTAAAATTGTAAACTTTATTCAGTTATTTCCCTCCCATTTCCCACTCATTCTCATTTCACTCTTGACCGTCAATATTCCTTCCAGTTCCCTCTTAATCCATTTCGATGCCGCACCCTCCTGCACAATGTTATTCCCTCCAGCACAACACCACCGCCCCCTCTCTCGCAATGTCATCATTTGTCTCACGCAACGTCATCTCCCTTCTACACAATACCATTCTTACTCATCAGTATGATGCTACTTTTCTAATTTTAATTAAAAGAAAATAGATTTCGAACATTTGTTTGTTACTCTTGACCATTTTTCTTACCATTTGCTTGCTCTAACTTGCAACCTTATCCCAGGGATGAAACCGGATTAACTACATGATCAAAAGTATTGCATCCATTAAAGAATAAATAAGTATTACTTCATTTCATTTTTAAATTCATATATGATTTTGATTCATATTTTTCATAAAATTTACGTATTTTGACATTACGTATAATCTTGCAAATGAATTCCATTTCAAGACCATTTTAAATAAGAGGCATGTTGCCCAACTAGTGGGACATATTTAAGTTAGTTTTATCTTGGATACTCAATCGAATGTGAATGTTCTATGATTTTCGTTTGCTTTTGATATATTATAGATCCTTGGAGGGTGTACTTGGGAGTGGTTCGGCTTTGGCATAGCTTAACAGTCTAACTTAATTATGGACTTCATCAATATCTGATCAGTGAGATAACATTTTTTGTTATTCTTACTTGTCTTTGTAATCTTTATTTGGTAAATTGTGAAACTTAAATTCCAAACTCGATATAATTTTTAATTTTAATTGTGTGGTCTTGAACATTTTATAATAGATTAAAGGAATTCTCGAACTTTAATTTGATCATGTAGTCGTTAAATATTATTTTCTTTACATCAATTCATATTATCGATTTTTACACCATAATTCAAATATCAATGGTTAATGTGATATAAAATAAAAACATGATAGAGTAGACTATTGAACGGGAAAATATAAGTGTAAAATGCCGATCCAAACTGATCTAATCTAGTGTAATTTGATGGATTAGATTTAAATATTTGATGTATCGGATCGGGTTCGAAAAATAAAACCTGTTAGGATTAGATTGGACACGAATTAAGCTAAAATCTGATCCATGTATACCCCTAAGATCGGGCACATCTTTGTTGCAATTGAAAAATGAGGCCCCTATTTGAAAATTGAGGCATAGTTGGAGCTTTTTTTGTAATTTACCCAAACAAATAACTTAAAATAACACCATAATTGTCTCCTAAAAATGCTCCTAATTTTTATAATTCTAAGTAATACATCTATTTTTAAAATCATCCTAGATCTCAAGTTTATTTATGTTAGAAAATAGGAATGCAGAAGCGTAACAGATAAAAAGAATAGAAAACATTATTGAACGCGGGATTTAATGTGGAACCCTACTCCCTAAGGAGCGGGATGAAATCACAGGAGAACGCTTCAAAGGGTTGATGTATACATTGCACTTTCTCACTGGATACAATGGGTAAGGGGGTCTATATATAGCCCCCATTGAGTCTCCACATCCACAAACGGTAGATGTGGGACTAAACTCTGGATGAGGTAAATGGATCCTGGAGTGATCCATTTACCCATCTATAACTCAAGTGACGCATAACTCAAATACTCCAACACTCCCCCAAGCTGGAGCATGCAATGCTCAGCTTGGATAAATAGAAAGAAATCCCAACTCACAATACATAACACTGCAGACAATATCAACTCAACACGCACAACTGTAGAATGTTGTCGAGGACGTTGCTTCTCATGTCGTGCAGGTGAGGAGGACGAACGGGCTGTAGTGTGAGTCAACTGAATCTCCTCGTCGGAGAGCATGTGCTTGATACTGCGCCTGTCAGAGTCACTGCAACTGAAATGAGTCTCCACCAGGAGAACTCTGACCTGCCACAACATGTGGACAACTGCTCCATCTCTGAAAGGGCCGAACTGAAAAGAGTCGTGGAGTGCAATCCTCGTCGAAGTCCACGATTACTGGAGAATGGAGTCTGAAAAGTCTCCTCATTGGAGAATTGGGTCTCTCCTATTTAGCATAGAGAATAGTACTCTACTCTGGAGTCCCTATGAAACCACATGAAAATCCTATCCCACATGGCATAGGGAATGGGATCTTTTTCTCTGGAGTCCCTATGGAACACATGAAAACCCTAGCTGAAACACAAAAGATGGAGACCACAAACAATGATGGCAAACATATGCACATCTGAAAAGACCGCATACATGTGTGTCTGAAACTGAAGACTCGGAACCAATCTGACGTCGAGTCTAAATATTTGCAGAATCTGAAATCTGGCTAGTCTGGAGAATCTGACATCTGAATGGGACATGCGATTCTACACAATACTCCCCCTTTCTCACAGACTGGTCGAAAAACAATGACGTCGACCAAGTTGGGAGAAGATAATAAAATGGAGAAAACATGAATCAATGAATCACTTAGCCGTTCTTGATTTTTTTTAAAACTTTTTCCTTTTTTGCAGTTTTTTTTGCGTACGTATTTTTTTCTTTTTTTCAGCCCACTGTTGGGCTCTCATCTTTTTTTTAATAACCAGCACCCCACCCTTGGGGCTAACTCTATTTAGGGTTCTCTATCGAATGCCTCCTCCTCCTAGGTTTCTACTCTTGTTGTCGCTGCCGAGATTGGGAGAAGGGGTGCCATCTGCGCCTAGAGATCGGCAAGAGTCACCGCTCGGAGACCCTCCCCCTCCTCTCCAGATTGGTCTCGCTGTAATCCTAGGTGGCGGCCCTCTCGTCGCCTGAAGATGAATCGCGTTTTGGGGGTCTCCGCCTGTGGTAGCCTGAAGATGCACGATGGAAGGTGGATGCGCGATGCGTGGCTTGTAGGTAACTGCCTGGATCTGTGATGGTGGCAATACGGCCTGGAGGAGGGAACCTCCGCCTGGAGTTGCACGAGGTCTGGAGGAAGTCACGCAAGTCCAGGACCGCGATACGTGCCACTACCGCACGGAGATCGGCAGGAAGATCACGCCATTTCGACTCATACTCTAGAAATTAGGGTTAAAAAAACTATAGAAAATGATCTGACGAACTTGAACCATGAATCTGATAATCAAGGCGCCTCGAGGCTTACGCCTCGGCGCATCGAGGCGCGTTTTTTAAAACCATGAATCTGATAATCAAATCTCGAATAAAAAAATATATAAACTTCCTCGAGAATCGAACCCGCTCTGATACCATGTTAGAAAATAGGAATGCGGAAGCGTATCAGATAAAAAGAATAGAAAACATTATTGAACTCGGTATTTAACATGGAACCCTACTCCTTAAGGAGCGGGATGAAAACACGGGAGAACGCCTCAAAGGGCTTATGTATGCATTGCACTTTCTCACTGGATACAATGGGTAAAGCAGTCTATATATAGCCCCCACTGAGTCTCTACATCCCGCAGACGATAGATGTGGGACTAAACTCTGGATGAGGTAAATGGATCCAGGAGTGATCCATTTACCCGTCTACAACTTAAGTGACGCATAACTCAAATACTCCAACAATTTAAATATAATACATTTCATTAAATGGAATCAAACTTGACAGAAATGCCTAATTTCAATCTAGTTCTCGAATTTTGCTTGCATCAATTGGGGATAAAACCTAAGCTGAAATTGAAGACCAAGCTCGTAGCAAACAATAGGTTAATATGCACCATGTAATGTTTAAAATGCACCTTATAAGATAGAGACAATAAACACAAAGTGGAAAACACATCAAAGTAAGTCCTCAGTGGCAGCAAAGGAGTAACAGGTGACCTTCAGGTACAATGCAAAGAATTAATCAGGGAGGCAAGGGTAATGGACGTCAGGGTGGGAATGAGGAAGCCAAAGAAAATGGAAAATGAAGAGAATAAGAGGAATTACAGAAGTACAAGGACAAGAATATAATTTGGTAAATTTTTAGTCCAGAGTAGTTAATGTTAGCAAATAGAAGTCTAATAGAAGGGCATAGATAAATACGAAACAACTTAGTAGGAATATCAGTGTAACTATAGGAAAAGTTATGTATGCTAGATATTCATGTAATATGATATTTCTACAGGGATATCTATTTAAATATTAATATAAAAAAAAGTGATGATCTCACCATTTTCCCGAACTCATAAGCCCGATCCAAAAGAGAAGAATATTCCAAGTCTTCGAAGCATTTCTGGAGAGATGAAAGCGGCTCATTGAAATACACAGGAAGACAGACACGGGTAAGATCCTTTCCAACATTATCCTTGATCAATGACCATAGACTTACACCCTTTTCTTTCTCCACAGGGTCTGGTAATTTTAATCTCCTTTCAATACGAGGAAGTTTGTTATGAAGCAACTCTGTTTCTGCACATAACATGCCATGACCTCCCATATCATTCTCAGTGCATGCTTCTCTATCAATCGTCTCAAATATACCCAGATTGCAATCTTTACTTAAATCAAAAAAAGATTCATGTGTATCGAAGTAGGAAGGTTCATCTTCTTCGGACAGCTCATCAGGTTCTAGTTTTTCAATATCATCGGATGATTCAGTGGTGCTGTACTCTGAAAAGGAAAAGGTAAAACAACGATGAGAATGAACTGGTGTGAGACAGAAAAAGGAGCTTCTGCAAAAGCATTTGAACTACAAAGATTAGTCATACATCCCAAAAATGGAATGTAATTAAGTTTCAGATAAAACAGAGTAAAAGCATCTTCCGTGGAATTTTACGGCTACAAATCAGATCTGGAAGGAAGATAGTCAAGCTGCTAGTTTGCCGACTATTGGCTTCCACACTGAAACGTGCATCTATTATAGACGAAATGTACCACTAAATATTCCATGTCCAGAGCTAGAGAAGCCATTCTTGATAAGTAGCTGAGACTCCTGGATTGCCGCTGCATCTACATTTACATCCTGTCAGCATTAAGGATGATTAGGTATCCATGGCCTTTTTATGGAAACATGCATAGATAAGCGCATAAAGGTAATCTTACAACAACAAAAACAAAGAAATGAGGCTAAGCAATATCTAAGTGATGGCCAGAGCAAACCAAAGGGTGAAACGATACATGCAGCTCACTCCACATATGGCAGAAAAATAATTGGCTTTCACATTTTCTTGCAATCAAGATTGCAAATGAAACTAAAAAACCTAAATAATTTAATATACTTCTAGGCAAATAATCATTATAAGAAGCAATTTATTAATCTATTAACAACTATATTACATTATATGGTGATTTTCATTAATCTATAAACAACTACGTCACGTTATAGGGCAATTTTCATTAATCTATTAATAACTACATTATATTATATGGTGATTTTCATTAATCTATTAACACCTACATTGACAATTTTCATTTGCATATACAAACCATTTTAGATCTACTCAATAAAAGACGTGGGTTTTTTTCCCAGATGACCCTGTCTAAAATCTATATTACATAAAGGTCGTTATCTCAATATCCATTGACGATGAAGATCTTTCTTTGGGTTTTGATTCCCAATGTTTCAAATTTCGTGAAATTTCGACAAAATTTTGCTGAATTTTTGATTTCGACGCTCCACCGAAATCGAAATCTCGATTTGGACCCTTCCTTCACAAATCTAGGCCGATTTTGGCCGAAATTGGCGAAATTTCAAAATTGTTTTGTTTTTTCACCATCTCGAAACGAAATCGAAATCGAGATTTAAACCTTGGTTTTGAATGAGAAGAGAATGAGTGATTACAAAAGTGCATAGAACTAGGATCCTCCCTGATATTGAAGTGGCATTTCCAAGGTGCTCAATGACATTTGAAGATGTGGGCCACCTCTGATTAGGATTGATTGGTTGAACTCAACTGGTGCCGCTGGTTCTAGGAACCGCTAGAGGTAGATAGGTTCCTATCTCCTCAGAAGCAGATGAACCTTTAGTTTTTGTTTTGACCTTATGGCTAGCACACGATAGGGTGGTATTTCGAGGAGAAAGATTCTAAGCAGAATATGTTAGAACATGTTAAGGCTTAGCTCGAGCCTTGGCTTTGCATTTTTTGTTGGTTTTTAAATATATAGCAGACGGTGTGCATCATTGTGGATGTGTCTTCTACTTTAACTGTTGTACTTATATGCCACCTGTACAATTATGACATAAATGCACTCATGAATGTGAGTGTGCACATATATATAAGCTGAGTATGAGAATCATATGAATACCATCTGCTTTTCAATTCTCCCACTCTTTTTTCACTGTGGCCACACCACCCCACGAACCCCCAAACCACCCGCATTCCATCAAAAGCAAAACATTCTTTCAACGATATGAAAAATATCCATTTACGAAACTAAAGAGGATATGGAGAGGAGGAAGACATGGGCGGAGTGTTGAATTGAAGGAAGATGAAAAGTAAAATGATGTAAATTACAAACTTTCATCTCTTTCATCTAAAAAAGTTAGTTCCATCAAAAATAATAATGGTGGTCACAAAGAGAATCTCTTGTAATGTGAAGTGCAGTTCGTATCGTCAAACATCCTTTATAATAAAGTGAATCTCGCTAACAAACTCAACATCGGCATGTTGCTTCTGAAGCACATTCCATAAGGAGCTAAGAATGTAGCACCAAATGGGCACATGGTCGTTATCGTTATCTTATTTCCGGTTAAACCCACTCTCTTCATCTGTCTGAGCATCTGCATAATTCGCAATAGTGAACACATACTTTCTGCACTCAACTGCAAATACAATGTCCAGTTTCTTGTAAAATTTTGTCATATAAGATGGTTAACTTCAGATCTTCAACCGAGATGGAGAGCGGAAAAGGCTCACAGAAGTGTGAAAGGGATGAGAGAATTGGAAGGGGAGGCTTCTTCAGCATGGGGGAGGATCAAATTCTGGATGATGAACAAAAGTAGTTATGATTGGTAAAGGAAAAGCATTGTCATGGTGGACAATGGCTTTACATCTAAGAAGGAAGTCGCATTGAACTTTGTCAATAGCCATTGGATTTAGCCAAGGTCAAAGCAGTGGCCCCCAGACAGTTCCAATCTAGTATTTCCTCTACTTCGGTGTGCGAAGGATGGACATCTCACAAGGGTTCGCAAAGGCACCAGTATAACTTTATTTAAGATATGATGAGGTCAATCTTCATATGAGTAGTTGTCTCACACATGATATGTGGCATCACCGAGGTTTTGGGTATATAAACAAGAATGCAAGTGTGATAGCGAGCAACAGTGTTGCAAAAGTTGGTATTCAGTATTCAGTCGAAAAAGTCAATGAATAAAGAATATTTGGTATTTGGGAAAATATTCAAATTATTCGGTTATATATTCAATCCATTAAGATCGTAATGAACACACTCATTTTTACTAATGTTTTCTATCAACTTGAGTATAATATGTATTGGTCTACAAATGTTATACATATTCTTACTACTAGTAATCATTTTCACAAAAAGAAAATCTTAAATTAATAGGAAATGATTGTATTTTTCTTTCTATTACCGGTTATTGTGTAGAGTCAAGATACCTCGCTTGGATCGGGCCTCATCGCCGACCAAGGTTGCAGAAAGCGATACTCGGTACTCGGTCGACGGGGTCACTGACTAAAGATTAATCGGCAGTCGGGCGACTAATCGGATTTAGTCGGCCATTAGTCGGTTTTGAATTTTTTAATTATTTTAATATATAAATCATTTTTATACCTAGATTTGTACATTTTCTATACTTTCATACTGAAATAAATGAAGTAATTGACTTTAAATATAACATTATTGCATATTAGAATAAGTTTGCTTATGTATTAGCATAGATTTCTACATTTTCTATACTTACATAATCAAACAAAAGAAGCAATTGACATTAAATATAACATTAAGCATATTAGAATAAGTTTGTTGTTAAATAAAGCAAAAAAACAAAAAAATTATAAAACCTTGATGTAAAAATCGGTCTATTAGTCGGCCGACTAGGCCGACTAGTCGACCCGACTAGTCGGTTTGACCGACTAGTGGCCGACTAGGCCTAGTCGAGTCGGCTACCCCCCGACTCGACTAGTCGGACCGACTAGTTGGCCGATTTTTGCAAGCTTGTCGCCGACATATGCGTCCTTCTGGCACATGTCGACCATCATACTAGTGCGATGAGGATGTCCGATGATTCTGGGGAACATGGCCCTGGGAGCATCATTTCCAGTGAATCCACCATTCCAGCATTATTGTCGCAAACAAGAAGCTTCTTCGTCTTCAGAATTAGGGTTTCAGAAACCCAAAAGATTCTGGAGATTGCGATCAGATTGACGTTGTCGTCGATGACATCAGAGAATTAGAATTTCCAAAACCTTGCTTGTTGGTGCAGAAATAGGGTTCTTGAAAAACCCTAGAATCTTCTTCAAACTTGAACGATCTTGAACATGAACATATATATGAACAATAATAGTCTTCAAGAATGAAGAATCGATCTCGAACATAAATAAAGGACAAAAAATCGAACTTGCTCTAATACCATGTTAGAAAATATAATGTGGAAGCGAATATCAGCGAAAAGATAAAACATTATGGAACACAGGATTTTACGTGGAACCGTACTCTCTAAGGAGCGGGATGAAACCACGAGAGAAGGCCTCAAAGGACCATATGTTGCATTCAACTTTTTTTTTGACGCTCAAAAAAAGGGGGATACACTCAACGGTGTTCACCCCAATATATTGAAAACAAAACGTAAAGAGATTTTACAAAAGAGTTAAAAAGGTCAAACAAAAAAGAAGACCCGAAGGGGTACCCGAATCAAACACCCCCTGCTAAAAACCAATCCAAGCCTAACCAGGACACCAATCAGCCACAAGACGCGTAGCAAGGATAGTAATGTTTTCCCTGTAGAATCGCTGGCCCGCAAAGAGGGCCTCATTCCTCCCCAGCCAAATGCTCCACAACCTCGCAATCGGATCCAGCAAATCCTTCCTATCCCTGCCCCTGGAGTTCACCAAGCTCTCGCAGAAAGCAGAAAAGGACACGGAATTGATCCAGCCAAGATCAGCCCAAAGATCACGAACTAGCCTGCAATCGAAGAATAGACGATTGATGGTTTCCCGCTCCGCGCCACAAAGCCCGCAGTTCGGCCCAACATTGGGGAATAGAGTTGCACATCGGTCACGAGTTAAGAGTCTCCCCCTACGAAGAAGCCAAAGGAAAATGCCAATGCGCTCTGGAAGCTTCAGCCCCCAAATGAATCTGCAGTCACGCACAAGAATAACGTCGTCCACATGATTGCTAGGAACGAGAGCAAAGCACGCCTCCCTCGTGGAAAAAGAGCCATCCTTCCACGCCCAGTGGTCCCGGCCATCATTGGGATGGATAACGTCCGCAAGCAGGCCCATCAACGAAAGTAGATCGTCCAGACGCTGATCCGAGAGGTTCGCAATAATCCGACACCAGCAGCCGTCCTCCCAGCACGAGGCCACCGAAGCGTCCTTATCTTCCACCAAAGCAAACAAACGCGGGAATGTATCCTTGAGAGCACCTCTTCCGGACCAGTCATCGGTCCAGAAACGGAAAGAGTTCCCCTTGCCCAAAACCGGTTTAAAATGGAAGCGATTACGAGTAAAAGCATTCAACACCCCACGCCAAAAAGGAGTTAGGTGGTCGAACGAGTTCCCCCGAGTAACGCCCATCAACTCCTCTCCCAGCAACTCCCGCAGAATATTAAGCATGAAGTTCTCCTCATTGCCCCAAACCTATGAAGCCCACTTAAGCAAGAGGGCGTCATTAACCACGCCCATCCGCCTTACTCCCAAGCCCCCAGCCCGCTTGGGCCGCGTTACATCACCCCACCCCACCAAATGAACCCCCCTCTCCTCTCGCCCTTCCTACCCCACAAGAAACCCCGCATACACCTCTCCAAGCGCAGCCGAATTCCCTTAGGCATACCTCGAGCCGAGAAGAAATATATTGGAATAGAGGATAGCACCGCTTTGATACAAGAGGTATGGGCTTCTTATATAGCCTCCACAGACCCTCTAAGTCACACCACTGGTAGATGTGGGACTAAACACTGGATGTAGTAAATGGAACTTGGAAGGATCCATTTACCCATCTAAACAAATAAGTGACACATACTCTAACATGCGGAGTCCCCTCCAAGCGACGAAGGCCGCATCCCCTCCAGGCACGCCTTCTGCTATTGTATAAAAAATAAAAAAATAATAGGGTTTCGATCCTCTATTTCCAGGAGCCCCATCCTCTCGTCACGGTTCTCGCTCCTGGTGCCGCCGCCGTTCTCCATGAGCTTTATCGCAGCCTCTACACGCTCCTCTGTGCATCCTAAAATCATCTCCAAGTCTCGACGGAGACTCCTCGATGGCGGCGCGAATCTGCAGCACCCTTCTCTCCGCATGCGACGTAAGTCAAGGCCCAGCAACATACAGGACATCTCCAGGTCAAGATCTCCATGCCCAAGCAGCGGCAAGCGGTCTCTCTACAGCAAGCGGTCGCTTCTCCACTTCGGCACAAGTTGCAGGTGGCGAGCCTCCACCTTCACGAGACCCAAGCAGCGGTGCCGATCATCTCCAGACGGAGGTGGTTCTTCGAGAGAGGGTTCCCAATTGTGGGAACCCTAAATAGAAAGGGGACGACACTTCGGTTGGGGACAAAATATTAAAAAAAAGGGCTGCTTTATTTGAGAGAAAAGAGAAATAAAAAAGGGGGCCCAAGTGGGTAGTATGTATAAACAAATTTGTGTTTACTTTTAAAAAAAGGGGCGCGTACAAAAGAAAAGTCGTACGCAAAAGAAAAAAAAAGAAAGGAAAATTCAAAAAAATGAAATGCCTTTTTTACAAAAAAAATGATTGAGATGGGTATAAAAAATTGAAATAGCCAGAAAAAATGATTAAAAAATTTTAGAAAAACCGAGAAAAATATGGCGTCTTATGTGATGGTTATTTTCCCCATTGTCTTCCCCAATTTGGTTGACGTCATTATTTTCTGACCAGACTGGGAGAAAGGGGGAGTATTGTGTAGAGTCGCAGATCAGATTCAGATCCAGACCAGCCACATTTTCGGACTCCACAGTTCTTCAGATTTCAAACTCGACGTTCAGATTCCGAGTCCTCAGTCAGATATGTACATGCTTGCCATCATTTGTTGTGGTCCCCATCTTTTATTTTGGCAAGATTTTTTGCCTGATCGATAGGGACTCCAGAGTAGAGATCACATTCCCTATACTATGTGGGCTAGGGTTTTCATGTGGTTTTATAGGGACTCCAGAGTAAAGATCTCATTCTCTTACCCAGTATAAGAGAGACTCAGTTCTCCGATGAGGAAACTTTTCAGACTCCATTCTCCGGTGACTGTGGACTCCAACGAGGATGTCTCCACGACTTTTTAGTCTGGTCCTTTCAGAGATAGAGCACATGTCCACATGTGTGGTGGACCAGAGTACTCCGACAAGGAGACTCATTTTCAGTTGCAGTGACTCTGACAGGCGCAGTACAGAGCATATGCTCTCCGACGAGGAGATACAGTTTGACTCACACTCCAGCCCATTTGTTCCTCACCTGCATGGCATGAGAAGCAACATCTTCGACAACAGCCGACAGTTGTGTGCGTGAGTTGATATTGTCTGCAGTGTCTTGTACTATGAATTAGAGTGATTTTCTTCTGTTTGTCTAAGTTGAGCATTGCATGCTCCAGCTTGAAGGGGAGTGTTAGAGTATGCGTCACTTATTTGTATAGATGGGTAAATGGATCCTTCCAAGATCCATTTACCACATCCAGTGTTTAGTCCCACATCTACCAGTGGTGGGACTTGGAGGGTCTGTGGAGGCTATATAAAAAGCCCAGGCCTCATGTATCAGATGAGAAAATTGAATGCAACATATGGCCCTTTGAGGCCTTCTCCTGTGGTTCCATCTCACTCCTTAGGGAGTAGGATTCCATGTAAAATCATGTGTTCCATAATGTTTTATCTTTTCGCTGATATTCGCTTCTGCATTATATTTTCTAACATTGGTGTCTTTTTACTAATGATAACTTTGTATTATTTAAGGTTTGCTTTTTTGTGAAAATGAATATTGATAGTCATAGTTTGATATAACAGTTGTAAACTGATAAGTGTCATGTTCAAAATGATAGAAAATATTAGTAAAAATGAGTGAGCTTGTTACATCCTAATGGGCTCAGGGCCCATTGGAAAATTCTTGTATTCTTACAGTTTTGTACATAATACATATATGGTCATAAATCAACAAGAATCCAAGATAAAGGTACCAATAAACAAGTTACATATATGGAGCTTTAACATTTGTGATGTATTGGGGTAATCGTGAGCCTTTAAAAAATAAAAATAAAATAAAGCAGTTTGTTGCAATAGACAGTGAATATTCGACTGAATACAAGAATATTCAGGATAGACCGAATATTGACCAAATAGTAATATTCTATTCGACCATACCCCCTGAATAGAATATTCAGTCCAAATATGCAATCCATCCAATTGGAGATTGCAATAGTGGCGAGCAATACCAATAAGATTGGATCTCCTCATCGAAGTGATATGATGTGGAAAGTCGTCGATATCAATACCTTATCTTTAGAAGGATCATTGAGTGAAGGTCCTATAAATGATTTGTGGTTGATGAAGATTGTATTTGTTACGAGAGGCAAAAAGGTGGGTGTTGATACGATGAGGTTGGGAGAGTGGACTCTTTGTGCATGACGCACGCCCGAGGATGAGATTTGGGGTTCAATTCATGGAAATGTGATATGAATACCGTCAAATAAATGTAGATGCCCCAAGTTCCTCGATGACATTATGAAGCCAAATAGTCATCATATGTCTTGACGAGCGAGCTCTAGTTGAAAAGTCCTAACTTCATATCAATCAAGAAGATATTAGCATCAGTTTAAGAGGTGGTAAATATCAATAGTGACTGATTTCGTCTGGAAGATCAAATGGAAATGTGGCATTTTTCGCCACCCTATTTGCATACACTCACACATGGAGATGAAGGTTGGAAGGACAACTTTCTGCTTGAAGCTAAAGATGATGCCCAAGAGAAGCACTCCTACGCCACTGCCAAAGGTGGGTTCAAGGAATGGTAAGGCGACAGAGCATCTTCCTTCGGAGAATGCAAAGACACCATGGGAGATGGAGATTGCAAAATCTCCAAGTTTTGCAAATTCTTCACGATTAACATGAGATCTAGGGGAGGTGTTGAGGCAGCATCCTTATTAAGAAGCAGTTTTAAAGGAATCCATCACATGCAACCTTAATGGAAATACTAGCAGAGGCATGCTTAAACAGATCATCAACTGGATCCGGATACTTAAGACCTCTAGTAAATAGGACCAAATTCGGACACGCATTAGTATGCAAAACCCCTATTCTATGTTTGAGCAAGGTGGTTATGGGTTCTTGAGCCTCGGTAAAGCCTGGTACGGGTGCACGAGCAAAAGACCTAGGCGATGGGGTTAACATCGCCATCTTTATATTTATAGGGGCTGAAGGCTTGAAAGCCAATTATCAATATAAACGTGTCAGCCTGAGGAAAATGCTAAAGGCATGGGTTCAAAGAGGGATAATTTTCATGATTTCTCTAAAAAGATAAGGTGAGTCAAACAAACGTGATGGAAGATTCATGCCGTTGAAAAGGAACCCATGCAAGGGGCAGTGAAGGTCAATGTTTGCATAATAAGCAAATAAATCTAGTGTTACAAAAGTGTCCTTACGAGCGAGACATCAAAAGCAAATGTTTCGGATAAGGCTTTTTTGAAGGAGACTGAGTTTAGAGGAAGGTTGTTGAATGTCTTGGGATTAATCTCACATGGAACAACCTTTTGGCATCTTAATGAAGAGTTTATCATGGAATGTAACGAGCGAAGGAAACACGAAGAGACAGATAGTAGTTTCTTCCCTCAAGTGTTGTGGAAGGTTGATGTAACGTGCATACATGAAACAAAAATTAAAATTGGGGTCCAAAAAATTATCGAGATGTGTTTCTGGTTCAAATCTCTTAAAGTTTACTCGTTCGTTTTGTGAGTGCAAATCTCTCAAAGTTTAGACTCGTTGGTGTTGCGAGTATTTTTGGAGGGTTGATATGGTATGCATACATGAAATAACGATCAAAAATTGGGTCCAAAAATTTATGGAAATGTGATTCTGCTTCACATCTCTCAAAGTTTAGACCTGATGTGTTATGAGTAATTTTGGAGGGTTGATATTGTGCATACATGAGATAAAGATCAAAAATTGGGTCCAAAAATTAGTGGAGATGTGATTCCATGGTCCTAAATATCAGTTTTAGTCATCATACAGATAACCGGTCGATATGAAATTTTGGTTGAATTTCGGCCTAAATTCGATCGAAATTTCGGTCACTCCAATCAGCATTTCTTTTATTGACCATCTATCTAGCTAAAATATCAGCCACTTCAGTCGAATTTCGGTCACTTGTCAAAATCAAAATACAGCCGGATTTTGACAAATTTTGAGGCCATGTGTGTTTCTGGTTCAGATCTCTCAAAATCTAGACTCATTGGTGATGTAATTAGTTTTGGAGGGCACATTGTAATGACGATAGCTTCTGATGGGTGGTTGAGGCACATGTTGGTTCTTGATCGTTTTCAAGACAATGTCCTACTGGTGATTCCCTTGTTTACATCTAGATTGGGGCTTCATTAAGTATTGAGTTATGGAGATAATTAAGGGATGTTCCCATCAGACTCGATGGGTTGGCTAATTGGCTTAGTTTGTGGGAGGTGATTTCAATGTTAACTTGTGATCAAATGATCAATCTGGAGGTAGGGATTATGGATCCTGATTTTGAGGCACTTTGTAGTAATCGATGAGATCGCTTTGGAGATCAAGGATGCCTCAAATTACGGATACAATTAGAGGAACTCATCTTCCAAGTCTCACATTGATTGATTCATCCTTTCAATAGAGAGCATGGCGTTGTTTTAGCCGGCCGTGGTCCAGTCTTTTCCTACATCTTGATCCAACCATACACCTTTGCATCTAGATTACAAAGACGAGATTTGCACGCCCTTGTGTTTTCGATTTGAGGGATCTTGGATGCCAAAATAATGTTTTCGAAATAAAATGGCAATGTTCTAGGAGAGATTGCTTTAAAGCTCACAATACTTTGAAACAAGCTTATTTCATTCAGACGTAAAACTCGCATGCAATGAAATCTGCTTCACAGCTAAGGAAGGGTGGAATTGCATATTTGGCAAACAAAGGCTTCCTCTATTGACAAAGTGTGAATTCTAGTGCTCCTATAATGTCCCTCAGGAAGGGGAATAATTAGGGACCGAAGCAGCAACAAAGAAAAGTTGATCCTAACTGGTAATCATTTCGACAGATTAAATATGAGAAAATCCAATATCGATCTCAAGGCTCCAGCTAGATCCCTTCAAAAAGTAGGGCATGTGAACTATATATCATAGAAGATCATCCCGATAGTCGTAAAGTCAACACCCGACGTAACGTGCCTATTTGCACCCTAATTGAAGCTAAAATTTTGCAGACATGCTCTTTTAATTTTCTAAATAGATCCATATGCGTAATGGATTTAATGGAATCCCATGTATAAGCTCTTTCCCGAAGAGGTTAGAGCTCATATTCAAGTGGACAAGGGAGCGGATTGAATTATACGGCGAAGGAACGAACTCAAAGAGTAGTCAAGTTGTACGTTCTCTTTTTCTATTATATGAGAGTTGGCAAGAATCGGTAGATTCTTTCCCTTCCATTTCAGGGACCACACAATCCCGAGAAGGTCTAGATCAATTCATGTATGATTGGTGGGATGCAAAAGTTATGGAAGTTCCCTCTTCTCAGGTGAATTCAATGACCTGGCTCAGATGGAGCGACAGATGTCTTGAGAATCCAAGAACATGTCCATGCTCGACGAGCCCTTTCTCATTATGATAGGTGATGAATGGAAGTCAGACTCTCTTGCCTACGTCAAATTGAATGAGGGTTGCACTACAATATGTTGAGTAACCAATGTAGGACCTAGGAAGCTGCATCTTATGATGTTGCTGGGGAAGATGAGGCTGAAGCTCGTTGTAATCTTGCTGACTTCTTCACACATGTCGTAAGTGTCCTTACGTCTAAGCTGTCCGTTGAACTTTTAACAAATCCTTTCATGGAAAACGTATAGCATTTCTATAATGGGTTGATAAGTGCATGTAGGGATGAGCATGGGCCGGGTTGGGCCGGGCCCTGAAGGGCCCAAGCCCAGGCCCATATAAAATTTCGGGCCTTGGGCCGGGCTCAAGGCCCACGTTTTTTATTTTCAGCGGCCCAAGCCCAAGCCCGGCCCAATTTTCATGGGCCGGGCTTGGGCCGGGCCGGCCCATATAAATGTGCATGTATCAAATTCTAGTACTTTTTCTGTATTTTCAAGCTGAATTTATATAACTTTTGAATTTATAATACAAGAAACAGAACAAAAAAAACTCAAAGTACCAATCAACTTTTGATTTATATATGCATTAATATGCAAATTCTGCAGCAAGAAGATGACAACAAGTTATTGTCTGTTGTACATGTTAATTGTAACATTACTCTGTGAACGAGTTCAGATAACTATAAACTATGTATGTTGGATTTAAATATGTGACAGAGCTGACCCCCTCTTCTTCATGTGGGCATACTTTCCAAGCCTATGTTTACCATTTTTTAACTCTGCATTGTTTGCATATCAAATGTGATTGTATATTGGATAAATTCTGTACCATGTACTTTTGCACTGTTTGCATAGCCATGTCATTGTAAAAATGATCTCACTTGGACATAGGAAATGAGATGACGTATAATATGTAATTGTGAAGGAAGATGTGGCTGATAGACTTATTTTTGATAGAATGTGCATATAAAAGGGTACAAAATCGACGTGAGATGTGTGCTAATATGTGAGATATGGATGATTACCCTCATCTTTGAGGCAATGTGAGATATGTGCTAATATTCTAATATTTTCATAGGGAAGTAAAGTCGTTATATATAAAGAGTACAAAATCAAACCTTGAGGACCGTGATGTGCCGGTGCTGCGAGACCCACGAGGACTGGGCTGTGCGGCTGTGCCGGTGCCGATGTGTGCTGCAGTTTGCAGCAGAGAAGTTGAGAACTTGAGGTCGTGAAGCCGTGCGATGCGACCGCACAGAGGAGTGGAGTCGGCGAGCCGTGAGATCGAAGCCCGAAGCCGAAGGGTGTGCTGTGTGCAGATTACAAAAGTCGGAGGGGAGGAGACACGACGGGAAGCCGGAGGGGAGGAGACACGGCGGCGAGGTTGGCAATGTTGTCCGCTCGTTGGAGATTGGAGTGGGGTCTGGACTGGCGGTGGGGATGAATCGAAGGGGCACGCACCGTACAAAACATAGGAGGGGTGCGTCTGTGCGTATAACGGGCCACCACTATCCAACCTTAATTTTATAATTTTTAATTTGAAGAGGAGGCAGCCGCGGGTCACTAATGAAAAATGGAATGGGAAGGGTCGGCCATCTTGGGCCATTATTCGGGCCGTTGTTCGGGCCGGGCCTCGGGCCTTGTTTCGGGCCATTACTTGGGCCGGGCTTTCGGGCTGAGCGGGCTGGGCCGACTCAAGCTCGAGCCCGACCCAAAATTATTGCGGGCCTAGATATCTAGCCCAGGCCCGGCCCATTGCTAACTTGGGCTTGGGCCGGGTCGGGCTTTTTGGGCTGGGCTTCGGGCTGGGCCGGGCCGGCCCAGCCCAATGCTCATCCCTAAGTGCATGCAAAGGAGAAATCTTGTTGGGAAAAAGGAAAGAGATGTTTATTCCTTGAGCCCTAGGCTCTCTTATATAGGGAGAGACCTATGAGCAAATTACATAGAATAGACAGAAGAACTGAAAGATATATAAAAGGTACAGAAATATAGAAATATATCTCGACACTCCCCCTCAAGATGGAGCATAGATATCTATCATGCTCAGCTTGGATGAACACTTCTGGAAGGGACCTAAGTAGCACTTTGGTGAAGATGTCCATCGTCTGGTCCCCTAAGCTGACATGAGATGTAGAAATAAAGCCCTTCTGGATCATGTCGCGTATATAATGACAATCAACCTCAATGTGCTTTGTCCTCTCGTCAAATGCAAGATTATTAGCAATGAACAAGGCAGCCTGATTGTCGCATTCCAGCGACATTGGAAGAGGAACATCTATATGTAAGTCTGTTAGAACTGCTCGAACCCACATCATTTCTGTACAAGCTTGTGTCATACCTCTATACTCAGATTCACACTAGATCTAGCAACAACAGTTTGCTTCTTACTTTTCAATGAGACGAGAGAATCTCCAACAAATATAGTAAACCCAGATGTGGATTTCCTGTCTTTGGGGCACCCTGCATAGTCTGCGCATGTTGAGATAGTCATAGAATCACCCCTTTTAAACAACAATCCCGCACCTGGAGAAGATTTGAGATACCTTAGTATCATCTGTATAGCATCCATATGAACTTGACGAGGTTGTTCCATGAACTGGCTCACCCGACTGACTACAAATGAAATATCATGCCTAGCAGTGGTAACATAAAGAAGCCTTCCAACCAGCTCTTTGTGTCTTCTCCTGTCCACCTCATCAGTATCATCATCATAGAGCTTCATGCTTGGATCCATGGGCGTAGTCGCAGGTCGACATTCAAGCATACCAGTGTCACTCAACAAGTCAGTGACATACTTTCTCTGAGTCGTCACAAGCCCCTATTGATTTCTGGCAAACTCCAATCCCATAAAGTATCTTAAGGCTCCCATATCCTTGGTAACAAATTCACGCCCCAGAAATTCTTTCGCCCTCTTTATTCCCTGCATATCATCTCCTGTAATGAGTATATCATCAACATACACTATAATAGCAGTCATACCTCTAGAGGTTCAGTGTAAAAAGAGAGTGATCTGCATTCAACATTTTGAACCCATGTTCCTCAAACAAATCTGAGAGCTTCTGGAACCAAGCTCTAGGGCTCTGCTTAAGGCCATAGATAGCCTTATGGAGTTTACACACCTCTGAACACTCCCCCTCAACAGCAAACCCCGACGGTTGTTGCATGTAGACTTCCTCCTGAAGATCACCATACATAAAGGCATTCTTGGCATCCAACTAAAACAGAGGCCAATCTCAGGCCACGGCAACAGATAAGAGAATACGTAAGGTAGAATGACGAGCAACTGGAGAATGTGTCAAGATAATCCACACCGTATGTTTGAGTAAACCCACGGGCTACTAGTCGAGCCTTGTACCTCTCAATGCTACCATCTACATTCTGCTTCACTGTGAAAACCCAGTTGCAACTTACCATAGACGCCCCAATAGGGGCAGGGCAAAGTCTCCAGGTACCTCTCAACTGAAGAGCGGCCATCTCTTCTTCCATAGCTAATCGCCATCGATTGTCCTGCAGGGCCTCCTTGTAATTTCGTGGAATGGCCACGGCTGACAACGCAACTGCAAATTTCCTGAAATCACCAATCAAGCGATCAAAACAGATCATGGATGCAATATGATACGATGTGCAGCTGCGCTTTTGCTTTCGAAGCGCAGTAGGTAAGACAACTCAACAACCTCCACATATGTCTCTTGTAGAGATCCCTGCTCAGGTAGATCACCAGACCCATCGTTAGAAATTATGTATTCAGAACATACCACACGTGTGCTAGATGACGAGCGGTGACCATGAGCAGAAGTGGGCCGGCGGGTATAGTGATGCGATAAAGGTGGAACTGGGACTACAGTAGGAGGTGGAGATGATGGTGGTGGTGGTGGTGACGGTGGTGGCAGTATCGGTGAAGAAGGTGGCGGTGGTGGCATGTATATTTCATTATCAGAGTCTGATGAAGTTAACCGATCACCTGATAGATAAAATTACATCACTGACTCGAAAAAGGTGACATCAGTACTAACATAATATTTCATGTGCAAAGGATCATATCACTTGTACCCTTTTTGTACCCCGGAGTACCCAATAAAGACACACTTGATAGCACTAGGAGAGAGCTTGTCAATACCTGAAGACAACTGGTGGGCAAATGCGACCGAGCCAAACACACGAGGAGTAAGTGAGAACAATTCCTTTTCAGGAAAAGCAAGAGAGAAGGGAATTTTCCCACCCAAAACCGACTAGGGCATGCGATTAATAAGATAGCATGTTGTAAGAATAGCATCGCCCCAAAAAGAATGACAAGCACGGCTCTGAATAAGAAGAGTTCTTGTAACATCAAGCAAATGATGATGCTTCCTCTCTGCAGCACCATTTTGTTGGGAAGTAGAGGCACATAATGTCTGATGAGTTATACCTTGGGTTGAAAAATAACTGGATAGGGAATGAGTACAGAATTCTAAGGCAATTATCAGTTCTCATAATTTACATAGAAGAGGAAAATACATTTTGTCCTTCAGTGAGAGAAGTTTTAGTAACATCTCCATCTTCATATTTATTCTTTAATAAAAATCCAAGACAGACGGGAGAAATCATCCACTGCAACAAGATAAAACATGTATCCCTGATGATCAGAGACACGACTGGGACCCCAAATATCTACATGAAACAACTCAAAAATGGAGTTACTGCTCCGACCCTGATGACTGGGAAATGCAGACCGATGATGCTTTCCCAACTGACAAGCCTCACATTGAAAAGACGAGTGAGGAGAGATCTAAGGCAGAACATGACACATTTTGTGGAACGGGAGATGACCAAAGCGCAAGTGCCACATTAAGGGTGAGATATATCAAGCAGAAAGAGAAGAAATGTCAGCATATGGAGTTCAGGTTAAGCGATAGAGGTCACCTTGCTCACGGCCACACCCAATCACCTTGCCCGTAAGGATGTCCTGAAATACAAGAGAAGATGGGTCAAAAATACTTCGACAATATAAGTCCTTTGTAATCTGACTAATAGATAACAGGTTCATAGAAAAGTCAGGTGCATGCAACACATTTTGTAAATGCATAGAGGGTGTCAAACTAATCTCCCCATGTCCAGTGATTGGGGAATGAGTCCCATCTGCAATAACCGCAGTGCGACCTGGAGGAGCATGTATGTATGATGTTAGTTGATCTCTGTCTCCACACAAGTGATGTGTAGCACCGGAGTCCATAATCCATTCTATAACATCGGATCCGCAACTGCTAGTGAGTGCATAAGTACTACTTGAGGTATTGGAGGAGGCGGGAGCAGCTACATCACAATGACTCCCAGATGGCGGGACTGGTTGGAGGTATAATGCCCCTCAATCGAGCTATAAGATAATCAAATCGTTGATCCATAGAGGAGACAGCCGGAGACTCAATCTGCTCAGCCACTCGAGCAGAGGCAGGAAACCCATGCTTAGAGTAGCATGTATCTTCGGTATGTCCAGAACGATGGTAAAAGGTACAGGACTGACGAATACGGCCTCTGTCATGAGGTTTTCGTCCACGAAACTGAGAAGAACCCCCTCTCCCTCGAGAGGCCGCCATCACTGAAGAAGTCTGACTAGCAGTAGAAGATGGAGCAGTGATCCGACTGAGCCTGCGGAAGGCTTCCTCCATAGGAGGAATAGTAGAGTCTGCCAAAATCTGGGAACGGGCCGCCTCATACTCAGGATCGAGGGCTGCCAGGAACACACCAACCATGGTGGCATTCCTATAAGTCTTCTGCTGCTCAGGGGTAGATGTAAGGGGCATGAAGCTATAAAACTTCTCAAACATCCCACGCAAGGATGTATATAGCGAGTGGAGAGGTTGTACGTTCTGCTTGATAGTAAAGATAGCGTGCTGGAGTTGTAAAATCTTTGTCGCATTCTTTGTCTGTGAATAAGTAGCAGCAAGAATATCCCACATCGCCTTGGCTATGGGCTGATGGAGTATGTCATTAGCGATCTCTATGGTCAATGTACCTGAAAGCCAAACCTTAGCATATGCATCATCCGCCTCCCATGAGGTGTCAACCCCAGTCTTCTCAACCGACTCTTCCTCGATAAAAATGTGTTTCTTACCTGTAGGTTGTAGACTTCATCATATTCATGAACTGGTAGAACTGCATAGACCACAGTTCATAGTTTGACCCATCCATCTTTACGAAAGGCGCAGGACCTCTGAAGGTGCCTGTGAAGGGAATATCGACCTTTCTTTCTGACATGACGGCTCAAGAAGACTAGGGTTGAAGACTAGACAAGGGCTTGTCTATACTGACATAGAGAGATATGATTGCATGTGTAGACTTATGCAACCAATCCCATCAAGAAAGAGGTTACACCGACAGTGCTTTTAGAGGAGGATGGCCTGACCAGGCGACAGCGGTGGCCCGCACGGAAGGAGCGGCGGAGCCGGGCGACAGCGATGGCCCGTGTGGAAGGGACGGCACGCGAGGAAGTGGCGGTGAGGCCGGCCGCCCGTGTGAAGAGGTTTGACGGCCTGTGGGGTAAGGAAACGACGGCATGCGTGGAGAGGGGCGGAGGCCTGCATGGAGAGGGGCGGTGGCCTGCGTAGAGAGGAGCGGCGGCCCGCGTGAAGGGGAGGGGAGGGGGACGTGGGGTGGTGCTTAGGGTTAGGGTTTCGTAGCTCCGGTCTAGGACCACCGCTCTAATACCATGTTGGGAAAAACGAAAGAGATGTTTATTCCTTGAGCCCTAGGCTCTCTTATATAGGGAGAGACCTATTGGCAAATTACATAGAATAGACAGAATAATTGAAAGATATATAAAAGTTACAGAAATATAGAAATATATCTCGATGAATCTCACTCACAAGAACATTATCAGGTCATATATATTAGGAAGTGAACATGATATGAAGAACAAGGAGCTTCAGTTTCGAAGCGAGTAGCAAAAGATCATCATGGAAGATGATCATAAAAGGGTGAGTCAAGATTCTGAGTGGCATAGTGCTAAAAGATGAGGGGAAGTCTGCGTCTAAAGCAGGAGCATCTGCAACGAGAGGTCCGGTGAAGCGTAAGCTACTAAGTGAGAACTACAAACAAAGAAGCGGGAGGGTCATCGAGGGCTACCAACAGTGTAGGTCGAGGTTCGTCGAGGCATAGCAAAGATGTTTTGGAGAAGAAGAGAGGGTTGAGGAAGGTTGGTTTACCATCTCCCACCAAAAGCGGGGAAGGTGTTTTCAGTGTGGTTAATTTGGCCCCCGCCTGTAGCCATCACCCATGTTGCTTCACGTGTGGCGGGGTTGGCCATCGTCAGGCGACCTGCCATCGTTCCCGTGAGGTTGGTCCCCAACTGCAGCATGGGGTAGGCATCTCGAGGAAACCCCATGGGACCAGTGATGGCCCTCCTTCATTTGCAACAGTAGTAAGGGGTGATACTCCTCCTGTGAAGTGCGGCATTACTGAAAAAAGAGATGTCTTCATTATCGGCTCTTCCTACCCCCTTGTGATGGAGATGGAAAGCATTCAGGACCGGACCCGTGATCTCCTTAGGGTATGTTTGGTTCGTGGGTTATCTGGAGGAGGATAACCCGTTTTTGTGTTTTGGTGTTTGGTTGGTGAGTTTAGAGTTGGGAGGGTTTCTGTGATGTGATTGTATTGAAATTTGAAAAAGTGGATAGTTATTATGATATGATTGTATTGAAATTTGAAAACGTTGGTAGTTGTTGTGATGTGATTGTATTGAAGTTTGAAATAGGGAGTAGAAGTTAAGTATTTTATGATTTTTAGATGATATGATGGTATAATATATTTTTTTATGGAAAGAGAGTGGGCCCCAATAATGGGTTAGAAATATGGGTTTTGGGGGGTAACCCACCCAAAGTGGGGGTAACCCCCCAACCGAACGCCTTAGCGTCTCTTTCACAGGCGATGTCTTCGCCATCGATGGTTGCAAGTTTTGCGCAAGATGTCTTTTGAGATCGGAGGCGATGTTGATCCAGGATTCCTCAGACTCCAAAATCTCTTGGTGTCACCCCTAGTTCGTTGATGGAGAGGGGAAGGAGAAGCCTGGTCAGGGTTGTTCGTATTTTTGGGGTTCCATTCTTGTCCCGCACTGAAGCAATGCTCTGTCCTACGCTACAGTGCCTTGGTTGGGAGATAAAGGTCCTCTCCGATGGTCTTCAGCCAGGATCTGACCCCAGAACCACCATTCTTAGCCGCGGAGGAGAGACTCCTTTCATCCTTGACCATGGTTGTTCGATTCGAGTTCACGGTTGGGGTGATGGCATCGCCCTCGCCGCCAGTGGCCTTTGGCTCCGTCGGTTCGTCTTTTGCGTCATCGGTGCTTGGGTACATTCATTGCATCCCTCGATTTGGGAAAGTTTTCAAAAAAAGGCAATTATTGTGTACCCATCATCTCCTGCTGATGTGTCAAGGGATTGTTGCGATCTGCGCGCTGGTGAGGCGCTTCACTTTCCATCTCTAGGTGGAACAGTCGTTTCAGCTTCTGACTCTGAAGGCGACTCTTTGTCAGTCCCATGCCCTAACTCAAGCTTGCCTGGAATGGTTAATGATCAGGCGTTATTGCCCTATGTGGATCTCCTTTCGGATACCGATAATCAGGTCCTCTTGGGGAACCTGACTATCAAGCCCGGTGAACCAGAGCTCTTTCATGTTTGGGACCCAATAACAGGCCCCGCTCCATCGAGCAGTGTTTATTTTATTTCGCCTGAGTTTGGGGCCCAGTAAGACTGCCCCAATTGCCTTCCTGCCTCGAGTGAAACTATTCATTTTTTGGCCCAAGAGGAACCTCTAATTGTCTTCGATGTTACCCTTATTGCGGGAGTATCCTCTGCCCACGATGTGGAAGATCACGTTGTTCTTGATGTTGCCCTCGTTGCAGGATGTCTCATTGTGCTTGATGCTGCCCTTGATGCAGGGATCCCTTCGGACTTTGAAGCAACCCTCAGCATTTCTGCTCTGACCGATGTGGAGCAACTTCAATTGTAGGTTCAATCCCTTTCAGCGATGGTGGAATGGAGGTCGGTGCACCCGGTTCTTGAGCAGAGCTTCTTGTCCTTTAGCATTCATGCCCCTGAGTGGTGTATCAACCTCAACGAAGCGGCATGTACCCTGGGTTGTGCGGTTGGCTCCCATGCATGTCAATCTGCACCTCCTTTTGTCATGGCCCTGGAATTTGTGTCATCGTCGTTGCGCTCTGATCTTAGTTTCAAGAAGAAACATAAGACATATAAACCAAGGAAACACCAATCTAGAGGAATTGAGGTAAACCAGACGATCCCTGAAGCTAAACAGAAGGTGGCAATCCTGACTGGAGTAAAGCAGGTAATGAGCCCCAGACAAATTCTCCAATGAAAATATTGACTTGGAATATTCGGGGTCTGTGTGAACCAGATAAGCAGTGTTTAATGGGTGGTCGCCAGTGTTGTAAAAGTCACCCGACTAGCCCGACTAGTAGGTCCGACTAGTCTAGTCAGTGGGGTGGCCGACCGAGTACCGACTAATTCCGACTAGGTCCACTAGTCAACCAATTTTTGCTTTGAGATAGCATGTTTTTTTACTTTTTTAAAAGCAAACTTACTCTAATATGCTAACTATTTTATTTAAATTCAATTACTTATTTTGATTTATTGTAATAGTATAAAAATATATAAATCTATGTAAATATATAATAATATATGTATAAAAATGGTTTATATATTTAAAAAATCAAAGCCGATTAAAGCCCGACTAAATCCGATTAATCGCCTGGCTGTCGATTAATCCTTAGTCAGTGACCCAACCGATCGAGTACCGACTACCGACTTTTGCAACCTTGGTGGTCGCTTTGGTGATTGGAACTGCGATATTTTCCTTCTTCAGGAAATAAAGCTACAATCTTGCTTGTCAATATTGTGGAATTCTATGGGGGTTGGCCCGCTCTCTAGTTATTGTTCGATTGATGTTATTGGTGCATCTGGGGGTATGGATACTGCTTGGAGGGAACCCTTGTTCTCGATCCGCTCTGAGATGAAGGCTCGACATGTTGTATTGTCACCATGCTCCTGGAAAATAGCTCCTCAGGTGCTCTTATGGCGGTGTCATGTATTTATGGGCCATGCGTTCACTTTGTTCGAGAGGAGTTGTGCAGGAGCATTCGTGAGGCTCGTACTGCGTATTTTGGCGTTGCGTGGCTCCTTGGTGGCGACGTCAACGTCCCCCTTCTATCTTCGGACCTCCCGTACTCATGTGGTCGTCAGGACCCTGGCTCGTCGACCTTCGCTGAGTTGATTGATGACTTGGAGCTCGAAGTGATCGATGCGACTGATACAAGATTTAGTTGGAGGAATTCTGGCTCTCGGTTTCATATCGATTGCTTCTTGGCATCCCAGAAGCTCATGGTTGATTTCCCCCTCTTTTTGCTCCTCTCAACTGTGTAGGCCTGATTATACTCCCCTTATTTGGGAGTCCGAGGTTGAGACCATCCATAGGGGCTTCTTCATATTCGAACGATCTTGGCTATAGGAAGATTCCTTCAGAGAGCTTGTTTGTGACATTTGGTCATCCACTACAGTTACGGGTTCTGTTGCTTCTTGTCTTACCCAAAAGCTTACTTCGCTTCGTAAACATTTGTGTTACTATAGGAAGGAAGTCAGAGAGACTAGACTGGTTGCACACACTGCTGTGGAGGCTGATGTGCGGCATTTTGATGAGTTGGAGGATACCAGAGATCTCCTGCAGGATGAGTTGACTGCGAGAGCGGCTGCACAGAAAATTATCATAGCGGAGGACAAGAAGCGTATCACTAAATGGATGCAGTGATCTAGGCGGAGTTGGCTCAGAGAGGGGGATACTAATACCACGTACTTCCATCACGTGGCTAATGGGAGACATCATCATAACCAAATCTGATCTGTGCATGTGAATGGTATACTTGTGGAGGGTGACCGTGAAATGGGCAGAGCAATTGCAACCACTTCCACTCTTTCTCTAGGATGCAGGAGGGCAGACCTTGGCTTAGTTTGGGGGCCTCATCCTTGTCCAAGGGCCATGCTACCAATCTAATACAAAACTTTACTATCAAGGAGGTAAAAAAATGTAGTCTGGAACTTAAATGCAGATAACGCTTCAGGTTCGGATGGTTTCCCCATCTTCTTCTTCCGTGAATTCTGGTATATGTTGGGAAATGATGTTTGTGAGGTCGTCGAGGAGTTTGCCGACGCCAGTGGGGGGGTTTGAGAGAATTAACAATGCCCTAATTTTCGTTCTTCCTAAAGTTGTTGCTCCTGAGCGTGTGGACTTCAGGCTAGTCGCGTTTTCTAGTGCAGTTCACCTTATTGTGGCAAAGGTTATGGCCATCCGTCTAAACAAGGTTATGGATCTTATCATTTCATCATTACAATCTGCCTTTATTCCTAATAGACAAATTGCATATAGCCTAGCTATGGCAACTAAGATCATCGCTAGCTGGAACTACAGAAAGGTGAAGGGTGTGCTTTGGAAAGTAGATTTCTCTAAGGCATATGATACGAAGGATTGATGTTTCCTCTGGTCAGCCTTATCCAAACACGGTTTTCCTTCTCGTTGGATCTCCTGGATGAAGCGGTGTGTCACTATGGCCTCATATTCTGTGCTTATCAACGGTCGTCTTGAGGGTGGTTTTTTCCAGCCACAACGGGGTGTGATACAGGGTTGTCCCTTGGCGTCTATGCTCTTTGTTATTACAGCTGATGTGCTTTCCTGTATGGTGAATCAGGTCGTTTCCCACGGTCTTACGCCTAGCTACTCAAATAGTGATATCTCTATTCCTCTTTTACAATATGCAGACGGCACCATTTTTTATCGAGGGGGAAAAGGATGAGGCCAGGACTATGGCAACCACTATGGCAACCACTCTGGAGATTTATAGTGAGATGCAAGGCATGGTTTTGAACTATGAAAAATCAATAATTTCCCCTTTTGGCCTACCTGAGGAAACTGCTAGAGAATGTGCAGATGTTTTACACACAGCATGTGGAACTCTTCCAATTCGCTACCTTGGGCTCCCTCTCACTTGCGGTGGAATAAAGATGGAGAACTAGCTCTAAATTATTAAGAAGCTGGAAAAGAAATTGTCAGGTTGGAAGGCGACAATCATGTCCAGAGGTGGTCGATCGGTGCTTGTTGAAACGGTACTCACTGCTATTCCGATCTTTTTTATGTCCTCTCGCCTCCTGTCGGTCGGCATCAGAAACAAATTGGAGAAGATCATGCGCGGATTTCTTTGGGGGAATAATGAGGAAAATGGAGTATGGATTCACTTGGTTGACTGGGAGACATTTACATTACCAAATATGGATGGTGGTCTAGGATTAAAGAAGTTAGAAATGATGAATAAGGCGCTTCTATTTAAATGGGTGGGCAAGCTTTAGGGTAGCGACGAGGCCATTTGTTGCAGACTTGTACATAAGATTTATAATAGAGGGGACCCTCAAAACTCCCTCCAGTGGAATCATGTACACCCCTTTGCATTTTGGAGAGGTATCGTCTCGATGCTTCCTCGTTTCCATGACTTTTTTCGGTCGATGCTTGGAGATGGCAACTCTTTCGCATTTTAGAAGATAATTGGACGGGCAATGGTTCTCTTGGCAACAGATTCCTGCGAATTTTTGCTTTGTCTGGTAATAGAGACCCTTGTTTCGGATTGCTGGAGCGATGGAAATTGGATGCCCCACTTTATTGATGATTTCTCTGATCAATGTCTTGAAGATTTCCTTAACCTTCTCGAATCGTTGAGACATTCTGACATACCATCTTCGAGCAGAGACCACTGGGTTTGGCGGGATAGCTCCTTCACAGTGTGGCGAACATATTGTGCTATCTGCAGACCTCCCCATCCTCAGACGGACTCTTTAATCCGGGACTGCAACTTGATCTGGGAGCTTCGTCTTCCGAGCATAATTGGATTTTTCATGTGGCTCCTGAGAAGAAGCCGCATTATGACAATGGACCGCTGTGTAAGATTATTCCATACCACTTCTAATAGATGCCCCCTATGTGAAACGAATATTGAAACTGTGGATCACTTATTCTTTCAATACGAAGATAGTCCCAATATGGAACAACTTAAACTCTAGTTGGCTTAATCTTCAGAACCTTGAGCATTTTTGGGAATCCCTAGTTATCTCAAGACATCGCACGCGTAAGGACATCATGCTCCCCTTGACAATGATTTGGGCATTTTGGTTAGGCACTAGGCAGAAATGCGATGTTGTTTTCTTCTCAACGTTTTTATTTTGAAAATGTAATCTTCCACGCTGTCTCTTCTTGAATCATGGATGATGTAAGTTTCTCTAATAAACTACTTTACTGCTCTTAATAAATTCTTGAGGCAAACACCAAAACATGTTTCCCCTTTTTTGGACTCAAAAAAACAATCATAAAAGGGTGGTGGAGTGGAGGGAAAGGTCAAAACAAAAGTGGCTAAGAGGGAGATGCAAACATTAAGTTCTTCCATGTCATAGATAGTGGACGACGCAAAAAGAACCTAATCCATTCTCTCAAGATAGGTGACGAATTAGTTCAAAGCAATCATATGGTAAGAGCTACAATGATGGTCCACTTCCGAACATTAATCAATAAATTCGATCAACACAGCCACTAGCATGGCTAGGCAATTATTCGATTGCCTCAAAACTTGGCATACACTATAATTCGAGCTTTAGACCACAAGAAGTTTGCAGGACTATGCTTGACTTGAACACAGATGGTTATCTTGGACCAGATGGTTCTCTTGTATTTTTCTTCAGAAAATTCTTGGATGCACTCGCTAAGGATATTTTAGCAATAATTGATGAATTCAAGAAGGTAAATCGTGGCTTTGAGTGCAAGAAATATTCATTCATATTTATTTACCTAAGATTTGTCCTTAAGGGTAGAAGACTTTCACCCCATCGCATTGTCTAACGCAATATCTACATCATCATGGTAAAGCAATTAGCAAATTGTCTGAGGTGTTTTGGAATCCATCGTCACCTCTACTCTCAGAGGTGTTTTGGAATCCATCATCACCTCTACTCAGTTGGCCTTCCTCTCAAGTAGGAAATTGATGGATAGCATTATCATGGTTGTAATCTGATCGGAAGAGGTGTAAGATCAAGGGGATGCCTTGGTAGTTGGATGTTTTCATAAGACTTGTGATTGCGTAGGTTGGAAATTCATTTGAGCATCCATTTATCAATATGATTTTCCAGATATGTAAATTTCTTAAATGAAGAAGTATGATATGTATTTCTCGATTATAATGTTGTCAAACATATGGCTTTTATCATATTTCTAGCATAGTTCCAGCAGTACTTTATTTTACTTACAAGCCATAGGATGACCACTCAAGAAAAACAGTTATAATCTTTATACAAATAAAGAAGACAAACCCATAGCTGAAGATCCATGTAACCATTTACATTACGTGTCATCGCAATCAACAGAAAGTGTATGTACGAAGCAACTTTATAAGGCAACCATGTAAATATGACTAGGGCATTTTATGTAACGGCAATAATTATAGATACACCAACAAAAGTTACAAAATAGTCACAAGTAATCATAACATTTTCTGACTCTCAGAGAAAATGTCGAAAGCATCCCAGGCTCCCAGCTAATTATAGATTTATGAAATATTAGTAAATTTCAATCCAATTTGTGAAAAATTAAAATTTTTGAAATGGAAGCACTCATTCAGTCCAATTGTGAAAACTCTGAGCATGGCCTGCTCACACTCTTTAATAAGCACTTCACCAAGTCCATCTTAGAGTAAATATTTTCCAAGCCTTCCCGTAGATAAGGACATATCATTTCAAAATAAAATTCCAAAATAACCACCAATAAGCCCCTTAAAGGAAATGTCACAGGCAGCCCAGCTAAATAAACATACACATGATGATCAGATTTTATAAATATTGGTAATATTTTAATCCAATTCACGACAAATTAAATTTTTGACTGCAGCAGTCATGAAATCCATCGGGCTAGAAACATTAAAGCATCTACAAAAAATACATAGAAAAATTGCCTGCCATAAGTACCTCCAGCTGCCGAAATGCAAACAAATTGAAGCGCTCTTCATACAAAAGCTTCAATTGTGAAAACTCGGAAAGCATGATCTGCTCACAATCTTTAATAAGCACTTCACCAAGTCCATCCTCAAGTAAACGTTTTCTAAGCCTTTGTGTGGACAAGGATATATCATTTTGGATAAAGTGTAGCCCGCTGTTCAACGATTTCAAGGGAAATGTTTTTGTTGCAGATTCTAGAGCTTCAATCCATGCGCCTCGATCTCTGCTTGAATCAGTTTTCAGATGAAGAGTTTTTGTAGCAGAAAAAATATAAAACCGCCTCTCATCAGATTTGCTTTCTCGAAAAGATGATATCTGGGGGAAGATTAGATACAGAAAATCAGGGTTTAGACAAGGATAACAAGACAAACTAAAATTTCATGGTTCAGAATTTGTGATAGAGGATGCATTCAAGAATCACAAATCTTGCAAAATGGGCATTAGGAAATATGACATCAAAAAAACAAAAACAAAAATAAAAAATAAGTAGGCTGTTTTAAACGTGCCCTTCCCAAACCCGATTGATTTGTGTGAAATATTTATCTCGATCCCCTGATGACATTCGGGTGCACCTACATAGGAGCTTAGTCCTTCCACCTGAAAAGAACAGGGATCATGCCCACAGCTCACTCACTAACAAGCAAGTGGGGGCAATGATATTATTTCCAAAACCAGTTTATCCCAAACATAACTATTAACGTATCAATCATATCTTATTAGAGTTGATCCACTTTCCAAATATATTGGATAATTATTAATTAAAAGGATTGACCTAAAATTACCTGATGGCCTGTGAGTTTCGTTTTGATATTGGATCCAGCAGCTCATAGACTATACTGGTATGTGCAGGCTTAAAATTCAGAAAGGTGCTCACCAACTCCTGGGGTTATTGAGTAAGCTCAGGCTTGTGAAGACAAAACATCCCCTGCCCCTGGTACCTTTTAAAATTTTACTTTCAACTTAGGCCAAGGATCGGATTGCAGTGGTTGTCTTATGGTAGACATAAGACATTAATGTGTAGACTATAAAGTAATCATGTCAAAGGGAAGCTTGGTGCAAAAGTTCCCACTGCGCAAGATACACCAAATGATCAAATCACTTTAGATTTACTATATACCTAATCGTCACTTTCATTTTGAAAGGCACAATTGTACCTTAACTTTTTAAACTAATCAATGTAAATGGGATAAGAAGTATTCATGCAGATCAAATTAATTACCATAGTTTACCTAACCATTGCAAAGCAGAAAAAACATTTTCCACGCATTAAATAGAATCAACCATCTAACTTCTTTTCTTCTACCCCTTTTTTGAAAAATGTTGCAGTCAAATTACCATTCAACATTTTCAAATATTCTGCAATCACTTTGAAAGTTTGTTTAAATAATTAAAGTGTACCTACATTTTTGGAGTGATTTGTGAAGGTCTATAAGCCCCATTATGATGAAGAGAGCCGCAAGTGATATTCGAGAGTGGAAAAAATGAGGGTGCTTTATTATGCCAGTTACCTTATGCACTCTTTTGATAATGCTGACCCCCGAACCAAGTGTGTGAAAACGTTAAAGCGGAAACAATTATCAAGAACAAACGCAATAAATGTGAAGAACATGAACGATTTTACATGGAACCTTACTCCATAAGGAGCGGAATGAAACCACGAAGAACGCTTCAAAGGGCGGATTCTCCTATTTCATTCTCTCAATGAGTACAGGGATGTGAGGCTTTTTACATAGCCCCAATGACTCTCCAGAGTCCCACCAATAGATGATGTGAGGCTATCTCTAGGTCATTCTCCAACACCCTCCCCCCTCAAGTTGGAGCATGCCATGCTCAACTTGGACAAACAGAAGAAGAGATGAACTCACTCGATGAATACATGACAACACATACTATAATGACCCAAAGCATACTTTTACAGTTGCTACTAAGGATGGTGCTTTGCATGCCATACTGGTCAGGATGAACTTGAAATCTGGTCTCTGCAATGAGTCTTTCTATTGTCGAAAAATCCATAAGGACCGGCTCACCACCTATGGGAGGATCTGTCATCGAATATCCATGCGTAGATCTCCGACTTGGAGCTTTTGAGTTCATAGAGCGATTGATGACCTGGAGCTTGAGGTGTTAGACGCTTCTTACATGAGATTTACTTGGAGGAGCTCTGGCTCCCGTCCTCGCATTGACCATTTTATGACATCTACTGAGCTTCTTGATGCCCTTCCTCTCTCGGCATCTAGCTCTAAGCCTCGTATTAGATATGACCATACCCCTCTGGTTTGGGACTCTTGTGTTGATTCACCACTAAGGGGTTTCTTCAGGTTTAAGCGTACCTAGCTTCAGGAGGATAATTTCATAGACATGGTCTCCAATCATTGGTCTTCCACTGAGGTCTCCGAATCAGTTGCGTCTCATATGGCTTAGAAGTTAACTCTGTTGCACAAACGTCTTTGTTCTTTTCAGGAGACTAGAGATGCTAGAAGAGCATGCCGTGCGGAGGCAAAAGCAGAGGTTCGCAGGATTGATATGTTGGAGGATATCAGAGGACTTGTGACAGATGAGCTCGAGGAAAGAGCGGCAGCAAAATAATTAATTCTGATTAAAGATAAGAAACATGTTGCAAGTGGAAGCCGAGTTCGAGGCACTCTTGGGTAAAAGAAGTTGATGCAAAGACCATTTATTTCCATAGAACTGCCAACGGGAGGTGTCATCATGGTAGTGAATGGAGACAGGACGAAAAGTGCTCATGAAATAGGGAGGGCTATTGTTGATCATTTCCATGATTTTTCGAGAAGACATGGGGGTAGACTTCGAGGTGGACTAGCCTCGGGGCTTCTTAGCTTTCTGAGCCTCACGTGAATCATCTTATACAAAGATTTACCATGGAGGAGGGGAAAAATGCAGTCTGGAATCTGAATGCAGGTGGTGCGCCCGGTCCTAATGGGTTCCCTATCTTTCTTTGCCGTAAATTTTGGGTTTTGATTAGAAGAGACGTGGTTAATTTCGTTAAGGAGTTCGCTTGTGGCAATGTGGGTATAGAGAGACATAATAAAGCTCTTATATTTGTGCTTCCTAATAAGGAGGTATCCGAGAAAGTTAAGGACTTCGACCGATTGCTCTTTCCAATGCTATTTTTCTTATTGTAGTGAAGGTTCTAGCAGTTAGATTGAACGAGGTTATGGCTCACATCATCTCGTCACTCCAGTCAGCTTTTTATTCTGGACAGACAGATTACGGACAGCCTAGTTATGGCAACTGATTATTGCATAAATGGAAAAGACAGCAGTCAGGGTACACTTTGGAAGGTGGACTTTTCAAAGGCTTATGACACGTTGGATTGGCATTTTCTTTGGACGGCGATGTCTAGATGGGGCTTCACGCATACTTGGATCTCTTGGATGAAGTGTGGTGTCACCACAACTTCTACTCCATGCTTTTTAATTATTGGCATAAGGGAGGTTTTTTCCAGCCATAACGTGGGGTAATGAAGGAGTGCCCACTTTCCCCAATGCTTTTTTGTTATTGTAGATGATGTTTTCCCTTGCACGGTTGATTAGGTGTTACGTACTGATATTATAGCAGGTTATTCCATTGATGATATTTCTATTCCTCTTTTATAGTATGCAGATGACACCATCTTCTTTATTGAGGTGGATGAAGAGGCAAATGGAATGGTTGTAACTTTGGAGATTTTTGGAGAGTTGTCTGGGCTTGTTCTCAACCATAGCAAATCCTATCATTTCGCTCGGTCTTTCTGACTTAGAGCGCATGCTTGTTGCGAGGCATTGCGTACGGAATGTGGCTCCCTCCTGATCTGTTAAATAGGTCTACCTATGACAACTAGAAGAATTAAGATGAATGATTGGTTGCCTATCATAAATAGGTCTACCTATGACAACTAGAAGAATTAAGATGTATGATTGGTTACCTACATTAAGAAGATAGAGAAGAATCTCTCAAGCTAGAAGGTGGATATATGCCCAGTGGTTGTCGTTTGATGCCTGTTAAAATCGCTCTCAGCTATTCCTGTGTTTTTCATGTCATCTCATCTTCTCCTCATTAGTACTAGAAGTCGGATTGAGAAGATCATGCAGAGATTTCTTTAGGACAAATCAAGGCAGGATGGTTCTGGTATTCACCTGGCAGATTGGGAGACTGTTAGTTTGCCGAAGGCGGATGGTGGCCTTGGGATCACTCGTCTGGAAACCATGAATGAGGCATTACTCCAGAAGATGTTAGAAGAATTTGGGGCAAAAGTGAAGACCTTTGTTGCATGCTCTTTTGCAGCATTTACAGCTTAAGGGAGATTGGCAGCTTGCCACAACACCCAAAATGTTCACTACTCGACCTTTTGGAAGGGCATTATCTATGTGTTGTCTTGCTTTCAAGAATTATTTTGTCCATTACTTGGAGATGGTAATTCTTTTGTTTTTTAGAGTAATAATTGGACAGGCCAAGGTCCTTTTTTCCTCCAAAATTCCACGCCTTTTTGCCCTGGCTGCTAACCATGATGCATGGGTGTCAGATTGTTGGGTTGATAGTAAGTGGATGCCCTCGTTTTTGACGGTTTATTTGATCATCGCTAAAATGATTTCCTTCTTATCTTGGAATCTCTGAGTCAGATTTATAGACCAACTAATGGGCAGGATCATTGGGTGTGGAAAGGACAACTCATTCTCAGACTGAGGTTTTAAATCTCGATTTCAATCTCGTTTCGAGACGGTGAAAAAACGAAATAATTTCGAAATTTCGTCGAAATTTCGACGAAATTTCGCCAACTTCGGTCAAAATCGGCCTAGATTTGTGAAGGAAGGGTATATATCAATATTTCGATTTCAGTTTCGGCATGGTGTCGAAACCGGAATTTCGCCGAAATTTCGTGAAATTTGGGACTATGTTCTCAGTAAAAAGAGCATGCATAGCTATATCTAGACCTCCACATCCTCGGACCGATGCGCTAGTTCGGGATTGCAATTTTATCTAAGAGCCAAGCAGAGCTAGCTTTTTATGAGGCTCATGCGCGAACCAAAACGTGTATTATGACTAGGGATTGTTGTGTGAGATTCACAGATGTAGAGATATATTTTATGTTATTTGTACTGTTTCATATTTTCTATATTCTTATAGCCTCTTGATGTAATATACCCATAGGCTACTCCACTACATAAGAGAGCCTAGGGCGTATGGAATAAACAACTCTCTCATTTTTCCCAACATGGTATCAGAGCGACGGTCTAAGACCGGAGTTCTCGAATCAAACCCTAACTCTAGCCCCCACCTCCAAGCCCTCCACGCGCCGCCCCTCGACCCTCGGCCCCGTACCCCGTGCCACCCCTCGACCCCGTACCCCCCGCCGCCCCTCGACCCCGCGCCCCGCGTCGCCCCTCGACCCTCGACCCTCGACCCTACGTTGCCCCTCGACACCGTGCGTCGTGCCTCCGCGCGCCACGCGCCTCGCGTCGTGCCTCCACGCGCCGTGACTCGCGTGCCTTGCGCGCCTCGCCACTCCGTGCCACCGCACGCGTGACTCACCACTCCGTCACTCGCGTGCCTCCATGCGCGTGACTCATGTGCCTCGCCACTCTGTGCGTCGTTACTCGCGTGTCGTGATGTGCCGTGCTTCCGTGCATGTCGCCTCCACCTAGCACTTTGCTTCTCTTTTCCTTTTGGGCCTCTTAGGTCTCGCGCGCGGTTCCACGTCCTAGGGTCCGGCCAACCCTAAGGTATCGTCGTCATCTAGGAGACTTTCGCCCGTGTCTCTACGTTAATGGGTTTGGTTGCTTGAGTCTACACATGCAACCGAACATGTGAATGTCAGTGTAGACAATCATATCGTCAGTCTACAACCCTAGTCTTCTATTATCATCATGTCAGAAAGCAAGGCAGATATTCCATCTGCAGGCACCTTCAGAGGTCCTGCACCTATTGTGAAGATGGACGGGTCAAATTACGAACTATGGGCAACGCAGTTCATGAGTATGATGAAGTCGACCGGTAAGAAGCACATTCTTACTGAGGAAGAGCCTGCTGAGAAGACTGGGGTCAACGCCTCATGGGAGGCAGATGATGCATACGCCAAGGTTTGGCTATCAGGAACGTTAGCAATTAAGATTGCAAATGATATTCTCCATCAGCCCACTGCAAAAGCAATGTGGGATATTCTGGCTGCTACCTATTCACAGGCAAAGAATGAGCGAAGATTCTGCAACTCCAGCATGACATCTTTACAATCAAGCAGAATGGACGACTTCTACACTCATTATACACGTCTTTACGTGGGATGTTTGAGAAGCTCTACAGCTTCATGCCTCTCACAACCACTCCTGAATAATAGAAGACCTACCGGAATGCCACTATGGTTGGTGTATTCCTGGCAACCCTTGATACCGAGTATGAGGCAGCACGTTCCCAGATCTTGGCAGATTCCACTATTCCTCCGACGGAGGAATCCTTTCACAGACTGAGTCGTATTATTGTTCCTTCATCTACTGCCAATCAGACCGCCTCAGCTATGGCAGCATCTCAAGGTCGTGGGGGTCATCATCAGTTTCGTGGTCATGGACCTCAAGGAAGAGGGAGTCGTGTTCGGCTATCATGCACTTTCTGTCATCGTTCTAAACATACCGAGGACACATGCTATTCCAAACATAGATTTTCTGCTTCTACACGAGTAGCTGAACAGATCGAACCTCCATCTGCTTCTTCTTTGGATCAGCGATTTGATTATCTTGTAGCTCGTCTGAGGGGTATTATACCTCCATCCGGTCTTGTTACATCAGCACCTGCCTCTGAGAATCATTCTGACGTTGCTGCTTCTACATCCACCAGTACCTCAGGTAGTACTTATGCATTCACTAGCAGTAGTGGATCTGATACTTTAGAGTGCATTATGGACTATGGTGCCACACATCATCTGTGTGGTGACCAAGGTCTACTTACAGCCTACGGACAGGTTCCTCCAGGCCGCACTGTGGTTATTGCTAATGGGACGCACTCCCCGATTACTGGTCAGGGGGAAATTAGCCTGACACCATCTATGCATCTCAAGAATGTGTTGCACGCACCTGATTTTTCAATGAATTTGTTATCCATTAGCCAACTTACAAAGGATTTACATTGTCGAGCAATTTTTGATGCATCTTCTCTCATTTTTCAGGACATCCTTACGGGCAACGTGATTGGGTGTGGCTATGAGCAGGGTGGCCTATATCGCCTCAGTCGGGCTCCATATGCCGGAATCTCCTCTCTTCCTGCTGGACCTGTCTCTCCATTCATGTGGCACTTGTGCTTTGGCCATCTACCGCTTCAGAAATTGTGTCGTGTTTTACCTCAGGTTTCACCTTACACGTCCATCCAATGTGAGGCTTATCAGTTGGGAAAGCATCATCGGTCTACCTTTCCCAGTCGTCAGAGTCAGAGCAGTAGCTCCAAGTTTGAGTTGTTTCACGTTGATATATGGGGTCCTAGTCGTGTTCCTGGTCATCAGGGATACAGGCTTTATATTGTCATTATGGATAACTTTTCTTGTGTATCTTGGGTCTTTTATTAAAAAATAAATCTGAAGCTGGGAATAGTATCATAAATTTCTTAAATGAAGTTCGTAATGTCTTTTCTGCGTCTGTAAAAATTGTGAAGTGATAATGCCTTGGAATTTTGTACTCATACTCTCTCAAATTATTTTTCAACACAAGGGATTATCCATCAAACATCTTGTGCCTATACTTGCCAACAAAATGGAGTTGCAGAAAGGAAACATCGTCATTTACTTGATGTCACTAGGACGCTTCTCATACAGAGTCATGCTCCTCATTCTTTCTAGGGCGATGTTGTCCTAACGGCATGTTATATCATTATTCGCATGTCGTCATCTGTCTTAGGTGAGAAGATTCCTTTCTCCTTGGTTTTTCCTGATAAAGAATTGTTCTCACTTACCTCACGTGTGTTTGGCTCGGTTGCCTTTGTCCACCAGTTGTCTCCAGGTATTGACAAGCTCTCTCCTAGGGCTGTCAAGTGTGTTTTCCTCGGGTACTCCAGGACACAAAAAGGGTACCAGTGTTATGATCCGTTGCGCAGGAAATACTTTGTTAGTGCTGATGTCACATTTTTTGAGTCTGTTATGTACTTCTCTCCTACAGGTGATCGGTTGGTATCCTCAAACACTGATGAAGCCATATACATGCCACCACCACCACTTCCACCACTACCTACATCACATGCACCTCCTGTTATAGTTCGTGTTCCCAGAGCGCCTTGGCTTCTTTTTATGGATTTTCCGCAGACAGAGGCTGATGACGAGAGATCGTTGTGCGAGGATTATGGGCAATATCTCCAATATCTGTGTGTTATGCGATTCGGCTGTGGAGACCATTGAGCATTTATTCTTCGATTACCCCACGGTCAGAGGGGTTTGGGAGGAAGCGGATGTGGATTGGGTGAGAACGGATGACTTGGCAACATTTTGTGGGTCGTTGGTGCTTAACAGAAACAGGGAAAGAAGGGACATCTTGCTGTCAATTGCAAGGTTGTGGTCGATTTGGTTGGGGAGGAATGAGGCCCTCTTCTCGGGCCAACGCTTTTACAAGGACAACGTGCTTATTCGTTGTGCGAGACTTGTGGCTGATTGGGTTGCGGTTTACGCCCCTGTGTGGTTTTTGTTTTTTGGGGGCAGTGGAGTGTTTTTTGTACAGGTTTTGCCTTTCTTTTTTTCCTCTTTTTCTCGTTTTTGTTTATTTTCTTTTCTTTTTAATATATTGGGGCGAACACCGCTGAGTGTCTCCCCCTTTTCTTGGGCCTCAAAAAAAAATAGTTCATGTTCCCCCATTGCCACTCCACTATACCCGTCGGCCTGCTTCTGCTCATGGTCACCGCTCATCATCTAGCTCGCCTGAGGTATGTTCTGAAAATATAATCTCTAATGATGGATCTAATGATTTACCTGAGCAGGCTGTGTTACAGAGGACAGATGAGGATGCAAGTGATTTGGATCTACCTATTGCGCTTTGGAAACAGAAGCGTAGCTGCATGTCATATCCTATAGCATCCACGATTTCTTTTGATCGGTTATCTGGTGAATTCAGGAGCTTTGCTATTGCACTATCTGCTGTGGATATTCCACGGAATTACCAAGATGCATTAAAGGATAGTAGATGTCATTTAGCTATGGAAGAAAAGATGGTTGCTCTTCAGTCAAGAGGTACCTGGAGCCTTGTCCCTGCACCTACCGGTGTGTCTACAGTGAGCTGTAAGTGGGTATTCACAGTTAAGCAGAATGCAGATGGCAGCATTGACGGATACAAGGCACTTCTGGATGCCCGTGGGTTTACACAGACATATGGGGTGGATTATCTTGATACATTCTCGTCGGTTGCTCGTCATTCCACCTTACGAATACTTCTTTCTGTTGCGGTTACTCATGATTGGCCATTATTTCAAGTAGATGTTAAGAATGCATTTTTATATGGTGACTTGCAGGAGGAAGTCTACATGCAACAGCCACCTGGTTTTGCTGTTGAGGGGGAGTATTCTAAGGTGTGTAGACTTCATAAGGCCATCTATGGCATTAAGCAGAGCCCTAGAGCTTGGTTCCAGGAGCTCTCAGATTTGTTTGAAAAACAAGGGTACAAATGTTCCAATGCATATCATTCCCTGTTTATATAGAAAACATCCAGAGGTATTATTGCAATTATGATGTATGTATATGATATCCTGATTACATGTGACGATGGACAAGGAATTCAGAGGGCGAAAGAAATGTTGGGTCGTGAATTTGTCACCAAGGATCTTGGAGTCCTTAGATATCTTCTGGGACTGGAGTTTGCCAGAAATCCACATGGACTTGTAATGTTCCAGAGGAAATATGTCACTGACCTGCTGAATGAAACAGGAATGCTTGGATGTCGACTGGCCACTATACCTATGGATCCGAGCATGAAATTATATGATGATGACACTGATGAGGTGGATAGGAGAAGATACAGAGAACTGGTGGGAAAACTCCTTTATGTTACCATTACCAGACCCGATATTTCTTTTGCTGTTAGTCGGGTGAGCCAGTTCATGTAGAAACCACTTCAGGTACATATGGATGCTATACATATGATACTCAAGTATCTTAAATCATCTCCAGGTGCAAGTCTATTGTTCAGGAAAGACAAGGAGATTGTTATCTCAGAGTGTGCAGATGCAGACTACGTAGGATGTCCCAAGGATAGGAAGTCCACCATTGGATTTGCTGTATATGTTGGAGATTCTCTTGTCTTATGGAGAAGCAAGAAGCAAACTTTTTTAGCCAGATCCAGTGTCGAGTCTGAATATAGGGCTATGGCCTAGGTTAGTACAGAAATGATGTGGGTGAAAGCTATTCTTACAAATCTATATATAGAAGTCCTACTTCCTATGGCTCTGAAATGTGACAATCAAGCTTCTATATTTATTGCCAATAATCCAGCATTTCATGAACGAACCAAGCATATTGAGGTTGATTGTCACTATATACGAGATGTGATTCAGAAGGGTTTATTCTACATCTCATGTTAGCTCAGGGGACCAAACTGCAGATACTTTTACCAAGGTGTTACTTAGAGGGCCATTCTAAAAGTGCTCGTCCAAGCTGAGCATGATCGACATCTATGCTCCATCTTGAGGGGGAGTGTAGAGATATAATTTATGTTATTTGTACAGGTTTCATATTTTCTATATTTTTATGGACTCTTGATGTAATTTACCCATAGGCTACTCCACTATATAAGATAACCTAGGGCGTAGACTCTCTCATTTTTCCCAACAATAGATGTTTCCAATAGGTGTGCCCTATGTGAGATATAGAATGATTGAGGCAAAGCATCGTCCGAGAGAACCACTTTTTCACCCTATGGTGGTGATCTAGGTTATTTGATTAGTTAGAAACGGCGCACTCTTTTCTTTACAACATTTCTATTACGGAAATATAGTTTTCCATTGTAGGACTCTTTTGGAGTATTGGCTCATATAAGTCTTTCTTGTACTTTTTCTAGTCTTTTTAATATATTTGGGGCAAACACCTTAGCACGATTCCCTTTTTTGGCTCAAAAAAAGGATATTTGAATGTCGGGAGGAACTCTCTTGGGACCTCGAAGTGGATTCTCTCTCCCTTGGGAACTTCGGAAGGATCTCGTACCGGAGCTCAAGGTCATTGGAGTCCTTATTGCCTGCATTGAGTTGGTCTCTGATTAGAATCTCTGAAATCATGAATATGTGCATCTCTTATACCATCTTATCTCCCCTTTTCTCCCATACTTGTCGGAATTTGAAGGGGTACTCGATCAAATTAGGAGAGTAATTAAACAGGGGGTAAAAAAAACTTCATGAATTTTGCATGTTTTTGTGCTATCTTTTTTTGCACAAATTCCCCCTTTTGTAGCCATTTTTTTCTATTTTGTTTTGGCTTTTCTCTCTTTTTCGTAAGATATTATATTTTTTCGAACAAATTTCTTCCATTTTTTACATATTACCCCCATGTCCTTTTGTTGTTGCAATCCTTTCCTCTCTTTCTTTCTCCTTTCTTTTGGATACAAGTCCAATTGAGCCCATACACATCTTCCCTCTTTTTTATTGAATAAAAAATACATCCCATGTAGGCCCAAAAACCCTATTCCCCTTTCATCCCTTTTTTTGCCTTTTTAGTCCCCCTCTCTCTTAAAACGGAAGGGGTATTTCCCATCTTCACAGGGACTAGGGTTTTGGACACCCGCAGCCGCCATCACAGAAATATGAGGAAGAGCGGTCTGATCATGGGAGTGGAAGCTCCTTGTTGTTGTTCGTGTGTGGGAAGATGTGGCGGGGACCTGGAATCGAAGATGCGAGGGAGAGATCTTGCGGCTGGACTTCGGGAGAGAAGACGGACTATGCGGCATGACTTCACGAGAGAAAGAGTAGCACCACGTCCACGAAGATGGAGTCACATGGAGGTTACAACAGTGCTCGTAGGGTCCCGTCTGGCGGTAGGTGACATGCCACTGCTGCTATCGGCACCACTTGTCCCGATAGCATGAATAGGAAGCACGACTTCGCATTGGGAATGCCCCTGCGCGTTGGGGCGTGATAGGATGCCTCCTTGGAGATGGGTGCACCGCCACGCTTTGGATATGGGAGCGGCACTTTGTGAAGGTGATCTCGCCGTCGCGCTTTGGAGATGGAGATGGGGCACATGGGGTGCCTTCGTGAAGGTGACCTTGACACATGCAAGAGATGTTGATTGATATAGATGTTGGAGATGGGAGTGGCGCTCAAAGACCTCATGGGGCCTTGAAAAGGCGGTGTGTAGTGCGCCTGAAGTTTCAGTTGGAGCCGCAGTGAGGGTGGTGTGCATAATGACATCCCAGAATTAGGGTTTTGAAACCCTATCTTTACTTGAACACGACCATGACTTGAAGTTCAGATCACATGAACTCCATAGCATATAAATAGTAACAAAATTGAATCTCCACCAGAAACGAATTGTTATGATATTACATAATCTTCCAAGAGCAAATTTCCAATTCGAAATAATATTAATAATCATTGAACTTGGAAATAAAATCTCCTAAAAACCGACTCATTCTGATACCATGTCAAAAACGATAAAGCGGAAATGATAATCAAGAACAAGAACAATAAGATATGGAAGATTTTATGTAGAACCCTACTCTGTGGGGAGCAGGATGAAACCACGAGAGAATGCATCAAAGGGTGGATTCTTCTATTTCATTCTCTCAATGAGTACAAGGGTGTGGAGCTCTATATAGCCCCACTAACTCTCCAAAGTCCCACCAATAGACGATGTAGGGCTATCTCTAGGTCATTCTCCAACGAAGTGCTATTAGCTTATTTGATCAATCGAAGCTCTATAGAAAGTCATGTTTCCCAATGTTTGCTTTGTGTTGGAGTATGTAGTAGACGGGTAGTCATATCTATCCAAGATCCATTACAACACACTCATGTTCAGTCCCACATCTACAATCTGTAGGACTCTGGTCTATTTGTGGGGCTACATAAGGAGCCTCACACCCTTTGTACTCATTGAGAGAGAATCTAATAGAATATCTAACCCTTTGAGACATTCTCCTATTGTTACATCCCGCTCCCTCAGGGAGTAGGGTTCCACATAAAACCTGAGCATTCCATGTTTCTATCTCTGTATCTTATTGTTCTGATTACCGATTAACTTCCACGTTTATATTTCAACATGATATCAGAACAAGTCGATTGTGGGAGATTTTGACTTTTTTTATATACAATTCTGAATCAGAAATTTGTTCATGAAAAAAGCTGTAGAGATCTATTTTATTTCAGTATTTTTACAAAGATTTGTTCATCTGTTGGAGAAAATTCTAAGGTTCCATATGGAACCCTAATTCCCAACAATTTGCCACCAGGAGTTCAAACACTCCAGGGTTCGATCCATGCCAAAAGTTTGATCCGCACACATTCATGCCAAGAGTTCGAATTAAAAAGAGGGTCAACAGTCGTTCTTGGAAAAGAAGAGGGAGATGTCTCTTCGACGCATCCTTCGATATGGAAGCGCATCATCCTCCAATGGAATTCTTCAGCATGCGATGGTGATACTCTATCTCCAGCACCTCTAGGCAGCCTCGACCCCTATCGCACCCCTATTGCAACCGTAGGAGATGGAAGGGGGATCATGGGTGCATTGCGGATCGTGAAGCCATGCGTGAAGCCATCTCCTTCATCGTCTGCATCGCAATGCCATCTCCAGTGCATGAGGTGGTGACGGCTTGAGTACAAGCAGCACATCAAGCACAAGCACATGTGGCACCCTCAACGTGTAGGCGGCACTGAATAAGGAGACCAAGGATCTGCTTTGACCTACACCCCAAGCACAGGCAACCTTGCATCGTTTCATCTATATGCGCCATCTCCTAGGTTTTGAGACTCTTGTCGATGGGCGATCTGATTTGGATTCCTAATTAGGGGAACCCTAATAGCACACATCCACTCCAATTTTTCTCTTGAAATGTTTGTAAAGGCATAAGAGAGGTCATGTGCAAAACAAAAAGAGAGGGCCCAATAGTGGGCCCTACTGTGTAATATAGTTAAAAAAGAGAATTGAACGACCTAAAGAAAGAGAGGGGGTTTTGAAAAAAGTGGGCGATCGTACAAAAAGAGGTCGTACGAAAAAAAAGAGAATAGCCAAGAAAAAGGGACTACAAAAAAAGAGAAAAACATTTGCACAAAAAAAGAAGAAGCACACAAATAAAGAGAAAAATACTGTTTTGTTTTGGTTTCACCCAACTTGATGATCCATGCTCTTATTCTATCAAGTATGGGAGAAAGGGGAGTTAGATAGGGCATATATTCTTCTACTTGAGATGTATCTACAGAACTTCTACTGCATGTCCACGACTGACGAACCGACACTCCAAACTATTACTGCTATCAGTCGTCTTCACCGAGCATCGACTACTTCATCGGGGTGTCTTTATCCCGATTACTACTCTACGATGGACTTTCTTCCTTTATAGTGACTTTAGGCAAGACAGATGTTCTTTCCGTGTGACATGATCACCGCAGACCCGTCCTCGAGCGAGGTCTTCTACCAGCAACGGTTACTTAAAATAAGGTGTCTCTATCCCTATTCAAGCAGGATGCCTCTATCCCCGTCTCTCTCAGATGTATCGAGTGAAGATGTGTTGTATATTTTTTCTCTTGTTGCAAGCTGCAACTTTCTCAGCTCCAATTTAAGGGAGAACATTGGAGTATGTAATAAGGGGTAATCGGATCTCTCCAAGATCCGATTACCACCTAATCATGGTTAGTCCCACATCTACTTTATGTGCGACTTTGAACTATCTGTGGGGCTATATACGGAGCCACACACACTGTACTCATTGAGAGAGAAATTCTAATAGAATATCCGGCCCTTTGAGGCCTTCTCCCGTGGCTTCATCCCGATAACTCACGGAGTAGGGTTTCATGTAAAACCTGAGTATTTCATGTCTCTATATCTTTATTTTATTGTTCTGATTGTCGATTAGCTTCCGCATTTATATATCAACACTTTGCAACAAAAAGAACTAATTATAAAGGTGTACATGTCAATCGGCCAAGTTTCTTTTTTTAAGATGAATTGGCCAAGTTTCTTCCTTTGACCCTTGTGCTTTTAGCATCTTCCCGAACCTATACAGATAATTATACTGAGTTCATGTACCGAGTTCAAAAATTGAGCTTTCATTAGTCCATCAGTTTCTGGATACATGATGACACCACCAATCATGAACTACACCAAAATAACATCATGGATATTGTTAGGAGAAAAGAAGAGAGTGCATTAGATGAGACCCTAGGGCTCTCTTATAGGAGAAAAGCCCCGGGTTAATTGCATGAGAGGTACATAGCACAAATATAAATGAGAAAACACAATAATGTGAGATACAAATATCTCAACACTCCCCCTCAAGCTGGAGCATATACATCTATCATGCTTAGCTTGGAACAACACCTCTGAAATGGACCTTTAGCAAGAGCCTTGGTGAAAATATCAGTTGTCTGATCTCAAGTAGAAACATGGGAGGTAGATATGAGACCTTTCTGGATCATGTCTCTAGTGTAATGGCAATCCACCCACCTCTATATGCTTAGTCCGTTCATGAAATGCAGGATTATTGACAATAAATAGAGATGCTTGATTGTCACATAAAAGTTGCATGGGAAGAGAAACCTCAACAGCAAGATCAGTTAACACAGGTCTAACCACATCATCTATGTGCTTCCCTGCGCAATGGCCCTGTATTCAGATTCTACGCTAGATCTAGCAACCATTGTTTGCCTTTACTTTTCCATGATACGAGAGAGCTCCCCACGAAAATAGCAAAGCCAAAGTAGACTTCATGTCTTTAGGGCAACCTGCATAATCTGCATATACACAAGATGTCACCTCAAGAGATGTATCTCTGCTGAATATAAGACCAAAACCGGTGAAGTCTTCAAATATCTCAAGATCATATAGACAGCATCCATATGAACCTTCCTGGGCTGCTCCATGAACTGGCTAACCTTGCTCACAGCAAAAGATATATCCAGTCGGGTGATAGTGGCATATAGGAGCTTCCCAACAAGCTCTCTAAATCTCCTTCTATCTACCTCCTCAGTGTCATCAAATCTCATACTCAGATCCATAAGGGTAGTAGTAGGTTTGCACCACGTCATACATGTCTCTAAAAGATCTATCACAAACTTCCTCAGGGTCATCACAAGACCATGTTGGTTCCTGGCGAACTCTAATCCAAGAAATATCAAAGATTGCCAAGGTCCTTAGTCACAAACTGCGGACCTAGGAACTCCTTGGCAGCCTGAATGCCCTGACCATCATCTCCTCTGACAATAATATCATCAACATAGACAACAATAACAACAGTACCTCTCTATGTCCTCTGAAAAAAAGAGTGATCCGCAGTAGATCGCACAAACCCATATTGCTCTATCAACTCCAATAGCTTTTGGTACCAAGCTCTCGGACTCTGCTTCAGGCCATAAATCGCCTTATGGAGTCTACACACCTTCTGAGACTCCCCCTCAGTAGCAAACCCTGGTGGTTGCAGCATATATACCTCCACCTGTAGATCACCATATAAAAATGCATTCTACACATCAAGTTGGTAAAGAGGCCAGTCCCGTGAAACAGCAACTGATAAAAGAATGCAAAGTGTCGAGTGTCTAGCCACTGGAGAGAAGGCATCTTGATAGTCTACCCCATAAGTTTGGGTAAACCCACGTGCCACGTACCTTGCCTTGTAGCGATCCACACTGCCATATGCTCATTGCTTCACCGTAAAGATCCATTTGCATCCCACAACAGAGGCACCTGGAGGAGCAGTAACAATGCTCTTGGTACCATGTGACTGCAAAGCCGCCATCTCCTCCTCCTTGGCAAGTCGCCACCTACTATCCTATATGGCCTCCTGATATGTTCGTGGGATATTAACAGCAGAGAGTCCCACAATAAACCTCCTATACTCCTCTGAAAGATGGTCCAATGAAACATGCACAGCGAGAAGATAAGTGGCACACTGGCGACATGGCTTCCTCAAGGCAATAGTTACCTCCAGGTCATCAACCTCTTCTTTCTCTAGTATCAATTCATCCTGTGCAGTATCATGTGTAACATTCAAATCTCCAATGTCATCAGTAGAAACAATGTGTTCATTACATACCTAAGGCGTGATGGATGATGGAGAAGGCGCATGAGCAGAGGGGCGAGTAGAAGACCTGTGAATGTAAAACCGTGGTAGGAACTACATCAGGTTAGGCGGAGGTGGAGGTGGTGGAGATGGAGATGACTGAGACTCAGCATTAGGTGCAAATGGTGAAGATAAGGGAGGTGAAGGAACAACATCCTCACCAGAAACAGCGTTAGACAACATGTCGCCTGTAGGAGAAAAGTACATAATAAACTAAAAAATGTGACATCAGCACTAACATAATATTTTCGTCCTATAGGATCAAAACATCTATACCCATTCTGGGTATGAGAATAAAAACAAAGACACATTTGACGGCTCTAGGTGAGAGCTTGTCATGGCCAAGAGTGAAATTGTGGACAAAAGCCACAAACCCAAAAACTCTGTGAGTAAGGGAGAATAGGTCATTCTCGGAAACACGATTGAGAAGGGAACCTTTTCTCCAAGAATAGTGGACGGCATGTGGTTCACCAAGTACCAAGCGTGAGAACAGCATCACCCCAGAAAGAATGAGGAGCTCAACTCTGAATCAAAAGGGTCCTCGTGACATCCAAAAGATGGCGGTGTTTGCGTTTGATGCAGATGGATTTTGCGCGACGATGAAAAATAATTTGATGGTAGTATTTTGGGTGGAGAAGAAAACAGAGAAGTTGAGAAGAGAAAACTCGTCGGAGAACGAGGGACTTTGGAGAGGAGAATCGCGAAGATCGCATCACGAGAGAAGGAATAGAGAGAGGAGATACGAGATAAAATCTCAATTTTTCATATATTCTGACATGTCTAAAACAATTGCCTACCATCCCTTTATATGGGAGGGATGGGGTTACAAAGATAGAAATAAAATTCAATTCGACTCTAATTGATTTGAATCGAAATTCAAATCTACCTTGTCCTAATTTGACTCTAATTTTGAAATTTGATATTCAAATTGGAAACCGACTACTAATTTGAGATCACAAGCGATCTCTTTTATTTAAATAAAAATTGCGACGACTCGAATAAACATAAATAAAATTAGCCTCTAATTAACGGATAAAAATAGGAAAAGAAGGCCCTATTTATTTGTTTCGTGTTGCATCAGTTCTCCCCCGCTAGAAAAATTCGTCTCCTGACGAATTGCTTGATCTTCGATGCGCCGTTGGAGAACTCGATCTTGAAATTGTAGCCTCAAACTTACCAATTAGATCTTTTTCAATGTTAAGTTTATAATTTTTCTCCATTGAGGGGTGCGGCTGCAAATATTCTACCCCTTCACTTGAAAGGATTCCATAGCGTAATATATCCTTGGCCCTTTTGATAAATAATTTTGGGAGGAGGATTCTTTTTGCAATTTTCCCAAATCATATCCCTTATTCCCAGGGATCCGATTGAGGGAATCAATGCTAGGTTTTCTCTCAACGGGAGGTGATGGTGCACAGGCCCGCAACATGGATCTCGGCTCCAACAGCAGTAATGTTGGCGATGGCCTCGAGCGGTCAACGAAAGGCGGCGAAGGCTCCTGCCTTCGGGGTTCGGGCGATGGCTACAACGGTTGGTGCGGTGGCACGCAGGGGAAGAATAACGATGGCGGAGTCCAGTTGGAGGATCACGGGGGCGGCGCGATGCAGGGGAAACACGGTAGCGGCTCGTGATAGGGGAGGCGGAATAGGGTTGGTGGTGACGACAACGTTGGAACAGGGGTGGTGGCGTGGGCGAGAGGAAGGAGGCGATGGGGCTGCGGGTTGGTCTGGACACGTGGGAATGGCGGGAAGGGCCCATGAGGGTGGGGGAAGGGGGGCTTGTTGGTGGTACATGAGGTGTGAGGGTGGAAGGGGATGGCGGCAGCGGCAGGCTTAGGGTTGTGAGGGTGGCGATGGGAAGGGGAGCTGGAGGTGCGGGGGTGACAGTAGGGGTGGCAGGAAGGGTCATGGGGTCTGGGGTCGGTGTCGCAAGGGGTGCGGGGGTGGGGAAAGCGGGCGCGGGGACTGGGGGTTGTGTCGCAAGGAGTGTGGGGGTAACGGGAGGGGCTGGGGCTGGGGCATTTTCTAGAAGTACAGGGGTGGCGGGGAGGGGCGTTGGGACTGGGGGCTGCACCACAAAGGGTGCGGGGGTTGGGGTTTGTGCCGCAGGGGATGCAGGAGACTGTTATGGGGCGGATTTTGCCGGAAATGCCTTCGGAAATGGTGTTTGTAGCTCGGAATGTACCGGGACAGCGAGCAAGTCGATATTTTTACCTCCTGAAACGGCCTGGACAGCGAGGAAATCATCATCGACGGCGAGTTCTTCTTCGTCAAAATTCTGGACAGCGGCATCGGTAGTGGAAGACTTTGATTCAGTAGCGCATAAGGTCTCGAAATTAGCTATCAAACCTCGTAGTTTTGTTTGGAAGTCAAGCAGTATGCCCAGCATCTCCTTGTCGTATGCTTCGTTGGATCGTCTTTTTCGTTCCGACGAACGATAGTCCTTCGATGCATGTCGGCGTGAACATTTGTACGGATCGTTAGATCATGAGGACAATCTAGATGCCATGCTCTGATACCAATTGATGCAAAAGGAAAATTGCAAACGTTGGTGAAAATAATTTGATGGTGGATTTTTGGTGGAGAAGAAAATGGAGTGGTTGAGAGGAGAAAACTCGTCGGAGAATGAGGGATTTTGGAGAAGAGGATCGCGGAGATCACGTGGGGAAGGAGAGAGAAAGAGAGGGATGATACCAATTGATGCAGATGGATTTTGCGCGACGATGAAAAATAATTTGATGGTGGTATTTTGGGTGGAGAAGAAAACAGAGAAGTTGAGAAGAGAAAACTCGTCGGAGAACGAGGGACTTTGTAGAAGAGAATCGCGGAGATCGCGTCATGGGGAAGGAATAGAGAGAGGAGATACAAGATAAAATCTCAATTTTTCATATATTCTGATATGTCTAAAACAATTGCCTACCATCCCTTTATATAGGAGGGATGGGCTTACAAAGATAGAAATAAAATTCAAATCGACTCTAATTGATTTGAATCGAAATTCAAATCTACCTTATCCTAATTTGACTCTAATTTTGACATTTGAAATTCAAATTGAAAACCGACTACTAATTTGAGATCACAAGCGATCTCTTTTATTTAAATAAAAATTGCGATGACTCGAATAAACGTAAATAAAATTAGCCTCTACTTACCGGATAAAAATAAGAAAAGAAGTCCCTATTTATTAGTTTCGCATTGCATCAGCGTTCAGCCACATCATTCTGCTGTGAAGTATAAGCGCAAGAGGTCTGATGAACAATACCAAGAGATCAGAAAAATTCAGATAAATGTAAGGTCAAGGATGCAAAAATCGGTTCAGGCAGCTGTTTAAATGGTCGTTTAAACTCATTCGGCCCTCGACCGCATCGATTACCATTAATCCGCTATGTAAACGGTCAGACCGCACACATTTTGCATTAGGGTATACATGAATCCCCTTTGACCCGATTCATTTAAAACGATGAGGATGAAGATGAAGCACCAATGTTGTTTGATGACAACTCTGATGAAGAATGGCATTGGTTTCATTTAGTTTTTGATGAAGGAATGCGATACCTTTCTATGTACTGTATTCAGGACTTTTTGGAACATTGCTATGGATTGTAGTTTGTAATTGTTTACGTTACATTTTTTGGAATTTGGTTGTGGATTCTACTTGATTATGCTATCTACTTTGACATGTCACATTTGGATGAAGAAGACATTGAAATTGACAATATCTGATCAATGTTGTGAATATGTGATTATATTTTTATAGTTCATTTATACTTTTTTATTAATTATATATATATAATTTTTTATTAATTTAAAAATATGAAACTGCATAGACAGTTTAATTTCTATTTAAACTCCCGTATACCGTTTAACCAGTAATCAGTGACCCTACTGACTGTATACCGCATACCGTTTTTTGCAACCTTGTGTAAATTAGAAAACTCCAAGGCATTGTCAGTACGAATAAATTTCACATTAGCAGAAAAGATATTCTTGACCTCAATAAGAAAAGATTTAATGATAGCACCCGCTTCAGAATTATGTTTCAACAAGAACACCCAAGATAATCTAGAGAAATCATCCACAGTAACAATATAAAAACAGTGTCCCTGATGATCAGGAACACGAGTAGGACCCCAAATATCAAAAAGAAACAACTCAAATAGCTGACTACTATGACGCCTCTGACGACTCGGAAAAGAAGAACGATGGTGCTTTCCAAGCTGACAAACTTCACAGTCCAAGGTAGCACGAGTAGAGATCTACGGTAGAACATGTCACATCTTCTGTAGAAGATGTCCAAAGCGAAGATGCCACATGAAAGGAGAAACATATCCTGAAGGAACAGTAGCAACCCCGGTACTTGATGGTATGGAAAGCTTGTACAGGCCTCTCTGCTCACGGCCAGATCCAATCACACTGCCCGTGAGATGTCCTCAAACACAAGAGAAGAGGGATCAAATATGGCACGGCAATGTAAATCTTTTGTAATTTGACTAATAGACAAAAGATTCATCTGAAAGTCTGGAGCATATAAAACATTCTGCAGATGCATAGAGGGAGCTAGAACAATCTCCCCCTGAATAACAATGGGTAGACAAACCCCATTAGCAATCACCACGAATCTACCAGGCAGGATAGACCTGTAAGAACTGAACTGTACCCGATCGCCACATATACGATGTGATGCTCCAGAATCCATAATCCAATCAGTCAAATCTGAACTGCTACAACTGGTAAGCACATAAGCAATACCTGATGAGCTAGACGAAGCTCTGGCAGTAGCTGCTACATCTGAAGAACTTGCAGTTGAAGTGGTAGGAGTGCTCATCATCTTTCATAATCTGGAAACAATATCATCAAAGTGTGCATCATGAGCAGGGGCAGAAGTAGGCTCGGTCTGCTCAGCAACACGGGCAGACGTAGGATATCCATACTTCTGATAGCATGTCTCCTCAGAATGATCAAGACGGTGGCAATGAGAACATGGACCACGTTGGCGTCCTCCTCCTCGACCACGAGATTTGCGCCCGTGAAACTGTGAAGTCCCTCCTCTGTTATGAGAGGTTGCCATAGCAGAGGGAGTCTGGGCCTTAGTAGTAGATGAGGTAGTGATCCTGCTCAATCACTTGTAAACCTCCTCCATTGGAGGTATCGTCTCGGCAGTCAGTAGTTGAGTATGTGTTGCATCGTACTCAAAGTCAAGAGATGACAGAAAGACTCATGTCATAGTGGCATTCCGATAAGATTGTTGTTGCTCGGTGCCGGTAGTATTAAGCATGAAATTGTGCAGTCGCTCAAACATGCCTCTAAGATGTGAGAAGTGGGCATGAAGTGGTCACCCATTCTTCATGGTCGAGAAAATATCATACTGCAACTGAAGAATCTTGCCCGCATTCTTTGTCTGCTCGTATGTGTCTGCTAAGATGTCCCACATAGCCTTTGTTGTGGGTTGATTGACAATATCGTTGGCAATCTCCGTGGTGAATGTCCCGGAGAGCCAAATGCGAGCATAGGCATCATCTTGCTTCCAAGAAACATTAGCCTCAGTCTTGTCCAGCGGCTCTGAATCCGTCTGAATGTGCTCCTTGTTATGGCACTACATAAGGGTGTGAAACTGCATGGACCACAATTCGTAGTTGGGTCCCATCCATCTTCATGATGGGAGCCGGGCCCTTGAAGACACAGGACCATATGAAGACGACACCCTTATTTTCTGACATTGTAATAAGAACGCTGAAACCTAGAACAAACTGAGGAGCAGACTGATCTGAGTGAGTCTACACAATCATATGGAGGATTGGTCATATCTGTAGACTCATACAACCATCCTCACTACTTTTTGTTGTGGTCTAGAGTCGGAAAAAGTGATTATATGTGAAAAATCACGAAATCCGACCAAAATCAGACCTTAGCGGCCTGCAGAAACGACCAAACTGCGTGAAGACACGAAGGTGGTGCCAAACCAGCGCTGGGAGTGGCCGGTCCGGTCACGTCAGCCACCGAGGGTCGACGAGCTGCAGTTCAGCAGTCCATGGGCGTCAAGGGAGAGCCCCTGCAGCAACCCTAGGCGACTGGACAGCGCTACGGAAACCCCGATCTAGGATCGTTGCTACAATAGCATGTTAGGAGAAAAGAAGAGAGTGCATTAGATGAGACCTAGGGCTCTCTTATATAGGAGAAAAGCTCTGCACTAATTGCATGAAAGGCACATAACAAAAATAGAAATGAGAAAACACAGTAATGTGAGATACAAACATCTCAACAGATACAAAGCCTTCGAGTGTGTTCAAACCTCATCATCACCACATGAACCACTACAAGTTTAGGTTAATCCAACCACTTCCTTATCCCTCCAACTACCATAGTACAACTTCTCTAGCTACATCTCTAAATCCACCACATTCATCAATGAGGCTCCATCAACAACCATGATTTGAGAACCCATTTCCAGCACCATGTCTCCCCCATGAGCACCCTCCTCTAAAACTAAACCTAAATATTTTGATTCATTTGGCTCTCACATTCAACTATTTAAGTTATGGGCATTCCGGCATATATTTATTTTAATGACATGAGCATGTTATGTTACCTCTTTTCTATTTATTTTTTAAAATATATCGAATAAAGAAAGATATCAAAATTAATGGAAAGATGAGGTTGTTTCGAGAACTCTTCTTATCAGAAAAATTATGCAATTGTCAATAAAGTATTTTTTATTTCTTTCTTATTTTTTCTAAATTTTATTGATTTATTAATTACTTATTCAAATCCAAAAATTCATATTTTATATGTAGGTTATCCGTTCAACATTATATATGTTAGAGTTATTGCACTTTCTATTTTATTTGAGTCATGCAACCCTTCAAAATCATTTTTTTTACTCAAGCCCCCTTAGAATCATATATGTATTTTTCTCTTTTTTGCTTTATATAAGAGGCTCTAAGCAAACATTTAGATTTCATTGGGACGTTTCCTACTTGCGACGTGTTGCACCGTCCGAATGCAATGAAAAATTGGCAAGGGGAGCTGTTGGAGGAAATGAGATAATTGTTTATTCCAAAGAATCTCTCTTATATAGAGAAGGCCTATGGGTAAATTACATAAGACAGAAGAAAGAAATAAAATATAACCGAAGAGTACATAAAGACTGGAAATATCTCTACACTCTCCCTCAAGATGGAGCATAGATATTAATCATGCTCAGCTAGGAAGAACACTTCTGGAATGGCCCTCTGAGCAATGGTTTAGTAAAGATGTCTGCAATATGCTCTCCTGAACTGACATGGGAGGTAGAAATCAAACCATTTTGAATCATATCTCTAGTGTAGTGGCAGTCTACCTCAATATGCTTTGTCCTTTCATGAAATGCAGGATTATTAGCAATGAATAGTGCTGCTTTATTGTCATACTGTAACTGCATGGGTAGAGGTACATCTATATGCAGATCTTCTAACACAGTTCGAACCCACATCATCTATGTACTTGATTATGCCATGGCCCTGTATTCAGATTCAGCACTAGAACTAGCCACCACTGTTTGTTTCTTGCTTTTCCAAGTAACCAAAGAACTGCCAACAAATACTGCAAAACCTTTAGTAGACTTCTGATCCTTAGGGCATCCTGCATAATCCGCATCAGCACGCGCACAAACTGAGATATTTGTTTCTTTTCTGAACAGTAGTCCTGCACCTGGAGATGACTTTACGTATCTCAGAATCATGTATATGGCATCCATGTGTACCTGTCTGGGTTATTCCATGAACTGACTCGTCCGACTCACTGCAAAAGCGATGTCAGGTCTGGTGATAATAATATAGAGAAGTTTTCCCACCATCTCTCTATATCTCCTATTGTCAACCTCATCTGTATCATCATCATATAACTTCATGGTAGGATCCATGGGAGTAGTCGAGGGTCGACAACCAATCATGCCTGTCTCAACAAGCATGTCTGTGATATACTTCCTTTGGGTCATCACGAGACCTTGCGCATTCCTAGTGAATTCCAACCCCAGAAAATATCGTAGGGTACCAAGATCCTTGGTAACGAACTGATGGCCTAGAAATGCTTTTGCCATCTTTATTCCCTGCATATCATCTCCCGTAACAAGTATATCATCAACATAAACCATGATAACAACAGTACCTCTGGGAGTCTTCTGAACAAACAAAGAATGAGAAAAATTCACATATACCCCTGATAAGGTATCTTTTTCGACCTATACGGTGGACGAACTTTTTTTTGTTAAGTACCCCATGGAACCCGCCTCTTGAATAGGCGGCTTCTGCCAGAGGAAGCCGCCTTTTCAAGACGCGGCTTCCAGCCAAAGCCGCTACTTGGAAATGCGGCTTCGGGGTAATATTACATCCCGCACGCGGCCGAGCCCTCCACGCATCCAGAAGCTCGGCCAACTCCTCCCCACCCGCTGCTCCTTCCCAGATCGCCGCCCGTCGCCCCCGTCGCCCCATTTCCCCGCCTCCGTCGCCGTCGACTCCTCCGCCTCCTTCCTCTCTTCCATCGGACGGATCCTCCTTGTCCACTCCTCCTCCGGTTTGTCTACATTGTCACATTGACCTAAGGTGAGCCTTTCTTTCATATAACTAACCCTATTTCGAGATTGTGTATAATGTGTTCGTCTCTCGCTACGTATAGGATGTCCATGGATATTTTGTGCTTTTGTCACTTTGGAGGAACGATTAGAACATCCGGGAATGGCACAACATATGAAGGTGGTCGTATGAAACCAATTAAGATAGCTCCTAACATGACGTTTGATGTCTTGTTGGAGAAGATCGTGTCGTTGTTCCGTCTTGATCGTACACGTTCCGTGGATTTGAAGTTGTTTCACAGAATGGAGGCGAATGGCAGTAGTTATGTGGCAAATGTTGAGTACGATGACGACATACAAGATATTGTTGACTATGCAGGAATGATGGGTTCATCATATCGTCCAATTTTATATGTAACCCATCAAGAGGAGTCATCACCGAATGTCACTCGAGCCTCTACACCAGTCACCCGAGCTTCTTCACCTCTAACTCGTGGTCATGGTGTTGCTACCTTTGATATGAATGACACAATTACTCAGGAAATTGACCGCGTGAGTACCGATGAAGAGTTAGATTTGAATGACACCGAAGATGAAATGGAGAATGCTGAGGAATCTGAGGAACACATTATTTCTGATATACCGTTCTATAATGTCCGTGGTGGTGATGGCTATATCAGAAATGATGAGGGTGCCTACGATGCTGGAGAGGGACTTAGTCTTGCAGAGGAGTTGAGGAACGGGATGACCTTTAAGTCGAAAGCTGACTTGGTCTATTCTGTGAAGATGTTTCACATCAAGCGTCATTACAATTTTCATGTGCACGAGTCAGATAAGTCAGTTTGGGTTGTCCACTGCAGCGAGAAAGAAAGAGGTTGTAAATGGCGTTTGCGAGGTCACCGACGTCCACTAGATGGTCAATTTGTGATTTCTATGGTGGATGCGCCACACACTTGTTTGCATCGTGTGGCTAATCAAGATCATCCTCAACTTGATTGTAATTTCATGGCCCAAAAGTTTCTTAACCAGATAAAAATTTCACCATCCGTAAGAGTCGTAGTTTTGCAGGGCATGATTTCTGAGGATTACGGCTACATGGTCAGCCGCAGAAGGGTCTGGGATGCTAGACGCAAAGGAATAGAGATTGTCTATGGGGACTGGGCCAAGTCCTACAATGAATTGCCGTACCTTTTCAGGGCATTTGAAACTTCCATTCCAGGTACTGTTACAGATTTGGATACTACAGCTGTTGATTCTGGCCTTGTGTTCGAGAGGGCCTTCTGGGCGTTTGGACCTTGTATCAATGCCTTCAGGCACTGTAAGCCTGTAGTTAGTGTTGATGGGACTCACATGTACGGAAGGTACAAGCAGAAGGTTCTTATTGCATGTGGATGTGATGCCGCCAATCACATTGTTCCTCTAGCTTTTGCATTTGTCAACGAGGAAGATGAACATAGTTGGGCGTGCTTTTTGGAGAGACTGCGGGTTCATGTTTTTAGGGATCGTCCAGGGCCTATTTGTTTGTTATCTGATCGTGCACCTGATATTCGTGCAGCCCTACGTAATGATGCTGTGCAGTTTCGTCCTCCATATGTGTATTGGAGGTTTTGCCTACGTCACGTTGCGAGCAACTTCAATGACGTATTTAAGAATCAAATGATGAAGAAGATGATCAAGCGGGCAGGTAGTGTATACTCGCAGTCTAAGTGGCAGATGTACATGGATAAGTTGAAGGAATGGAAAGAAGATGCTCCAAAGTGGTTTGATACACATGCTTGTCCAAAAGAGCAATGGACCATAGCGTTTGACGGTGGATACCGATTTGGTTATACCACTACGAACTTTTCCGAGAGCTACAATGCTGTGTTGAAAGATGCAAGGTGTTTGCCAGTTCCGGTGCATATTACAATTGCATTGGTTACTTCTACGAACGACAGTCGGAGGCATTGGCTATGATAGCGAAAGGTGAAAGATTCACAAAATTTGCCATGAATAAGTTGAAAGCATGGGTGGACCGTAGCAACAGTCATCGCATTACTCGAATACGGGGTGCTCCACTACATCTTTATGAGGTTATCACGGGGCAACGATTGACGCAATTCGGTTTGAAAGGAGGGAAGAAGCATACAATGCTACTTAGTGATCTTTCTTGCACATGTCAGAAATGGCAAGTACACAGGATTCCTTACTCACATGCTTGTGCTGTCTTGTCACATTTGAATGTGGATGTGGAAGAGTACGTGGGTCCATGGTACTCGTGGAATGCTCAGAAAGAAATTTATGATGGTATTTTCTTCCCCATTGGTGATAAAGATAAGTGGCCTAAATTTGAACATGAAGTCGTAATCCCAAACCCAACTAGATTGAGGCCAAAGGGTAGGCCGAAATCTAAACGGATCCACAACGAGATGGATATGAGAGAGTCGGTTGTGCCCTCACAATGTGGATCTTGTCATTCACAAGGTCATGATGTAAGAAATCAAAGACATTCCACCAATAACAAAAATAAGTGTGGTTTATGCAAGGGGGAAGGTCACAATAGGAGGAAGTGTCCAAATCGAAATTTACAAGGTATTTGTTGAATATGTTCGCATCTTTTTATATTATTACATGAATTCTTTGGCAAACTTATCCGTTGAAATTTTTATGCAAATGGAGCCGGGCCCAGCTGATCGTTCAGTCCTTCGTCAGCAGCGCGAGCACCGTTCACGTGCAGTTTGGTTGGGGGATGTATGTATCAAGGTAATTTTTAACATACGATCCTTATTTTTTTTATACTAAAAACTTTCCAATTGTCCCTTTGCAGGTGTCCAGGTGGCTGCGTTGTAGGCGACGAGAGGGTGCACTTCGTCGGACACAGTTGGATGAGAGATTGGTGGAGCACATATACAGAGCGGGCTTTTTTGGGGTACTGCAGCTAGAGTTTATTTCGTTGGACTGGCATTTGTTGACTGCATTAGTAGAGAGATGGCGACCAGAGACGCATACTTTCCATATGCGCCATGGGGAGATGACGATTACTCTACAAATGTTGCTGTTTTGTTGGGTTTGAAGATAGATGGGCTTGCGGTGATTGGACAGACGACTTCGCCGAGCTGGGCGGATCTTTGTGAGAGATTGCTGGGTACTCGACCACATAGACCGGATATAGATGGTGCTCGCCTACGGATGACATGGCTTCGGGACCACTTTTCAGAGCTCCCTGCAGGTGCAGATGCAGATACGATCATCATACACGCACGTGCTTACATTTTGCAGTTGATTGGAGGGACTATTTTTCCCGACAAGTCAGGGAACGAGGTGTCCTTGATTTACTTACCACTTTTGGAGGACTTAGCAGCGTGTGGAGCGTACAGTTGGGGATCTGCTTGTTTAGCCTACCTTTACAGACACATGTGCGTGGCTTCGAAGACAGACGCAGTAGAGATTGGTGGCTCGCTCATCCTCCTGCAGCTATGGGCATGGGAACGATTTCCTCACATCGCACCGGTGGTGCATAGACGTCCGTTGTGGCGCGGTACTCCACTAGGTTGTCGCTGGAGAGCAGAGTTTGACGTCACATCAGAGCCTACCCATGTTGTACGACCTTACAGGGATGCATTTGATCTCCAGACTCCTGAGCAGGTACCATATTAACTAGAACTTTCTATCATATTTAATTTTTGTCGTGACACAACTTATGGAACCTTTATGTGACAGGTTATATGGGAGCCATATACCACTGAGATCATGAGCTCTCTCCCTGCATATTGCCTAGAAGGGCAGGATCTATACACTGCCAGGGTACCACTCATTCATTTCTGTATCGTGGAGTTGTACGTGCCAGATAGAGTCCTGCGCCAATTTGGTTCTTTCCAAGAGATCCCAGTGATATGTGACACATCAACACATCTTCACAGCATTGATCTCCGAGGGAAGACATCCGTTGATTGGGTGCAATACCATGCAAACTAGATGAGATTGTTCACCTTGTGGGACCTAATGAGGATGTGATCCGATTGGTGACAGACACTCGTCGCCTTCTCGATGACTCTATCCAGCGACAATTCAGGGATGGAGTCCATGAAGATGAAGAGGATGAGGAGGGACAAACGACAGATGGCGCATCTTCACAGCATCAAGGACGAGGTAGACGACATGGACGTGTACGCAGAACTCGAGGAGGGCGAACACACCCCCATGTCGAGGACGTACAAGCTTCGGGGGTGGAATATCAAACTCCAGCTGTTGAACGTGAGACAGAAGGAATCCAGCACACTCCACCTGCACCGATGAGAGATAGACATCATAGCGAGGCTGGACCATCGCATCGCCATTCCCCATTACCTCCATTGGATTATGATGTAATGGTTGACGAAGAAATCTCACAAATTGAGCACATTGATCGTGCCAATCTATTGTCTGCCTTCTCAGTTGAGCCCAGTACATCACTTCCTCAACAAGCCCCATTACAGCGTCATTACACACGAAGAAGGCGAAACATTTGATGTTATATGACTTGTACTGTAGAATAGTTCTTGTTTCATGTTGATGTAAACAATGTAACTTTTAAGCATTTGTGATGAATGTTAGACTTATGATGTTACATGTAGTATACTTCTTGTTTCATGTGATGTTTCATGTTGACTTGTTTCATGTTCATGTTGAATTTTTCTCCACATGGTACATATTTACCTAGCAAAACAGCAAGCCACGGACTGTGGCTTGTTGTTTCTGGCTACTGCTTAGGAAGCCGCATTTCCAAGTTGCGGCTTTGGCTGGAAGCCGCATTTCCAAGTTGCGGATTTGGCTGGAAGCCACGTCTTGAAAAGGCGGCTTCCTCTGGCAGAAGCCGCCTATTCAAGAGGCGGCTTCCATGGGGTACTTAACAAAAAAAAGTTCGCCCACCGTATAGGTCGAAAAAGATACCGTATCAGGGGTATACGCGAATTTTTCTCAACAAAGAATGATCTGCATTTGATCTTTTGAACCCTTGCTTCTGAATTAGGTCAGAAAGTTTCTGAAACCATGCCTGCGAGCTTTGTTTAAGGCCATATATTGCCTTGTGAAGTCTACACACCATCTGACTCTCCCCCTCAGCAGCAAACCCCGGAGGCTACTGCATGTAAACTTCTTACTGCAGATCCCCATACAAAAATGCATTTTTTAACGTCAAGCTGATGCAAGGGCCAATCGCGTACCACAGTAACTGAAAGGACACGTAGAGTGGAGTGACGCGCAACCGGAGAAATGTCCATATAATCTGCGTCGTAGGTTTGAATAAACCCACATGCCACTAGCCTTGCTTTGTAACGATCAAATCTACTATCTGCATGATATTTGACAGTAAATACCCAATTACAACTGACAACAGAGGCGCATGGAGGAGCAGAAACCAAACTCCATGTACCCCGTGACTTCAAGGCAGCCATTTCTTCTTCTAAGGCAGAACGCCAACAGCTCCCTTTCAATGCATTCTGATAATTCCGTGGTATTTCCACAGTAGATAAGGCCATAGCAAACCGCTGAAAATCTCCAGTGAAGCGATGGAAAGAAACATGTGAAGCAAGTGGATAGGATGCACATGTACGCTTCTGCTTTCGTAAGGCAATAGGTACATTCAAATCATCAACAATCGTACTCGTTGGTATGCTATCCTCCTGCAGAGATCCCTGCACATGCACATCGTCAGACCCATCGTTAATAATGTTAGATGGACAATCCTGAGGCGTGGTGGACGATTAGCGAGTTCCGTGAGCAGGGACATGACGTCGGGTATAGAATCGTGGTAAAGGTGGCACAGACGGATGTGGAGGAGGTGGTGGTGGTGTGGTGTCGGCGGTAAAGTGGTGCCGGCGGTGGAGTGGTGCCGGCGGTGGAGAGGAGAAGACGAGGGGCGGCAGCGCTGGCGGTGGAGAGAGGAGAAGGGGAGGCCGATGGCGGGAGATGGAGGGGCGGCTAGGGTTTGGGAGGGGCGGCTAGGGTTTGGGAGGGGCGGCTAGGGTTTAGGTTTGGGTGGTGTCTCCGATACCATGTTGGAGGAAATAAGATAATTGTTTATTCCAAAGAACCCTAGGCTCTCTTATATAGAGAAGGCCTATAGGTAAATTACATAAGACGGAAGAAAGAAATAAAATATAATTGAAGAGTACATAAAGACTGGAAATATCTCTACAGGAGCCACATCGCAGCTTGGATGTAGTTCAAAACTTGCAAGGGTTCTCACATGAGGAACGCATGCGAGTAAATAAGCTGATTCGGTTGCATCACTGCACGGATGCAGTCCAAATTCGCAAGGGTTCTCGCATGATGGACGCATGCGAGTAAAGAAGTTAGTCCAAAAGAGGTTGCAAAGGAAGTTGCCGTTTGGTAGTTGGAATATTGACACTTTAACTGGAAATTTGATGGAGATAGTGGATACGATGGAAAGAAGGAAGATTCATATACTATGTCTTCAAGAGACTAAATGGGTTGGAGAGAAAGCAAGGGAGATCGAGATGACAGATTTTAAACTTTGGTATTCATGTGAAGATAAGGGCAGAAACGGTGTTGGATTGGTTGTTCATAAGGATTTGAAGGATTGCGTGGTTGAGGTGCAAAGATTCGGAGATCGGATTATTTTGCTAAAATTGATGCTTGAAGAAGAAATTCTAAATATTATCCTAGTTTATGCACCACAAATTGGTTAGATGAAAGGACTAAACAAGTTTTTTGGAAGGATATGGATAAGATTTTACAAGGAATCCCATAAAGAGAGATGATTTACATAGGTATAGATCTTAATGGACATGTGGGAAAGGATGCTTCAGGGTATGCTAGTGTTCATGGAGGTCATGGTTTCGGGGATAGAAATGAAGAGGGAAAAGTTGTAGAGATATATTTATGTTACGAGATTTATTTCATGTTTCCAATATTGTTACTTAATTCTCTTTACTTATGAATGTCTTATGTAATTTACCCATAGGCTACTATCCTATATAAGAGAACCTAAGGTTCATGGAATAAACAACTCTTTCTATTTTCCCAACATGATATTAGAGCGGTGGTCCTATACCGAAGCTCCCGTACCGAAACCCTAACCCCACCTAAAGTCTCTCCCCTCTCGCACGCCGCCTAGGGCTTACGCCGCCCAGCCCAGGCGGCCACCGCCTAACCCCCTACGGGCTTCCGTTCTCCGCCCAACCCACCCCCCCTGGATCTCCGTTCTCCCTCGTCCAGGCCACCACACGGCCTCCGCTAGCCCCCCCCCCCCCGCGGGTCTCCGTTCACGTCGCAACCCCACGGCCTCCGCCAGGCCCTGCTAGACCCTCGAGGGCCATCTCCCTATCGTTGTGTGGCCCTACTAAACCCTCACAGCCTACGTCAGGCCCTACTAGGCTTTACGTGCCCTTTCTCTCCGACTGGTTGCACCTACTTGCCCTAAAGGTGCCTCCACTCATTCCTTTTTAAGAGGGACGCCACCCTCAACCTTTCTCCCTTGATGAGATTGGTTGCATAAGTCTACATATGCAACCAAATCTCCCTATGTCAGTGCAGACAAACAATTGTCTAGTCTTCAATCCTAGTCTTCTTCAGCTGCCATGTCAGAAAGCAAGGTTGATATTCCCTCTACAGGCGCCTTCAGAGGTTTTGCACCTATAGTAAAGATGGATGGGTCAAACTATGAACTGTGGGCTATGCAGTTCATGAGCATGAGGAAGTCTACAGGTAAGAAACATATTCTTACCGAGGAAGAGCTAGCGGAGAAGACTGGGATTAATGTCTCATGGGAGGTGGATGATGCATATGCCAAGGTTTGGCTTTCAGGCACATAGGCGATAGAGATCGCCAATGACATACTACATCAGCCCACAGCCAAGGCAATGTGGGATATCCTCGCTGCGACTTATTCACAGGCAAAGAATGGGACAAAGATTCTGCAACTTCAGCATGATATCTTCACTATCAAGCAGAATGGTCGTCATCTTCACTCGTTGTATACATCCTTGTGTAGGATGTTCGAGAGGCTCTACAGCTTCATGCCTCTCACTTCTATTCTCGAGCAGCAGAAGACGTATAGGAATGCCACCATGGTCGGTCTATTCCTGGCAGCCCTAGATCTTGAGTATGAATCGACTTGTTCCCAAATTTTGGCAGATTCTACTATTCCTCCTATGGAGGAAGCCTTCCGCCATGGTTTCAGATTTCACGAAATTTCGGCGAAATTTCGGTTTCGACAAGGTACTGAAATCTCGAGCGAAGTGACGATATGAGGGCAGTTTCCAGTCATTTCTTCACAAATGGTGGTCGATATGGGCGAAATGTCATCGAAATATCGTCGAAATTTCGTATCGACAGGGTATCGATACGATATCCGAAACTGATATTTAAACCCTTGCCTTCCGCAGACTCAGTCGGATCATTGTTCCATCTTCTACTGCCAGTCAGACGTCCTCAGCAATGGCGGCTTCCCGAGGTCGAGGAGGATCTTCTCAATTTCATGGTCGCAGACCTAGGGGAAGAGGAGGTCGTGTTCGGCAGGCATGTACTTTCTGTCATCGTCCTGAACATACGGAGGATACATGCTACTCCAAGCATGGATTTCCTGCCTCTGCTCGAGTGGCTGAACAGGTTGACGATCTCGTTGCATGATTGAGGGGCATTATACCTCCTTCCAGTTCTCTGACATCTTCGTCGACCCCTTGGAATCATTCAGATGTCGTTGCTTCAGCCTCCTCCAGTACCTCAGGTAGTACTTATGCACTAACTAACAGTAGTGGACCTAATGCTATAGAATGGATTATGGACTCTGGTGCAACAAATCATTTGTGTGGAGACAGGGATCAACTTACAACCTACAGGCAGGTTCCTCCAGGACGAACTGTGGTTATTGCAGATGGGACTCATTCCCCAATTACTGGACGGGGGAAGATTAGCTTGACTCCCTCTACGCATCTACGGAACGTGTTACATGCACCTGATTTTTCTATGAATTTGTTGTCCATTAGCCAGATTACAAATGATTTACATTGTCGAGCCATTTTTGACCCATCCTCTCTTGTTTTTCACGACATCCTTACGGGCAAGATGATTGAGTATGGTCGTGAGCAGGACGGTCTCTATCGCCTGGTTCGAACTCCCTATGCCGGAATCTCATCTCTACCTGCTGGACCTGTCTCACCTCTTATGTGGCACCTGCGCTTTGGTCTCACCTCAGATCTCACCTCATACGTCCTTTCAATGTGAGGTATGTCAGTTGGGGAAGCATCGTCACTCTGTCTTCCTCAGTCGTCAGGGATGGAGCAGTAGCTCTATTTTTGAGTTGTTCCGTATAGATATTTGGGGTCCCAGTCGTATTCCTGATCACCACGGGCACAGGTTTTATCTAGTTGATGTCGATGATACTCTCGTCTGTCTTGGATTTTTTAAAGAATAAATCTGAAGCTGGAGATGTTATCAAAAATTTCTTGACCAAAGTACAAAATGTTTTTTCTGCATTTGTGAAAATTGTGCGAACTGATAATGCCTTGGAATTTTGTACTAATACTCTCTCCAATTATTTTTCAACCAAGAGAATTATTCAACAAACATCATGTGCCTATACTTCTCAACAAAATGGTATTGCAGAAAGGAAACATCTGCATTTGCTTGATGTTATTAGGATGCTTCTTACTCAGAGTCGTGCTCCTCATTCTTTTCGGGGCGATGTTGTTCTAACGGCATGCTATCTTATTAATCGCATGCCCTCGTCAGTCTTGGGTGAGAAAATTCCTTTCTCTCTTGCCTTTCCTGAAAAGGAATTGTCCTCACTCACTCCTCGTGTGTTTAGCTCAGTCACCTTCGTCCACCAGTTATCTCTAGGGATTGACAAGCTTTCTCCTATAGCTGTCAAGTGTGTTTTTATTGGGCACTCTAGGACACAGAAAGGGTACATGTGTTATGATCCAATGCACAGGAAGTATTACGTTAGTACCGATATCACCTTTTTCGAATCTGTGATGCACTTTTCTCCTACATGTGATCGGTTCACGTCTTCAGACACTAATGATGACATATACATGCCACCACTACCACCATTACCTCCCACACCTCCGCCACCACCACCTCCTTCACCACCACCATCACCACTACCTACGCCACCTCCAATTACTATAACAGTCCCAGTTCCACCATTGCCACACCACTATACCCGTCGGCCTGCTTCTTCTCATGATCACCGCTCATCATCTAGCACGCATGAGGTATGTTCTGATAACACAGTTTCTAATGATGGGTCTAATGGTCTACCTGAGCAGGATTCTTTACAGGAGACAAAGATAGGGTATGTAGATTTGGACCTACCTATTGCGCTATGGAAGCAGAAGCGTAGTTGTGTATCATATCCTATAGCATCCATGGTCTTCTTTGATCGCTTAACGTGTGATTTCAGGAACTTTGCAGTTGCATTATCAGTCGTGGCTATTCCACGGAATTATCAAGAGGCCCTGCAGGACAGTCGGTGGCGTTTGGTTGTGGAAGAAGAGATGACTGCTCTTCAGTTGATAGGCACTTGGAGCCTCATCCCAGCTCCTAATGGAGTGTCTACAACAAGTCGTAAATGGGTGTTTACAGTTAAGCAAAATACAGATGGTAGCATCGACAAATACAAGGCACACCTGGTTGCACGGGGATTTACTCAGACATACGGGATGGATTATCTTGACACATTCTCACCAGTTGCTCGCCATTCCACTTTACGTATTCTTCTTTATGTTGTTGTGGTTAGAGATTGGTCGTTGTTTCAGTTAGATGTCAAGAATGCATTTATAAATGATGACCTTCAAGAGGAAGTCTACATGCAATAGCCACATGGATTTGTTGTTGTGGAGGAGTGTTCACAGGTGTGTAGAATTCATAAGGCGGTCTATGGCCTTAAGCAGAGTCCGAGAGCTTGGTTCCAGAAGTTTTCAGACTTATTTGAGAAACAGGGGTACGAACGTTCGAATGCAGATCATTCCTTTTTATACAGAAAACAACCAGAGGTATAATTGCTATTATGGTGTATATTGATGATATTCTTATTGCAGGAGATGAAATACATTGAATCAAGAGGGCAAAAAAATTCTGAGTCGTGAATTTGTCACCAAGGATCTTGGAGCTCTTAGATACTTTCTGGGACTGGAGTTTGCCAGAAATCAACAAGGGCTTGTGATGACCAAAAGGAAATACGACACTGATTTGCTAAGTAACACGGGAATGCTTGGATGTCGACCTGCCACCACACTCATGGATCCAAGCATGAAGCTATATGATGATGATACTGATGAGGTTGATAGGAGGAGATACAGAGAGTTGGTAGGAAAGCTCCTTTATGTTACAATTACCAGACCTGATATTCCTTTTGTTGTTAGTCGGGTGAGCCGGTTTATGGAGCAACCGCGTCAGGTTCATATGGATGCTATACAGATGATACTCAGGCATCTTAAATTATCTCCAGGTGCAAGTCTACTATTCAGAAAAGGCAAGGAGGTCACCATCTCAGCATACGTAGATGCAGATTATGCACGATGTCCAAAGGATAGGAAGTCCACAACTAGATTTGTTGTATATGTTGAAGAGTCTCTTGTCTCAAGGAGGAGCAAGAAGCAAACTGTTGTAGCCAGATCTAGTGATGATGAGTCTGAATATAGGTTATGGCCCAGGTTAGTACAGAAATGATGTGGGTTCGAGCTGTTCTTGCAGATCTAGATATAGAGGTTCCCCTTCCTATGGGACTAGAATGTGACAATCATGTTGCTATATTTATTGCAAATAATCGAACATTTCATGAATGCACCAAGCACATCGAAGTTGATTGCCACTATATACGAGATATGATTCATAAGGGTTTTATTTCCACATCTCATGTCAACTCAGGGGACTAGACTGCAGATATCTTCACCAAGGCCTTACTCAGATGACCTTTTCAGAAGTGCTCGTCCAAGCTGAGCATGATCGACATCTAGGCTCCATCTTGACAGGGAGTGTAGAGATATATTTATGTAACGAGATTTATTTCATGTTCCCAGTATTGTTTCTTGATTCCCTTTACTTATGAATGTCTTGTGTGATTACCCATAGGATACTCTCCTGTATAAGAGAGCCTACAGTTCATGGAATAAACAACTCTTTTTATTTTCCCAACAAAAGTCATTCTGAATTTTGTAACGGCATATGATCTGTTCATAGCAAACACTCTTCAAGAAGAGGGAGGGGCATTTAATTGCTTATAAGAGTATCCCAACTAGAACACAGATAGATTACTTTGCATTGAGGAGAAGAGATCGGTTGTGTTGTAAATACTGCAAAGTGATCCCAGGAGAGAGTTTGACAACCCAACATCGCTTGTTAGTCGTGGATGTGCAAATAAAAGGGCTGGTAAAGAAAAGGAGGGTTCCCAAGATCACTAGAACTAGATGGTGGAATCTTCAACTGAAGCAATCGAGCTTCAAGGAGAAGGTTTTAGAAGACTCGTCTTGGGATTGTAGAGGAAGTACAAATGAGATATGGGAGGCGGTAGCATCTTCTATCCCGAAAGGTACCCGAAGAGATGCTAGGTGGGTCAAAGGGAGGAGCTCTAGGTCAAAAGGAGGCTTGGTGGTGTAGTGAAGGGGTACAAGAGAAGTTAAAAATTAAAAGAGCGTGCTTTAAAGCTCTGTCTAAGGATAGAAAGAGGAAACTATCACAAACTACAAAATAGCAAAGAAGGAAGCAAAGAAGGTTGTAAGGAAACTAAGTCAAAAGCTTATGAAGTTTTGTACAAAAATCTCGACTCAAAGGAGGGCCAGAAGGATATATGTATGTTGGGCCAAAGAAAGAGAAAGAAAGACCAAAGACCTTTCTCAAGTGAGATGCATTAAGGATGAGGAAGGTCACGTGCTTGTAACTCAGAAGGATATAGAGACTAGATGGGAGCAGTATTTCCATAAACTTTTCATTGGGGAAGGAAATAGAGAGATCACTCTGGGTGATCTAGCTAGTAGTGAAAGTTACTTGTATCGTGCAAGCTATAGACGAATACAAAGGTAGAGGAGGCTTTGAAGGTTATGAGACCTGGGAAAGATGTAGGACCAGATGACATCCATGTAGAAGTATGGAGAGTTTTAGGTGAACATGGTTTGACTTGGATTACGAAGCTATTCAATGTTATTTGGCAAAGCAAGAAAATGCCTGAAGATTGGAGGAGTATCGTGGTGCCTCTTTATAAGAACAAATGAGACATTCAAAATTATTCAAATTACAGAGGTATCAACCTGATGACTCACACTATGAAAATTTGGGAATGTATGATCGAAAGAAGGTTGAGGCAAGTTTCCAAAGTAAAAGAAAACCAATTCAGATTTATGCCATGTCATTCAACTATTGAAGCCATCCATTTGCTGAGGAGAATAATGGAGATTTATGGAGCTAAAAGGAAGAACCTCCATATGATTTTTATTAATTTGGAGAAGGCTTATGATTTTTTCCCACGAGAGATATTATGGAGAGTTTTAGAGAAGAGACAGGTACTTGTCCTATACTGTTGGTGGAAAACATTTCTCTATGTATTCCATAGAATCCTAGGCTCTCTTATATAAGAGGGCTTATGGGTAAATTACATAAGAGGATATCAGGAAAATAAAAAATAGAATAAACGATACACTGACTACATAATTATCTCTACATTCCCCCTCAAGACGGAGCATAGATATCAATCATGCTCAGCTTGGAAGAACATTTCTGGAATGGTCCTCTGAGCAATGGCTTGGTGAAGATGTCGGCAGTCTGCTCCCCCGAACTAACATATGAAGTAGAAATCAGGCCCTTCTGGATCATATCTCTAGTGTAGTGGCAGTCTACCTCGATATGTTTTGTCCTTTCATGAAAGGCTGGATTATTGGCAATGAAGAAAGCAGCTTGATTATCACACTGTAGCTACATGGGTAGAGGTACATGTATATGCAAGTCTTCTAGTACAGCTCGAACCCACATCATTTCAGTGCTCGCTTGTGCCATGGCTCTATATTCAGACTCAGCACTAGATCTAGCCACAACAGTTTGTTTCTTGCTTTTTCAAGAAACCAGAGAACTGCCCACAAAAACTGCAAAGCCTGACGTAGACTTTCGATCCTTAGGGCATCCTGCATAGTCTGCATCCGCACATGCCGAAATAGATAAATCTGTGTCCTTCCTAAATAGCAATCCTGAGCCTGAAGAAGACTTTAGATACCTTAGTATCACATATATGGCATCTATATGTATCTGTCTTGGTTGTTCCATGAACTGGCTCACTTGACTTACTGCAAAGGCAATATCACATGCACCTATCACCTGCAGGCGATAAGTACATAACTGACTCAAAAAAATGTAACATCAGCACTGACGAAATATTTCCTGCTTACAGGATCATAACAACGGTAGCCCTTCTAAGTCCGAGAGTAACCCACAAAGACACGCTTGACAACTCTAGGTGAGAGTTTGTCAAGCCCATGAGACAATTGGTGCACAAAAGCAACAGCACCAAAGACAGGAGGGGTAAGGGAAAATAATTCTTGCCTGACCAAAAGAGGAATCTTCGCACCAAGTACCGAGGACGGCATACGATTCACAAGGTAACAGGCTGTAAGAACGGCATCCCCCCAAAAAGAAATAGGTGCACAACTATGTATAAGCAGGGTTCGAGTAATATCACGAAGATGACGATGTTTCCTCTCTGCAACACCATTCTGTTGAGATGTGTAAGCACATGCGGTTTGATGAATAATGCCTTTTGACGAAAAGAAATGGGAGAGAGAGCGAGTGCAAAACTCCAATGCATTGTCCGTACGAACATATTTGACATGAGAGGAAAAAACATTCTGCACTTCAGTTATAAGATTTCTAATAACATTCCCTGCTTCAGATTTATTCTTTAATAGAAATACCCACGACACACGAGAAAAGTCATCAACTACAACAAGATAAAACATGTGTCCCTGATGATTAGGAACACGACTCAGACCCCAAATATCAACATGAAACAATTCAAACAGAGAGCTACTGCTCCGACACTGACGACTAGGGAAGCTAGCTCGATGGTGCTTTCACAACTGACAGGCTTCACACCGAAAAGAAGAACTTGGAGAAATCTGAGGCAAGAGATGACGCATCTTCTGAAGCGGGAGGTGACCAAAGCGTAGATACCAAGTATATGAAGAGACGAAGAACTAGAATCCGTAGACCAAAAAAGAAGTGTCTACATAAACTGTATAGGATTTGAGTGCATATGTAGACGTTACACACTCAAATCCATGAAGAGAGAGAAACCGACAGAGAAGTGGATGCTGTCGTTGGAGAGGGTCGGGCGGGAGAGGGGCCCAGCGGTGAAGAAGGGGCTCGGTGGTGGAGGAGGGGGGGGGGTCGACGGGGGGAAGCGTTCTAGGGTTAGGGTTTTGGCTCTGATAACATGTTGGTGGAAAAGAGTTCTCAATGTATTCCATAGAACCCTAGGCTCTCTTATATAGAGAGGACCCATGGGTAAATTACATAAGAGGATATCAGGAAAATAAAAAATGAATAAATGATACAATGACTACATAATTATCTCTACATATACATTAACCCCATAAAGGATACGTATGATAGGGCTTTATCTTGTGTAAGGATCCAGTCTATGAAGACTGTCTATTTTGACATCAACATTGGTTTACATCAAGGTTCAGCTTTGAGTCCATTTCTTTTTACTTTGATTATAGACGAGTTGACAAGTCACATTCAGGATGAAATACCTTGGAGTATGTTATTTGCTGGTGATTTTTTTTGAGATGATATTGTGTTGATTTATGAGACTCGAGATGGAGTAAATGAAAAGCTTGAGGTCTGGAGACATGCATTGGAGACTAAAGGATTTCGTATGTGCACCTTTGATGGAAGCAATGGTGAAGGAATCGAGGTGAAGATTAGTGATGATAACATTTGGAAGAGAGATTCTTTTAGATACCGGGGATCTATTTTGTAACATGATGGGGAAATTGATGAAGATGTTACTACTAGAATAAATGCAAGCTGGCTAAAGTGGAGAGGAGCCTCTAATGTTCTCTGTGATAAGAAAATTCCTTTAAAAATCAAAGGAAAGTTTTACAAAGCAGTTGTGAGACATGTTATGCTCTATGGATCTGAATGTCGGCATGTGAACCATAGATATGTGCAGAGAATGGATGTAGCAGAAATGAAAATGCTAAGGTGGATGTGTGGACACACGTAAAGATTGGATTCGGAATGATGCAATCAGAAAGAAAGATGGTGTAGCTCCGATTGAGGATAAATTGCGAGAAAACCACTTAAGATGGTTTGGTCATTTGCAAAGAAGGTCAGCCGATGCACCAATTAGGAGATCCGAGTTTTGGGAGGTTGAGCTGGCTAAGAGAGGACGAGGACGGCCCAAGAAGTGTTGGAAGGAGACTATACGAAGGGTTCTTAGTTTTTTAGATATTAGCCCGAGATTGACCCAAGATAGATCTGAATGGAGGCAAAGAATCCATGTAGCCGACCCTACTTAATTGTGGGAAAAGGCTTTGTTGTTTTTGTATAAGAAACCCTAGACTCATGGAATAAACACAACAATTCATTTCCTTCTCCACATGGTATCAAAGCAGTGGTACTAAATCGAGGCCTGTACCAAAAAGCCACCCCTACCACTAGCCTTTGTCCACCTCTCTCCTTGTGCAGACCCTTCTCCCTCGTTTAAGGGTCTCACGTGAGGCCCCAATGACTCCAGCCAGCACCACTTGTGCCGCAAGCTCCTCATTTGAGCGCATCCAATGCTGTCGACGCTCCCCTCCGGCACCATCGGATGCCTCCAGCACCGCCAGCGCTCTCTCCAACGTCGCCAACACCTACAACCTCTCTCCAATGCCGTCAATCTCTCTCCAGCACCTCTTGTATGTTCTTATGTGTTGATTCTTCATAGTTCAGACCTCTTACACATATGTGCTTGAGTTTTAGGGCACTTTTCAGCTCTCACATGCATTCTTGATATACCACGGGACCTTATTGATCTCTATATCTGACCACCATGACATCTATTTCTATTGAGACAAAACCCTTGTCCACTATCAAGATGGCACAAGGTACTACTATCAAACTTAAGGGCACTGGCCACTATGTGCTATGGCCTCGTTCTTTCAAGGTATTCATTGGTGGTCAGCAGAAAATCAATATACTGACTAAAGATCCTCAAGATGAGAAGGATAAAGACTATGACAACTGGTTCACAGACAACTACCAGGTTATCAACTAGATGACCAACAGCATTGAGGCACATATTGCCTTAAATCTTCTTTTCAAGGACACAACCAAGGAGATGTAGAAGGATCTTGAGCAGACGTACTCTCAGAAGACGACGAAGTCATGTCTTTCTGACATCTACAAGCAAATTTGTTCTGCATCTCAGGGTGACTCTACCTTAGTTGAGGACTACATGCATCTCACTAACATGTACGAGGATCTGGTGATCTTTCAGCCCTCATGTTGTACCAAACTTGTAGAGGAGCGTTCAGGCTGGCAGGTGTATCGCTTTCATGATGGCATGCATCCTAGATATCAGACAGTAAAGGAGCAATTTCTAATACCCGACGCACTACCACAACAACAACAACAACAAAGCCTTTTCCCACAATTAAGTAGGGTCGGCTTAATTATTCTTGAACGACTCAAAGAACTGGAGACGCCTGCTGCACGGCCTTCGACTTTACCTCTCGTTGAGAACTCTGCTTACATTGCATTAGAGGAGGACAGAGCTTTCAAGGAGGTTGTGGATGTGACTCTAGCTGCGATCGTCGACGAGGTTTTGGTTGTGGGCATGACCTGGGTCGTGGTCGTGGACGAGATCATATTGCTCCTTAGTACCCATAGTGCCCTCATTATGGTGGTTGGAAGCCTGGAACCATCCGTCTTAACGATGTTGGCAGAAGTCTGACAAGCCTCCTTATCTAACTAATAGTGCTTATGAGGACGCGGCAATGTATAGACGAGGCGACTCCTACTATGAACCCCAGTGGAAAGATGGTGCATCTCAATGATGCAGATTACTCTTGTTTGATGCAAATTCTCCATACTCCTCAGCTCGCTTCTTCTTCCAATGAGACTACCATTGCTGCCTTGGCCGCCCCTTCATGTACAATAACCAAATCTACAACCCCTCCTGCTCCCGCTTAGGTCATTGACTCCCGAGCCTCTACTCAGCTGATCAGAGAATGTATCCAAACCCTCTTTCTCGGGGAAGTCGGTTTGAGTCGTCAATGGGACTCACTCGCATGTTACTACCGTTGGAATCATGGAGTTCTCCTCAAGCTCTGACTGTCTAGGTTTCACTATATCCCTGATTTCCCTCTCAATGTAATGTTTATTCATAAGATTTGTGTTGAGCTTAACTGGCGTGTGATATCTGATGAATTCTATTGCTATTTTCAGGACATCCGGACGAGGCATATTTTTGATGGGAGCATGAGAAGATTGGCCTCTATTATCTTTTTTTAAGCCAACCAAGGTGGAAACAATCAAAGGTACCCGCCCCAGAAATGCATTAGAAAGGGGAAAATTAAAGTATAGAAAACAGAAAGCAAATTACAAGAGCAAGGTCTCTACAAGACCTTTCGCCTGGACACAAACATTCTCCCTATAAAACCTCTGTCCCGAAAAAAGCAGGGCATTCCTAGCCAACCATATGGCCCACACGATAGCCACGAGTTGGAGCAACTCTCTCCTCGGACGATGTTTGGCAAGGATTAAGGTCTTGCAGAAAGAGAGCAGGCTCCGCGAACCAACCCAGGCCAGATCTGAATCCACCCAAATAGACCTTGACACGTGACAAAGGAAAAAGAGGTGCTCAACTGATTCAATCTCGTTGCCACAGAGAAGGCACCTATCCAAGACCGTCCCAAGAAGTCTGGCACATCGATCACGCGTCATCAATCTCTTATGCCTGAGGACCCACATGAAGAAGTGTTCTGGGAGCCCAAACCCCCACAAGAAACGGCAGTCCCTGACCAACTCAGCCGACTGTAAAGGAGGCGGTCTGCAGATTGCCACATACGCCCTCCTGACCGTGAAGAATCCTCCCCTCCACACCCAGTGGTCCCTCTCCCTGAACGGACCTCCAATAGCTCTCAGAGAGTCAAGCAGGAGTAGAAACTCGTCAAGACGCTGGTCGGAGAAGCTAGTACGAAAAAGTGGCATCCAGTTTCCGTCGTTCCAGCAGGAGGCAACCCGGACATCACGGACAGCAGCAAGGGCAAACAAGCGCGGAAAACGTGTACAAAGCTTTCCCCCACCCGACCAATCGTTCATCCAAAACGTGAAGATCTTACCATTGCCCAAAATTGGCCTAAAAAGCCCCCGGAAGCGAGGAAGGATCGACATGATACCCCTCCAGAAAGGGGAAGGTGCGAGGCCAGGACCACAGTTCTCCGGAGAGGCACCGGTCGTCGAGTAAATCCGACGGATAAGCTCGGTGCAGAGATCGACACTGCTCCCCCAAATCCTGCTCACCCATCTCAACAACAGTGCCTCATTCACCGCGTCAAGGCGTCTGACCCCAAGGCCTCCCTCGCCCTTCGGAAGGGTGATGGTCTTCCAATTGACAAGGTGCATGACAGCATCGTCCTGGCCGTTCTTGCCCCACAGAAATTTCCGCATTAATCTCTCGAGTCTCGTACAAACGCCAACCGACATGAGGCGCGTGGATATGAAGTAGATCGGAATCGCAGAAATCACTGCTTTCAGTAGCACAAGACGTCCTCCCTTAGAGAGGAGCGAAGATCTCCAACCCGTGAGCCTCTTCTCCAACTTCTCTACAACTGGTAACCAATCGCCCAACTTTGTTCTACCACAAGTCAGGGGAACCCCCAAGTAGCGGATGGGGAGAGTGGCGCACTCCGAACCAAGCGCCCGAATGCAGTTGCGCGCCTCCTCAACAGATAAAGCAAACGGAACCACGGTGGACTTGTTGACATCCTGCGTTAGCCCCGACATCTCACCAAAAAGGCCAAGGGTGACCGCCATGGTGCCAACCTCATCTCTGCCACCTTCAATGAAGAAGATGGTGTCTCGGCGTACTGGAGAAGAGGAATTCTATGCCCTCTCTCGAGTAGCCGCTCGTGAGCCCAATATCCTGCACCCAAGTCACAATGCAGGAAAGAACGTCTGAAACGATGATGAAAAGCAGAGGGGCAAGCAGGCATCCCTGCCGGACACCCCTTTATGGCAGGAAAAGACCACCCTCCGAGTGGCCATTCACGAGAATAGCGAGCGACGTGGTCGTGACGCACCGTTTCAACCATGAAATCCAGAGCTTGGGAAACCCCGCCTATACAGAGCCGCACAGAGAAATTGCCAGTCCAAAGTATCATAAGCCTTTGAGAAATCAACCTTACAGAGCATCGCCGCCACTCTACATCTCTTCCAGTCAGCAATAATCTCTGAAGCAGTGAAGTCAGCAATCTGCCGCCCAGGAATAAAAGCCGACTAGAATTGGGAGATAATGTGCTCAAGAACCATGCTTAATCTGATAGCAGAACCTTATCCACAATAAGGTACAGAGCATTGGACAACGCAATCGGTCTGAAATCCTCAATATTGTCGGTCGCCTCGCACTTTGGCAAGAGAAAAATGAGAGCCTTATTGAGCCTATTAAACCCCGCATTGCAGCGGCAAAACTCCAGTAAGACCTCCAGCACCTCGGCCCCCACCAAGTCCCATAAGTCTCTATAGAACGAGACAGGGAAACCGTCCAGCCCCGGAGCACCGTCGCAGTTCAGAGTCCAAACCGCGGCCTTCACCTCCATCATCGTGAACCCATGGACCAAGCTAGCAGCGTGCGCGGCAGAAAGTTGCACGGCGCCCATCCCTGTCCACCTCCAGCGACTGCGCGGGCCTCTTGCGGAGAAGTCGTGAAAGTGGTTAGCAATCACCCTACCCATCTCTCTGTTGCCATCGATCCAAACGCCACCAATCACAAGGGATCGGATGGAATTACTATGCCGCCTCCCATTAGCAACTCTGTGGAAAAAAGCGGTATTAGCATCACCTTCCTTGACCCAAGCATGCATGGACCTCTGCCGCCACTCCATCACACGCTTCAAGTCCTCACCTGCAATCTTCCATTGAGCCACTGCCCTAAGCTCCAATTCAGCGGCATTCAGAGGCCGATCATCCTCCAAGGTATCGAAACGGCTGACCTCCTCCTCAGCCATCACCCTAGCCGAGCGGCGGGCCTCCCTAGAAGCACGCTTGAATTCGCAGAGCCGACCGCGCAGGGAAGCCAGCTTCTGCGAGAATCTTGCAGCAGCGGAACTAGAGACAGAAACCGAGGCCCAGTGAGAACAGACCATGTCCTGAAAGGAGCTCCACAAGCCAGGCCTTCTCATAGCGAAAAAAACCTCTCGGCAGCGAGAGCTCACCCGAGTCCTAAAGAATCAGAGTGTGGTCCAAGATCGATCTTGGCATACTAACCAAGGACAGAGGGAAGAGCTCGATCAACTCCGAAGATGCCAGGAAACGGTCGAGACGAGAGCGAGATCCGGAGTTCCGCCAGGTATATTTTGTGCCAGCCACGTCTAAGACCTCCAGATCCAGAGAGTCCGCAAACTGCGCAAAATCCGCCGAACCAGGGTCTTGACCGCCCCGAAGTCTCTGTCGATCCGACGAAAGAAGCGTGACGTTAAGTCCCCACCAATCAACCAAGCAACCTCTGGGAAGCCGCTCTAGTTGCGCAAAGGTCTGACCATAGCTGATGCCGCAAAGAATGCTGACATGGCCCATAAACGCAAGAAAGAGCGAAGACATTATTCGAGCACAGACACTCCAGAAGCACAGTGATGGCGTGGGTGCCCTTAAGCTCCGCCTGCATTGCAAAGGCGAAACTCCTCCAAGCCACAAGCATACCACCCGCAGAACCCACAGCCCCCAACGACGAATGCTCGTTCAGCAGACCCACGTCAAAAGTGCGCCAGATCAAATCAGATATGGTTTCCAGCTTTGTCTCATGTAAGAAGACAATATCGCAGTCCCATTCCAAGAATCCCGACCCCAGCATCTTCCTCTTAATCGGGTCACCTAGACCCTCGTGTTTCACGACAAAATCTTCATTTAGAACTGTAAAAAGACCCATGTGTGCGTACAGCACCCGCCCGCTCTGCTACCAACGCCTTCGCACGTTTCCTTCTCCTAAACTTTTCCCAGGCCTCTTGTCGCTTGCCGAGACGGGTCTAGAGTCAGTTCCTTCCGCAGCAATGACCTGGCCCAGGGACCTGACGTCAAGCAGACGGGAGGAGGGTCCCTCGGTACAGACGGGTGGAGAGTTCCCACTCGAGCCATCAAACAAACACATCGAAGCAAGGCGTGAATTAGAAAGCACGGCCAGAGAGGGAGCAGGTATCATGGTTGCAGCATAAGTACTCGAATCACAGGAGCACCACAGCTCCGGACTCGCAGACAAGTTGAGATGCAGAGGAACAGCAGAAGCTCGTGCCGCGGACGAAAGAGGGGCCTGATTAAGCTGGTCCGCATCCAAAGAGCGGACTCATCCGCGAGGAGGCGCTGCCAAGCTAAACAGATCTAGAGCGTCCGCGACCGAAAGGAGCGATAGAACCAGGCTCCCGCGCCCAGAACAAGAAAACAAAAGATCCTCTCAAAGGATCCGAGAGGGAGGGTCCGCACCCGAATAATTTGAGAGCAGAGGACCTGGGCATTGACCCTCCCCCACAACCCAAGGAAGGTCAAACGTTGCAGCTGCACCATCAATAATCTGAGGAGGCATTTCAAGAGCCTCCTCGTTGCATGCCTCGAAGACTGTGCCAGGGACCATTTCAACCGACCGTTCAGAACCCAGGGAAGAAGCGGAAGAGTCACCACCGGGCACCGCCCATGACGGCGGAGGCGGAGGATCGAAGAGGCGGATCTCCAGGCGGAAGGAGAAGCGACCGACGGCCAAGATCGATTCAGAGACGAGGGGCACGTCACCGGAGCAGTCCATCGCAAGCAAAGTAATGGCAGGATCAGAGCCTGGAGTCGTGCCCTCTTCCAAGACTCGGACCACTGAGCCCAGGTGCCCCAAGGCAGACCTTAAGATTTTCAGATTTCGGGAGAGAAACGAAACCCCCCTCACCTCCGCAACCCGCGCGACGGAGCGATTTGGGGAACCATCAGCAAAACGCGGCAGCCTCCACTCAACGACATCCCCAACAGAACCCAACAGAATCTCTCTTCGATGCCCCACCAAGCCACGGACACAGCACCTTCCAAGTCCCAAAGGGACCACATCCCCTATGAATGCATCGCCAAACAGGAGCCTGAGTTCCGCCTCAATTGACGCCGCAGAAGCGGAGACATTCCTCAAGGAACCCACGAGGAGGCCGGCCAGCCCACCCACTCCTGAGGAGACCAGAACCAAGTTGGACCCTTCGACTAGCGGGGAAACCACCAACTGAGGATGGAGAGGTTCCTCCACCGCACGCGGCAGAGCAACCAACCAACCTCGGCTTATGGACAGCGGCAGCACTCTGCAACGAACAAGATACATTTCGATGCCCGACAAGTCCACACGAGAAGCATTTCGGAGGAAGCGCACATGCCGAAGCCAAGTGCCCTCGACCACCGCATCGGAAACATTTCTTCCCAGGCTTTCTGTGTGAAATGAACGTCCAGTCCGCCCCGACCTCTTCTCCCTCCGCCTCGCAACCACGGACCGCCTCCCCCACGCCAAACGCCCCTTTACGCCGCCAAACTCTCTTGCCCCTTTTGATTTCCCACCGGACTTGCTCTCTCCTACGCCTATCGCCCATCCCCCTAGTTCCCTTTTAGTGTTGGCCTCTATTATCTTGACATGCCCTCGAATTCTAAGTTTGCCAAAACTGCATCCATCTCCGAAGGCCTGCTCGTATGGCATCTGCGCCTTGGACACCCTTCCCTCAAGGCTTTCTTCATGATGTTCCCTGAACTCTCTACCCTGAAGCCCTTTCAGTGCGAGGCGTATGAGTTCGAAACACATCATTGGGCTTCTTTTTCAGTTCATGTTGAGTCGTGTCATACCACTCTTTTTGTTCTTGTTCATTCTAATGTTTAGGGACCTTGTCTGGTCCGAACTTTGAGTGGTCATCGCTATTTTATTGTCTTTGTGGATGATTTTAGTAGATCCTCTTGGGTTTACCATATAAATGAATGTTCAGATATTTATAAAATTGTTAGAAATTTCTTTCAATATGTCAAAACTTCTTTCTCTACATGTGTCAAAATTATTCGAACTGACAATACACTTAAGTTCATCCAACAGGGCTTAACGTCTATCTTTACCTCTCAGGGGGTTGTTCATCAAACATCTGATCCAAAAATCTCTCATTAGAAAATCACGCGACCTAGGAGCCACGCGCGAGATCGAAGGGGGCGCCAGATGCGAATCGACGTCCCTTCCGCTCCCGATTGCGCAATCTTCGGAAGACATACCATCACCCGGAGAAGGCGTAACGTCTCCCGCAGTTTCCGCCGCGGAAACACGGCCCCCAACATCGTCATGTCCTGCCACGTTATCCTGCAACGCCACGTCAGCCAGAACCGCGGAAAGCAGATCGTCACCCGCAGTCCCCGCCACGAAAGCAACCTCCGCCCCGACCTCCTTCACCGACACGACCTCCCGGCCCGCCACACATGGCTAGGGTGGAGCATTGGGCTCGAACCGGCCCAACCCGGGAAAGCCCGGCCCGAGCCCATCAATTTTCCATGGGCCTTGGGCCGGGTCGAGGCCCGCTTTTTTCAGCAAACTGAGGACCCGGGCCCGGCCCAAGGCCCGCGTGTTCGGGCTCGGGTTCGGGTCGGGCTCGGGCTTGGGTCGGGCTCAACCCGAACTTATTTTGATTCCATGAAGTTGCACTTTGATTCCAATTTATTTTTATGGATATAATTCATCCATAATACATGAATATTGTATGTATTGTTACAATATAATATTACTATTGATGTATGAAGGAAATATTGGATGTATTATGACTATAAATCCGTATCCCCTTATTTAGTTCTAATACGATATTTTGAAATATGAGGGCCCGGGACCGGCCCACTTGTACTTCGGTTCGGGCCCGGCCCGGCCCAAGTATAATATTTTTGAAAAATGAGGACCCGGGCCCGACCCATTTGTATGTCGGGTTCGGGCCGGGCCCGGGCTTTTGCGGGCCGGGTCAGGGTCGGGTCAGGGTCGGCCCGGCCCAATGCTCCACCCTACACATGGCGGCGGCGGTGGAACGGAGATGAAGATCCTCAGTTGGAAGGAGAACCGCCCCATCTGTAAGACCGCCTCCGATTCGGATCCCTCACCACGCGAGCATTCCATCAGAACCAACGTGAGGTCCGGGTCGGACCTCGGGAGGCTGCCATCAGCCACAATCCTGATCACCGAGCCAATATGCTTTAGGGCCAGGCACAAGACCCCGACCGACCTCGAGAGAAAGGGAACTCCGCGGACCTGCGCCAGTCGAACCTCTGGGCAGTCGAAATGGCCGTCCGCGAACCAGAGGGTCCTCCAAAGAAGAGCCCCGCTCGTCTCGGAAGCCACAAGCGCCTTCTTCTGCTGGAGCGAAAGGCCACGAGCGCAAACCCAGCCAACCCCCAGCCAAACCACGTCCCCCTTGAAATCTCCACCGACGCACCGAGAAACCTCGTCCGTCGTCGAAAACCCGGCAGGCGAAGCTCCGAGCAACACACCGATCATAACACCATCAAAACCGCCCCTCGATTCACAGGCGCAAATGGAAGTCCTTCGCCGCTCCCCGTAGAAGCCTTTTGCCGCCCCCCGAGGAATCCATTTCGTGTCCTGCCCAGCAAGAGAGCACCCCCCCAGCAGAGCCGACCAGGCTGCCAACCACGCTCGATGCATCCACCAAAGTTGGACAGCTAAGCCTCCGGTGACCAGGGGATTCGCAGGCGAAGCACCTCGGGGGAAGCAGGCAGGAGGGTGTGAGATGCCCTCGCTCCCCGTATCGGAAGCATCTTCTTCCCGGCTTCCGATGGGAGACCATTCTCCAAGCGTCATCGCCACCCCACTCAACGTCCGGCTCCATCCTCCCTTCGAAATTTTCTTGTTTTTCAGATCATAGACTTATATGTTTAACGACTATTAATTATGTGTTATTATAAATAGTTTATTGGTGGGGATTACATGGTATGGAAACACCACATTTGAAGGTGTTAGAAAATCGGAAGCGGAAGCGTAAACATGGAAAAGATAAATAACAAGAAGAACAGCGGGATTTTTACGTGGAACCCTACTCCGTGAGGAGCGGGATGAAACCACGGGAGAAGCCCTCAAAGGGGCGGATACTTTATTCCTTTTTCTCAATGGATACAGGAGGTATGGGGCTCCTTATATAGCCTCTCCAGAGCCTCCAAGTCCCACCATTGGACGATGTGGGACTAAACACTGGATGGGGTAAATGGATCTCCTCCAGGATCCATTTACCCTGCTACAACACAATGGGCGCATACAACGAATGCTCCAACACTCCCCCTCAAGCTGGAGCATGCAATGCTCAGCTTGGACAAATAGAAATAAACTCAACTCAACGCTACAGGACACTACGGACAATATCAACCCAACGGGCACATTGCTGCAGTCGAGGACATTGCTTCTCATGCCGTGCAGGTGAGGAGGACGAACGGGCTGGAGTGTGAGTTAACTGAAGACTCAGAATCTGACCATCGAGTCTGAAACTGCGCCTGAAGTCTCCTCGTCGGAGAACTGGGTCTCTCCCATCAGGCTCAGAGAATGGTGCACTGCTCTGGTATACCTATGATACCACATGAAAACCCTTGGCCTCAAGGGAATGGTCCTCTGCTCTGGAATCCCTATGGCTCACACGAAAACTCTGGCCTGACAACAAGAAGAATGATAGGGACCTCGAACAAATGATGGCAACATATGCTCATATGAAAATGACCGCACACTCGTGCGTGTCTGAAACTGGACTCGAAACCTTCTGACGTCGAGTCTGAACAACTGAATCTGTAGAGTCTGAACAATGTGCACTGGCCTGGAATATGAAGATCTGACATCTGGAGCATCTGAATAGATCTGTGACTCTACATATACTCCCCCTTTCTCCCATACTTGTCGGAACACAGAGAAATCGACAAATTTGGGAGAAGACAAGATAATATGGGGGGTAAAATCAAAACTATTTAGTCGATCACAAAATCTTCTTCGGCTTTTCAAAACATCAAAAAAAATTCTTACGGCTTTTCAATAATATATTTTTTTAATAGCCGCCATGATTTTTTTGTTTACATAAGCCGTTCAACTTCTTCTTTTTTTTATACGGCTCTTTTTTTTAACAATTTTTTTTAATGCGTACGGCTTTTTTTATACGTGCCTTTTTTTCTACGAAGCCCTTGGGCCCTTCTCTCTTTCTCCCTTTTGTTTATAACTTCGGCCCACATCTGGGCCCAAATCAACCCCTCCTTTTTTTTAAATTCACAGCAGGCCCATTTAAGTATCACAATACATTTCCCCATATTTTTTTTAATAAAAATCCGATACCATATTAGGGTTCCCTCACGGCAACCCTCCTCGTATGAAGCCCGCAGCAACCATCGTGGAAAACGCGCCGCTGAAGCACTTGTGCCTGGAGGTTTAGGGATGGAGTAGGGGCCGCCGACCTGGGTTTGCGCCATCGTGGGAAGTTGGAGCGGCCTTGCGCCGCCCCAGGGGCTGCTGTGCGACGGGGTTTGGCGGAGAGGAGGAGCGCCGCCAGGAGCAGCTTTAGCGTCATCGGATGCCTGGGGGCTCGAGCGCTGCATGGGGCGCCGCCTTGAGGAAAGGACGTACGCCAGGAGGAGATCGCGCGCGTTGCGCGCCTGGAGGATGCGTAGGGATCGCCTGGAGCCGCCATTAGGCTCCGCCTGGAGAGGGAGACTCGCGCCGCCAGCGCGCACCTGGAGTTGATCGGATAGGCTCGGCTGCGGCCTGCGGCCTGTAACGGGGCCTTGGAGGTCGAGAATGCGCCGCCAGGGCCGCCTGGACAGTGCGCGGAGGAGGAACTGCGCCTCCCATCTGCGCCTGGAGATCACGCTTGGAGTTTTTAGGGCTCGCTACCAGGAGCGATAGTATTGGAGGGGATGCGCGCATGAAACCTTGGGCACCTCCATCGTTGGGGGCACGCGTGCTTGGAGGTTGCACTTTGGCCAGAGTGCGTGAACGGGATGCCGCTGGATGGGTTAGGGCTCAGAATCTGAAGATGGAGCGACGCATGATCTGAAGGTGCGCCGCCTTCAAAGAGTAGGGTTTCGAAGAACCCTAAAACAAAATCCATCGGAACAAAATATGAATATGAACAAGAACTCGAATCATACGGAACTGGATCTTCGAAACATCAATCTTCAAGAACTCCAAAATCGAATCTTGAATAAAATATGAATAACATGAAATCCCGAATCGAACCCGCTCTGATACCATGTTAGAAAATCGGAAGCGGAAGCGTAAACATGGAAAAGATAAATAACAAGAAGAACAGCGGGATTTTTACGTGGAACCCTACTCCGTGAGGAGCAGGATGAAACCACGGGAGAAACCCTCAAAGGGGCGGATACTTTATTCCTTTTTCTCAATGGATACAGGAGGTCTGGGGCTCATTATATAGCCTCTCCAGAGCCTTCAAGTCCCACCACTGGCCGATGTGGGACTAAACACTGGATGGGGTAAATGGATCTCCTCCAGGATCCATTTACCCTGCTACAACACAATGGGTGCATACAACGAATGCTCCAACAGAAGGAAATGGCAATGAAAGTTTTAAAGTAGGCAGCTTCTTCCTCAGGCTATGAAAGGAATTGGAGCATTTTTTAGGTGGTAATGCTAAAATATCGATGCAACACATGTCAGATGTTACACAACATTAATGAGGTGTTAATGATATATTTGTGGTTATTTTGTAGATTCACACGAAGAAAAAGAACATGCTTGAATTCAAGCGATTAAATGACTTGGTGTGTATCAGATTCAACGCCAAGTTGAAGGATCGCTACCTTATATAATGAAATGATCCATTTGCCACAAAGGATGGAATACATGTGAGAAATTGGGTTGGTGAAGAAGATGAAGGAGATGATGGGGTATTACAAAGATCGGGGCTGACATGAAACTTAGTGGCTAATGCAATTGGCGCAGAAGATTTGACGTAATGTAGAAGAAGATCAACTTTGAATAAGGAAGAATTCCCGTCAAAGGAAGAGAGTGAAGATGAAGATGAAGACAATATCACAGTAGAATTTGATGATGATGATCTGAATTAGGATTGCTTTGTATTCAATAAAATATTATCGCTTGAACATTTTGATTTTCTTATGCTATTTTAATTAGTACATTACTAATGTTATTTGTGTTGAATTTCGATTTTGTTTCGAATACTTACATATTTTGGTGATTGTTATCAATTATTATGTATGCTAACTTTTCTGTTGAAGTATTGATATTTGATTAATAGAGATTGTTTTAAACTCTATTGAAGTCATTCTTCTTAGATCTTCTGTTGCGTCACATTTATTCATAAATTCAAATCAACTGTAGTTACTTTGGTGGATATTTCTTATTTTAAAAAAAAATTAGGGAATCACGTAGAACCGCATATGCCTCCGCATATCGCTTAATCGCTATTCATTGACATGTTCGAACGTATACATATACCTCTTTCTTGAACCTTGCATAGTGCAATGTAGGACCAAGGCCGATGACATGCCATGGATGAGGAGATGGATGCCCTTACCTCCCGAGGCATGTGGGATCTTGTATCATACCCATCGAGAGTTCGACCTATGGCTTGCAGATGGGTTCTCACAAATAAATAGTCTCTTGATGGGTCCACTGACAAATTGAAAGCCAAATTAATTATCAAAGGCTTCACACAAACATACGGGGTTGATTGTTTGGAGACCTTCTCTTCGGTTGCCAAAATGAATCCATACGCACCATTCTTTCTATTGCTACTAACAAAGCTTGGTCCATTTTTTAGCTTTATGTAAAGAATGCCTTTCTCTATGGTGACCTCGAAGATGAGGTATATATGATGCAGCCATCAGGTTACGCAGTCAAGGTAGAGTGCATCCGGCAACTACGTAAAGCCATCTATGTCCTGAAGCAAAGGCCTCGGGCATGGTTGACAGACATACCAACGAGATCAGTACTCTAGGATTTCATAGGACGACATCATACTCCTCTGTCTTCATCAGACGACGGTCTAGTGGCATTATTATATTTGTTATTTATGTTGATGATATGGTTGTCACTGGAGACGATAAAGCAGGCATTTCAGAGACCTAGGCCTTCCTCCAGAAGGTCTTTGTCACAAAGGGTCTTGGCCAACTCTGCTACTTTCTTGGCATTGAGGTGATATGCACTAGAGAGGTCCCATCTCTCTCAGAGGAAGTATTGCCTAGATATTCTTACTGAGGCTGGACTACTTGAGTGCAAGCCATCTAGCATCCCTATAGAAGTGAGAAGACATTCCGCATCTTGTAACCCTGCCTTTGAGGAGACTACATGGTATAGAAGCCTAGTAAGGAAAGTTCTCTATCTCATTATCATTGGGCCAGATATATCATATGCTATGAGTAAAGCCAACCAACACATGGAGAGACCCTTTACAGTCATTGCATGATGTTCTTCTGATCCTTCGATACTTGAAGGAATTCCACGGACGTGGACTCTTCTATGGGGTCAATAGTCACACTGATGTCTCCGCCTATACAGATGCTGACTATGCCATAAGGCTTCAAATTTTGATTTCGATCATTATTTCGGTGACCGACCGAAATTTCGATCATTTCAGTCGGTTTTTTAACTGGGGCCGCTAAATTTCGGTCGACATAGGCTATTACGGTCGAATTTCAATCACCTGTTGAAACAGAATTTTGATGAAATCTGATCTCATGCTATTCCAGTTCACATGAGGTCCTGAGGATCGTCGATCTACTACAAGCTATGCCATGTCGTTGGGGGCAACCTGATTACTTGGCGAAGCAAGTAGACTGTAGTCTCCAAATCGAGTGCAGAGACAGAATACAGGGCAATGGCCCAAGCTACCTGTGAGATCACATGGTTTGTTTCCATTATATAGAAACTTGGACTTTTAGTTGCTACCCGCGTACCTTTATACTCAAGGTTTGAAAAAATGAAAGGAGGAACGAGGCATTTTCCCTGGAGGCGAGGCGAGGCGAGGCGTAGCCTCGAGGCGGCCGAGGCGTAAGCCTCAGTTTGTACAGAAAAATACTTACAAAAAGTATAATAAATATATTTATGATGAAATTATCTTAATTGACATACATATAATATATAACATTGTAATATATGATGAAATTATGAAGATAAGAACGTGAAAGAAAGGATACGTAAATTCTATAAACCTATCTACTAAATTTCTACCCAATCAAAAATAGAATCATTAGCTATAATTGTCATTAAAGTATCAAAGACAACATATTTTCGCTAAAAAATATTGTGGTGCATAAAAAATTATGATTAGATATATTTGTTATATGACTAATATATAAAATATGACAACATTGACATGCCTTGAATCTAATCTTTTGTTTTCTAGTTGGTATATTACGTTTCTCATTATGTCACCTCACTTAACACTAGCTTTTCTTTAAACTTTATGGATTGTGTATTTAAAAGTGTAATATTAAGAAATTCTTAGAAAAATTAGACAAGTTTAATGCTCAATATGAATATAAACAAACTTAAAATTCCAAGCATTCATCTTGTAAATATATATCCTAGACAACTATACATTTATAAGCATCTAAAACTACTAATAAGATAATTTAAATCCTTAAAAAATGCTTTAAATTCCAGAAAACGCCTTACAGACCGCCTCACCCCGCCTCGACCGCCTCACCACCTCGGACCGCCTCGACCTTTTGAGACGTACGCCTCATCAACTCCATCTGAGGTGTACGCCTCGAGGCTAAAAAGCCCCGCCTCGTTCCGCCTCGACCGCCTTGAGGCTAACCTTTTAATAGCATGTTTATACTATAACAACAAGTCTGCCACTTACATTGCTACCAATTTTGTTTTCCGTGATTGAACCAAACACATTGAGGTTCATTATCACCTCATTCGTGATGTAGTACGAGGGAAGATCACTAATCTATGCATCTCCGTTGAACTTTAGCTTGCAGACATCTTCACAAAAGCACTACCAAATAAACACCTCTCATGTTTGATTTTCAAGTTGGGCATAATCGACGGATATACTTCAACTTGAGGTGGGGTATTAGAGTTATTGTATTTTATATTTTATTTGAGTCATGTAACCATTCGGGATCATATATGTATTTTTCCCTATAGAGAGAAACCTTAAACTCTTGGAATAAACACAATGATTCATTCTCTTCTCCGTTGTATAAAAAAAGTAAAGGGTAACCAGAGGCTCGCGAAATAAAGAGAAGATATATACGAATAAGATATCTAGGAACAAGAAGAAAGAAGAGGATTGAATAGAGAAACTCACAAGCATTCTTGATCTCATACGTGTTCATATCAACAAAAAGGGTGACTCGTTATTTCGATGAATCGTTTCTTCAAACAAAAAAAAAGATTACGTAAATACTTAAACTCTCACTTATAATTTAAGTTTCTACTTTCCCCGCAATTCACTAGGTTCAACAAGCAATCTATATTTCACTATCAAAGGTGTAATATTACTTGTAGTAGGGATCCGTATATCTCATATTAACAATCGAAAGATGGTTGAAAGAAAAAATCTCTATTCGATGGAATTTCTTCATATACCCATGAATTCGATTAGACCCAAAAATGAGATATCGAAAGAATCTTTTTGGTCGGATCAGTGGACAATGGAGATAGAATAGTTATTGGTTGGTTAGGGCATCCTATCTTTAGAGATAAAGAAGTATGCAAGCTTTTTGTATGTCGTATGGCTACCTTTTCTGAAACATTTTCGGTAGTTTTGGTAAATAGGGATGGAATTGTGAGAGTCAAGGTTCCTTTGGAAGGGAAGAATAAAAATATAGTTATGTACATTCTCATTGTGAGAATGAATCATTCAAGAGTATGTAGATAGATATTATGTTAGGATGGATCCCTACGCCAGTAGTGAAAATATATTTCGAATTAGGAGTAGACATAATCGAACTTGCTTTTGACATGTCTATCATTATTTTTAGGGGATATCATATTAACTTCTTTGAGCTTCTATTGAATCGAGAAATAGATTTGAGTGTACATCTTTTTATTGATATATAAGACATCGTCCAGGTAATTATGTATGGGTTATGGGTTGCCTGGGATTCAAACCCAGAACTAGTCGGATGGAGTAGGTAATTTTTCTTTATTGCAAAAAAGACCTCGAGCCCCCACCATAGGGAGGGAGCAAATCAAACCAAGCCTTAGCATCTTGACCACTCCCAACATATGTCCACTTCTAGCCCACCACCTCCATTTTAGGACAACCACTTCATTTCAGCCAACCTTAACAGAATGTCCCCATTCATACAAGAACAAGCAAAGTGAAAAGACCTTGGGCACTCAAGGCCTTCAAGGGGCTAATGAGCTAGAGGCAAGCTACTCCATGGTGCAAACAATGCAGATTCCATAGATTCATTAATGCCAAAGGTCCTCGATTTGACAGCTAAAGTTTGCATTGATAAGGAACATGGTTTTAAAGAATGCACATCAAGGCGTCCGCCTCAAGCAGCCCGAGTGAGGCGTGCGCCTCGAGGCGTTGAGGCTATCCTCGAGGCACTGAAGTGCTCCTGAGGCACTGCCTCAAAATGCACATGTTTAGTACCCAATTTTTTATTAATTTTTATGATATTTTAATTATAATATTAATTATTAAAAATTGAATTTGTTATATACTCATATATTTATTTTATATCCAAAAAATGTGTGTTAGTCATATAAAAATTCATTTCGGGATGGGGGCATTGCCCCCTGCAACCCCGCAAGGGGGGAGCACACTTGCTCCCCCTAGCCTCTTGCCCCTTCCTCCAGGCTCACTAACCGGGCAGCGAGATCCCCGTGTTGGTAGGGTATGGTGCGACAAGGGGATGCAAACAACGATTCTTTTAAGCAAATCGAATGGTTAGGATTTAAAGCATATCAATATATGTGTGTTAGTAATATAATATATAATACAACAAAAACATATTGTATGTTATGTATGTTAATAATTATGTTAGTCACCTAATTTTACTTCACCCATGCACATAAAGGGCGGTATTGTATATCGACAAGAACTTTACCCCGTCAACATTAATGGATGTCATAATAAGTTTTGCATTGTATATGGATGACAATACGAGTTAGAATTCAAAGCAAATCATGCAAAAGAATATTATATATTCTCATGTTTATAACATATATGGTGAATATGTTAGGGAATATATAAATTTATGATTTTATAGATATATATAATTATGCTTAATTGTATTTATGTATATTTTCCTAATATAAATCGAGGCTTACGCCCCAGCTCGTCAAGGGAAAACCGCTTTGATCCGCCTCACATTTTTTAAAATCATGATAATGAGTATATCAACGTCATCATGGGCACGACATTGTAGTTACATGAGTTGAGCTTGAACCGATGAAACTCGATGAGCTAGACAAGGTTGTAATTTAACATGTGGTCAATGGACACATTGCTTATAAAACAATCACTCTCCTTGTTCATGGAAGGAATTTCACCAACAGAGATGTTAGGACTTACAAGCAATAGAAATAAATCTCAAAGAATTGCTCGGCCTACTACTACTGATGTCACCTGACATACAAGCAACAGAAATGAAGCTCAAACAAGAATTGCCCCTACTACTTCTAGATTTCACCTAACAACATAAGACAAGAAGATATAGTAAAGAGTACAGAGGATGCAATAAATGCCAGAGCGATTACAATTAAACATTGAGCTAATCCAATTCAGCCCTAATAAAATTCGCCATTACAATTAAACATTGCGCTACTCCAATCCAGCCCTGATAAAATTCAGCACATATAAAGTCACGAATGATTAAATCATATGTAAAGTTGTGGACGAGAAGAAAAGCCTCCTAAAAGATTAGCGTTCAATTGGTAAAGGAATAGGATGCTTCCTCCAATCTTTCTGAAATCCTCCAATTTCTCAAGAGGGATTGTCAACTTCACATACTTCGCACTGGTTCTCTTAGATGGATGTAGATAATTAAGATCTCATTGAGATCTTAATTTACTTGAATGGAGGAGAATTTCCTAACTTTTATAGCCAAATGGTAGAGCCCACCCGTAGGTGCATTAAATGAGCAACAGTTGGAGGAAAGGCCAATATTTAGATTTATGGAAAAACCACAAGAAAATCCAATTTCCCATCTTTATCATGATTACAATCCCAACCAAAAAAAGTACCAGGGTCCATATTAAAAAAGTGCAAACTTTAGTCACCTTACCACTGTTTACTTATACAAAAGAAAAGATAAGAAATTAACAAAAAAATAAAAGTTGGTAATTATATTTTCAGCACAAAAAAAAAGAGAATCACAAGCAAGTTGGTGGCACACAAAAGAAACTTAGAGGGCTTAAATGCAAGCCGGTACCTGCTCTCCCTTTCCACACGCAAATCCAATACAATACAGCTGTGCTCGGAGAGGATCCAAGGGGATTGATGGAATACAAGAAGCCCTACCGTGCAAACCCTGCCCCCACCCCCAAAGCTATCTACAACCAGCAGAGGCGGCAAGATGCCAAAAGGCAACCACTTTCCGCGCGCACAACCTCAATCAGAAGGGGTCTTCCCAGACCAATCTCCTTCCGGTAAAAACCATTGCAAGAAGCGTGAAGAAATAGGGGGTGGGCGTCCTCTTGAAGTTGGCATTGGTAAAATGGGAAAAAGTTGAGAAGGCCTGAGCGGGGAGGGGCAGACCCACCTCGGCACCTCCCTCTTTATAGAGAAAGGGAAACTCTGAGGAATGATGGCGACCCACGAGGGCCTTATCTTAAGCTCTCAACCATTCGCCCCCACCACCAGTGGGTGATGTGATCCGTCCTCCCAAAAATGCCGAGCTCCAAAGAGGGGGAGGAGAAAGGGAGGGCCTCTGCTACAGTTAGGAAGGTAAAACTTTCTATAAAAAGATGTGGGATACCACCCTACCCCCCACTCAAAATTTCCCGGTTCGCATTTACAGCTGCTCACATACACAAACGACGGACCAATAAAAGAACATCTAATGGGTAGCAAAGGTTTGACGAGACGAATCTCCACCGCTTCCCACGCCTCGTTCGCGCATACCCTTAATTAAATCTTAAAATAGGATTATTATAAAATGAAAACGGTAGCAGACGACCACTAGTCTGGCTAAGAAAGTTATGCAAAAACAGCAAAAGAAGAACAGGGAGCAAACACAGATTGCCAAATAAATAAACAGCTTAATGTACAAAAACCCTTCTATTAAAATTTAGGAGAAAAAGAAGAAGGTTAAACCAGTCTGGCGAAGAAAGAGATGCAAAAACAACAAAAGAACAACACGGAGCAAACACAGATAGCCAAATAAATAAACAGCTTAATTTACAAAACCCCCTTCTATTAAAATCTAGAAGAAGAAAGAAATTTAAAGGTGTTTGCGACAAAAAATCACAATCCTACCGCCCCCAAAAAATGTACAGTTTAACTCCACAAAAAATAGCCCAGGAGAATGTCATCGTGATAGGAAAAATTATATATTTACCAATGTTTCTAAGATCAATCGTCCACGGTTCTGCCTCGCATTTCAGATCTACGAAAACAAACTACATAATGAAAAAAAACATGAGAAAGTCCGACGGAATCTCCACCTTATATACCCAAACAAAAAACGATTTTTCATTAAACTCAACTTTCCATCCAAAAATTCAAAATAAAACATGAACTGCAATGGTAAAAACTATATACTAACAAGACATAAAACACAGTTTGCTAGTTAAAATGTGAATCTTAAACCCAAAAAATTAAAAAGGAAAAAATATGAACAACCAGAAAAAAAAAGGCAGACTGATATAGGAAGATGAAAATCCACAAAAATAAAAAAGTACGTCCAACTGCGGAAAAAAACAACAGGACAGAAAACGAAGTTTTCCCGCCAAGACCTTGAGGTGGACGACGACGGAGGAGTGGTTCCGGGAGCAGATCCGGGGGGCGACGGAGGGGTCTCCGATGAGGCGGACGTCATGGTCGTAGGGGAGAACGCGGATCTTAGAGTAGGAGAGGACGCCGCTGCGGAGGGAGAACCACCGCGAGCGCCACCCGCGCCCGAAATTGGTCCACTTGTACAGGACTCCTGCCACTGCATTCCCCCCAGCCTCCTCCTCCTCCGATGTTCGATCCCGATCCGACGCAGTCGGCGAGTCCATGCTGATGCAGCACAGCGGATGCATCTCTCGGGCTCTCATCGCCACCGCCGCTGCCACCGATCACATCCACCGCTGGAGGATCCGCAGGTGCTGTTTGCTCCCTCTCCTATCCCTCTCCTCTTTCAGTTGGGAGTGATGGGGAGGAGAGTTTTATGAGAGGAGGGGGACACATGGGAGGTTGAAATGGGAGAGGATACTCATACTCGTTCTCTTTTTTCTTATTTTTTTATTCACTGTTTTTATTTTATTGATTGTTTAATTTTTTACTTTTTAAAGAGATCCACTTTTATCTATAGCTCCTTAGAAATTTGTATAATTGTGTAAGTACTCCTCTAAACCTTGTAACTACACATATTTCCCTCAAAACTATACATCTTATCATATATACTTGTCGACGCACAGCTAACATAATCATGGGCATGTTTAGTATGATTCTTCAATGTACAGCTACGAGAGTATACGTACTAACTATGTACAGTTAAAGGGCATATATGCAATTACATAAAACCCTTTGCCATGGAGTTATTCTAGAGTCTCTTCTATTTGAAAGACAAATGCATTCTTAATTAGTTTTACAAGTTTTTTTGGAAGTAGGGACACAACATGATGCAGATGCTTGTATATGAAATAGTATTAGGAAAGTGACGCATTTTCTCGATCAAGTATGACCTAATGAGTAGTATACAAAGGATGTTGATTTTGCAAGGGTGCCTATGTTAACACAAAATATATGATGGGTGTTTAATGATGTCAAAAGGAATCTATATAAAGATGTCTTTCTTTAAATTTTGATATGTTTTTAAGGAAAAATTGTCCTTCAAGTGCATTTATTAGCATGCGCCTCCAGTTGCATATTAGGAGGAAAGTATGTTCCATGGAAAATCATGTGTTTGCCGTTACAAATATAGAATGACGTGGATGGAAGAATTGCAAGCTCTAAAGGCATGAGAGGTGAAATCTCTAAAGACTTCAAGGTATGAATGTATTGTCGTTAAATTATTTGTTGTTTGTGGTACTAAAAGGAGAAATGAGGACCTCTGGAGAAGTTTGAGATAGATATTGAACTTGCTCATAATCAAACGTCGGCTTCTATATGATGAAGTGCTTAACACGCGCATAGTCAAAGCATGTGATAGCTCAAGGAGAGTATAGCAAAATGATTTCTAAAGCCACTGATAGCTAAGGCTATTGGAAGGTGGTATATATTGCATCCTAGATAGTGTTAATGTGCAGTTCTCGATGGTATGTTTTAACTCTAATAGAAATTTTGCGCAATGTAAGGCTTCTTCAATTGTGATTAATCACGAAATGTGATAATGAGCCCTCTTACTTTCGATAATACCATTACTTAATTAAAGAATGTTTGAATAAATAACGAAATGCATTTTGATTCAAATAAAGATATCAAACACATTTAAATAATAATATTAGCATGCCTTTTGTTTAATCCTTTCTCAATAACATAAAAGAAAAATATCTTATGGAGACTAATGATTTCATTTCAGTAATATTCATGACTAGCGTTTTTGTATGTTTTATTATTACTTATGAGAATGTTTTTGTATGAGTGGAATCTCCAGGACATATGTGGAAGAGTTGAAGTGGACAGTTGAACTTAAACAATAATTTAGAATTCAAGTCTCCATCTATGGGAAAGTCAAAATAGAACGGCACCTTAATTATTATCAGGTGTGCACGATCAAAGGCCTCCTATTCCTATGAATATTTTGAATACATATGTTCAGAAGCAAATTGGGAAAACAATAATAAATATTAAATTGTTGAATTTCTGTTTCTCTAGTTTGTTTCGTTTCGATGTCAAGCTATTCAGCAAATGTTTTATATATTAATTTTTCCTTGTCGAGGAATCTTGCTTGAATTAGTGTTGAAGGTCAGTCAGTTGTTATACGAAGGATCCGACCCCTTACATATTGCACAAGTTAATCAAGTTCTAAAATAAAATGTACAAGTTAAGGTTAAATAAGAAATAAAGTGTGAGAATGGTGATGGTTTATCCTTCATTCGTGTTGCATTAGTTTGTAAGAGAAAGAAGGGACATATAATATAGGTAGAGACATGCGTCGTCGTGATGTAACTAATTTATCCAATGATAATTTATCTTGAGGTAAAGTACCACTACTCTTGTATTGCATAAAACAGACCCTTAGAATTAATAAAACTTATTATATATAGGGAAAAGGGAAGTTACACCGGAGGTGCAGCCAACTAGCTACACCCTATCATTTTCTTATTGGTTTTTGATTTTTTTTGAAGGAAAACTATGGGAGTTTACTTAATTTACTAAGTGGAATATGTGTTTCAAATTTTATGCAAAAAATTCCTAACATGCCCATCTAGATAGGGTTAATTTCATCAATTCTGAGACCGTTAAAATGTGATATCTTGATGAGATAATAGAAGTGTCAAATTTAGTTGAATTTTGCATGAGATCATAGTGATACATGGTGATTTAAATCACCCTCAATTTCATTTCAAAAACAAAAAAACCAATGAAAAATGGTTGGGAACAGCTTCCTCAGCCCCATATATATAACTAACATTAAAAACATTCTTAGATAGCACGATCAATTGTACTTGGTCATCTGGCAAGATAATACGATCCCATCTTTTATGTTTTATTTGGTCATCTGGCTAGATAATACAATCTCATCTTTTATGTTTTATGTTAGTGGAGCTCTCTCGGTCGACGTCTGTCTCTAAGCTCTTCCTCCCCGATTCCTTAGGTTTGTTTTTGAAGATCTTCACCTCCCCAAGTACATATTGAAGGTTTTCGTCTCATCCGCATTCACATTTTTTCTCCTTTTTCTTTTGAATCCTCCATTGTTCCATCCTTTTGATCTCGTGTATCCTTGTGGTAGTGGGGGAGGAGTAGCATAGTATGAAACCCTACCTTCAATCAGTTCTAATCTACCGCCTGATCATTACCAATTCCATTAGCATCTCTATTCCCCCTTCACCTCCAACATTCTCATGATGGGTTGCAAGGTCTTTAGGAAAAAGGAGCTCCCTAAAAAAGATCAAACTCCTTGATTACTAGTCCCTCTAAATATATTCATAATCAGATGCCCACTATATCCATGAGGTCCAAGAAAAAAAATCAAAACACACTTCAAACAACCCATGAACTAGATTTATAAATGGAATCTCGAAAAGGAATACAATTGTAACAATCCATGAATTGGATTTATAAGTGGAATCTTGAACAGGAATACAATTTTAACATCGTGGGCTTATACTTGAGTCATTATTGAAGATTATTGGTCCACACAATTTATTGAACTTGGACCCAACTAGACCCCTTGAACACATCGCAAAATACTTAAGCCCAAAATGTCTAGTGGTAGCCTGCACTACTTATAACTCACTCTCAAACTTTGAGATTACTATACGTGAAACTATGTTTGGGGTGTTATAATATTCCCCGCTTATTTCTGTGATGTCCTCGTGGAGACGTGACCTAATACTTATTCCCAACAATAGTGGTGTCCTCATGTCTCTTTGATAAGAGTGGCTATACCTCCTGGGTAGCATTTTCCACTACTAGAGGAAATCTGCTCTGATACCATTTGTAACATATCGGGCCTTGTCCCCAAGCCATTATCAAGGATAACTGACCTTCATAACTTATTAGGCTTGGATTCAACTGGACCCATCACCCCTTCCCAAAAATGCTTAAGTTCGGGTTATCTAGTAGTAGTCCTCCACTACTTATAACCCACTCTCATACTTCGAGATTACTAGATATGAGACTATGTTTGGGGTGCTATATAACAACCACATTTTCGATCCTTCCTAAAAATCTCTAGTCAATGTTTGGTCAATCTTTTGTGCGATGATGAAAAAGTCATTTCCTATGCTTGGAGTTCAATCCGCCCATCTTGTTATGCATTATTCCACATATTAGATGGAAAGGATCAACTTGGTATATTTAAGCCATTTTCAGCAAAAAAATTTGACACAACTCGAGTATAAACTCCATAGTTTAGGAACATTGTACGTAATGGGGGTGTTCCTTGAGCGATGTTGTATTGCAACCTCAAGATTCACGTAATTTGTTGAGCTCTTTATGCGGTGCAAATCCATTCTTCCAATCTGGTAGACAAAATGCAGTTCTATTGAAGTAACAAGATACCACCAACTTCTCTTGGTTCTAGAAATTTGTTGAGCAAGCTTTTACTCAAAGTTCTTAGATTTTCCTTGAGAAGATGATCCTCTCATTCTCTAGAGCTTTCTTAAGTTCATTTAGCTCCAATTATCTAGAGATCTCTTAAGATAAATTAACTCTAGTTTTCTAGAATATTCTTGGATACATTCAATTTTAATATAGAGAATTCCATATTCTTCAACACCAATGAAGTGCAAGTATAAATAGGTCTTGCGAGCCATTGTGTGGAGGCATTGATGAATCCACATTTCATCATCTTTATTCTATCATTTTGGCACCAAAAACCCTAGCAAATGCCTGTAAATAGCCTTAAATCAAGCATCTTAGCATCCATGCATGTGCATTCAAACAGTGTATAAATTACTGTAATTAAGGCAAAAATTATAGAATAAAGAAAAGAAAAGAAAAAGAATAAAATATTGTAAATATTTTATGACCCGAAACCCCGAGACCTAGGCATCTTGATGAATAGGTCGACAAGGAATAAAGTAGGGGGAGATAAGGGCCAAAACACAGATAAAATACCTATACATTTTATTCGTTCTTTATTCATTTTGGGACCTATTTTTGGTTCCACTTTTTATACATCAAATAAAGAAACTTTGTACATGAAAGTTGTAGATAATATAATAAAGAAAAATACAGAATTGATTTCACAGAAAAATAATGTACAGATAAAAAGTTATGATCTGAATAAAAATCCAGAATGCCAACTTCCCAGACCCGTATCTCACAAATAAAAACTCCAAATGCAGCGTATTCACCTTTAATTGTATATAGAAGAAAATAATCTAATTAATGGCGGTGGTTTCGCATTTGGCGGAGCTACGGTTTGAAAGTTGACTTTTGGACCCTCATTGTATACTTGTACATATTAAAATATTCAATTTATTATTTATTCATTATTTTTATATTTTTATATTTTTATAATGTTGTAAATAATACTTATAATAATTATGTGAATTAAAATCAGGATAAAAACATAAATAAAATACAAATAAAAATACTTGTATATATTATAATACATAGGTACATTATCTATATACATACCTGTATAGAATACACTTGTATTTTTATTAAATATACAAAACATAACAGAAAAAATACAATAAAAATATATTTATGTATGTAAAAGTATGTTACAATTTTATAAAATACTAAATAAAAATAATGAAAATAAAATACCTAAATAAAAATAAAATATCAAAACACATAGGTATTATACCTATATAGGGTTAAAAAGGCAACTTGTAAAAATATAAGTCATAAAAATTATTAAAAATCAAAATAAAATACTACATAAAATTCTAAGCATTTTTTATTTTATAAATTTTAATTAATTCGGCCATTTATTATTTTTAATTTAATTAATAAAATGTTTTTCCAGGGTTTTTCCTGGTTGGTCCACGTGGACCAACCAGGAGGCCAGGACTGTTGACCTAGGTCAACAGCCTGACCTACCCCTGTAGCCCATGTCAGGCTTGGTTTTTGAGCCATATTTTTGGCTTTTTCTAGGCCGATTCTTTCACATTTTCGTGTTGCATCCTTCTGCAACATTGCTCACCAACCATCTATCTCACTCGCCCAAGCTTAATCTTGGTCGTCGGACCCAAGATTTGCAAGATATTCCTTGGTCTTTGGACCCCTGTCACCTTGGGTCAAACCACTTAAAACCAACTCCCCCTCTTCCATTTCGAATTGAGTCCCCTTGGTCCACCCTTCAGCGCCATCTCCGTGCTCCTGAGCTCCGTGGAGGTGACAGCTCCATCGCCAGCCCTTCAGCCAAGGCGCGCGAAGTCGAGGGAGCCTCCATCACCTCCGCCAACAGCCGGCGTCGAGGTACCTTCTTTCCTCTGGCTCCGGCCATCGAGGGTGCCACCCCGCTTATTTCTTTCGTGCATTTAGTTCCTGGTAGCTTAAGCTTCAAAAACCCCAAAAAAATTACAAGTTCCATCACGTATTTCGCCACTCCAAGCATCATCGCCGGAGCGCACCTCCGGCCACCGACGTCCACACACCCTCGCGCTTAGATTAGGTCCACCCAAGGTCCAGGCACTTTGCCCTGGACCTTCTCACCACTTTTTGCAGGTCAAAGATCCTTGAACGCACCTGGAGGGCCATTTTGTGTCCTCGCCGGAGATACCTGGAGCGTAAAGCTCCGCCGCCTTCGCGCCGGTACCTCGACGCCCCTCCGGCGAATCCGAGCCGTCCAGTCCATCGAGGGACCTCCCAGGAGTCTGCAGCTCCATTTTGGAGCCCATTCATCGCCGGAGAAGCGAGATCGGAGCCGGGGAAGTTCGCCTTCGCCGGCCTTCGTCCCTGTTCTTCCTCCTAGCTTCTCCACCGTCCGATCGAGCCGCAGCTCCAGTTCGCGTGACGACCGTCCGATCTTCCAAGCTCCTCCACCGTCGGATCTCTTTCTGAGATCTAATCTCAGACGTCAACGCCAACCGTCATCGGCCGCTCTTGTGCTGCCACGTGGATTAGTGGCTCGCTCCCAGCCGTTGGATCGCGCTTCGCCACCAGCCGTTGGATCCGAGCCACGTGTCGTCATCGGAACGCCCGAGCGAGGGTATTTTGCATCCCAACCCTCGCAATTTTTGTATTTAATATTTAGTACTCAAACTTTTGTCTGTAGTGTAAAAGTTTTGTAATATTTGCATAAATACCCCCGTACTTTCAATATTTGCATTTAGGTCCTCAGCCACGTCACCTCACGTGACCTGTACACGTGAGGTGTGGGCATTTTGCAGAGGAACCCCCGTACGTTTGTGTATTTTGTTTTAGTCCTAAAACTATTGCAGCACGTGTAATATTTTTGGATATTTTGCAAGTAGACCCCCAGGTTTTTGTTATATTACATTTTGGTCCTTCCCAGGCGTGTGCAAGTCACGCGCCCGGGTGGGTAAATTTCTAGGAAGCCCAGGCGGCTTTTGTAATTGCTTTTTAGTGCTAAAAATTGAATATTCAGTGTAAAGTTTTGTGGAAAATTGCATGTATGCCCCTGGATGTTTTAGATATTGCAAATATACCCCTGCCAGGACTGTTTAATGTTTGGATGCTTGTTGTATTTATTTGAATGATCATTTCAAGTCCAAAAATTCCACAAAAATAGACTTAAGTATCTGGACACGTGTACTGTGACGCCATCTATTTAGTTTTTGATTTTACTTTATTTTTATATTTATTAAAAATCAAAAACATCTATTTTGTGTACTGTCTAGCTTAGAAAATACCAAAAAAATATTAAAACACCTCCAAAAATTCCAAAAAAATCACCTAGTGTCTATTTTATCCTATTTTAGTGTCAGTCCAAAAATCATTAAAAATCTCAAAAGAAAAACACTAAAAATTTAAAAACACTCAAAAACTTCAAAAAAAAATATATAAAACAGTAGAAAACTCCAAAAATTAAAAACTCAGTTTCTGTTTGTTCCTTATTTTATCCTTTTTATTTGAAAAATAGTGTGAGAATTTTTAGCTACTGGTTGGTATTTTTAATTCCCATATTTATCACAGCCAGCATTATTTCCACTGTTTTGCTTTATTTGAATATTTAAAAATATCAAAAACAAATTGAAAAACCCCCAAAAATCACAAAAACAGTAGAAAATTATAAAAATACCAAAAACATTTTATTTCTGAATTTTTGAGTATTTTTGCACATTTTTATAAATATTGTAGCTTGCCTTTTATTATATTGTCTTTATTCTCCAATATTGAAAAAAAGAAATTAAAAAATATATATATATAATATAAAATATAAAAATCAGAAAATTAAAAATCAAAATACAAAATTAAAAAATAAAAAAAAATAAAAATTAAAAACCCACAAAAAATTCATTTGCTTGTTTGCTTAGTGTAGACACTCCACACATCACACACACACTTTAGCATTTTGCTTGAACTACCCTGCTTGCTCCCTGTGTTCGAACTCTCTACATACTTGCACCTATACATCTTTTATGTAGAGTTAAAAATAAATTTTAACTCCGCATTAGTTCTAATTCATTGATCTTAGTGTGGGTTAATTGTTGATTAAACGCGGATTTTGATTGGTCGACACTTCGACTGAGTTCACGCTTTGTGTTGAACTTAAGACCGTCGATTTCCGCGTAAATCAGGCATCAAAGAAAAGGAAGTCAGAAAATAAAGTGAGAGATGAAGTAAAGAGAGCCACCAAGCAAGTGAGTAAGAGAGAAGTTTGAGTGTTTTATTATTGTGTCAAGTGAGTGCTGGTCTTCTTAAAGAGATGAGAGGTTGTTTTAAATAATGTAATGTATTGTATTTTGGAGTAGAAATATATAATAAATCATCTTTATCTGAATCAAGTATCCTACAAGTGGTTTCAAATCATTGTCCTTCCTCCAGGTTCTAAGGGCGAGTCTTCTTAGGAATATTATTTTTTTTCCACAAAATAATATAGTCATGTTTGTTTTCCAAAAAAAGTATAGTTACATCAATTCAAAGTCAGTAGGGGTGATTTGTTTGACCGCATTTTAAGTTGTCTTCCAAGATTTTCTAAGAAGAGGTTCTACCTACATATAGTTCGAGATTGTGAAATTAATTTGGTGATGGACCAATTTTCTTTGACGAAGTTAGGGATGAAGATCGTTTGATTGATATGGTGGATGTTTTTGGTATGGACAACTCCATCAAGAAGCTAAACTGGCATAATTACAACTATTGGAAGACATGCATGGAGTCCTTCTTTGAGGATCGAACCTCTGGGAGGTCATCGGTGGTGGCGACGTGAAGCTACCATTAACAGAACAAATGGATGCACTGAGTAAATGGAAAATCAAGTCTGGAAAGGCAATATTCATACTGAAGATAATGATCGAGGAGGATCTTCTCGAGCAAATACGAGATCCACTACTCCAATAGAAGCTTGGGATGCGTTCATTGTGTTATTCTCGCACAAACTGATGTGTGGTTGCAGTTGTTGGGAACGAGCTAATGACGCTCAAGCAAGGAGAAATGATTATCATTCAGTACTTCACAAAAGGTACGCTCACTCTATCGAGATATCTCTTAATTGGATTCGGAGTCAAAAATTAGTGAGTCAGATACGTAGAAATTATTATCCATGACTTGAGGTTCGAATATAATGCATTTGTCAATGTTGTCTCCGATTGGCCCACTCAGCCCACTTTGTTAGAGTTTGAAAGTCTCTTAACAAATAAATAGGCTTTAGCAAAGCAAATGGTTGCTCTCTTAATAAAAGCCGATGAAGAAGCACTATTTAGTGTGCATAAATGAGGGAAGTTACATGAGTCACATTAGAAAGATTCAACTCCTCAGTGGAAGCAACATCCATATAGGAGCTTCAAACCAAGGGTAGCTTCATATAGTCCATCACAAAGGTCAAAAAATTCTTCACAGAAAATGAATGAGGGATGCTTCATTTGCGATAATAAGGGATACAATGCACGTAACTGCAGGAGCCGAAAGAATCCGGTCAAAAGTAATATCTCAACACCAAGCGGTCAATATGACGATTTTCAGATGAAAATTGGGATGAGGATGCATATGACATAATCACATTGTACGAGGATTCAAAATATGGCTAGTACGAGAAGGCGTCTACGATGATCATGAAGTATGAGGATTTATCAAAAGAAGATTGGCACGAGGAGGCATATATGCCAATGGTGCTAGAAGATGGATCGACTTTCGATGAAGCATCCTCCTGTTGGTCACCATAAGAGGTTGAACTACCGGATACAAGGACTTGGATGACCAGGTAGAAGGAAACTAATGGGAGCTTCAACAAACAGAAGGTGTGTTGAATCAAGATTCCGAGCCGAGTTAGCGGTTCTTCACAAGGCGAGAACATTGTCGTTGAGGTGATAGCTCACGGAACCCGAATTCAAACGACAATGAACCTATATATAGAAAATAAAGCAATGCAATGAAATGTGCGGAGTCAAAATTTATTATAACCCTACAAATAAATGTGTGTAGTGGTCAGTATGTGTAGGATGGCGAACACATGGAAAGACAGGTGTAGCTATATGAATTATTTCTAATTAATATTATGTATGTTGATATATTTGCTATGTACTTAGTGTTAGTGTTTTTGTGGGTTTTTGGAATATAATTTTTATGGATTTTTCTTTTTATATAATTTTTCCATTCTATAATTTTTATTTTATTTTTATATTTTCTGATTTTTAATTTATTCTTTTTTAGAATATATACAATAAGACTATTTATAAAACTATATGTAATAAGATACATAATATAAGATACATATATTAAATATAAAAAATCAGTAAATATAAATAAAAACAGACCTTTTATTTTTAAAGGATTTACGATACATTTATGTATTTATAATAATATTATATTAATGAGTATATAATTATATATATAAGTATATACTTTATATAGGCTTTTATATTTATAAATATAGCTAAAAATATCCAAAAATTACCAAATAAAATGCTTTTGTGTTTTTATAATTTTTTTCTATTTTGTACTTTTTGGTATTTTTGGCTAATTTTTATGTGTTTTAAAAGTACAAAATAATCCAAATCAGGGAATAAATAAATAAGCCAAATTGTTTTGAGAATTAAAAATATAAAATATTTCTAAATTTTCTTTAAAATATTTTTAATATGTAGTGATATATATAGAACATAAAAGTATTTTTTTGGAATTTTTGAGAATTTTTTCTATTTTTTAGGGTTAGAGAGGGTTTTCAAATTTTAAGTTTTTCTTTATATATTTTTTGTGATTTTTTTATCAAGAGTGATAAAATATAGTAATAAATATTATCTATTTTTTGGAATTTTTAAAGCAGGTTTTATAATTTTTTGTATTTTTATATCTAAATAAGGAATACAAAGGCTCCTTTTTATTTTTAATAAATGGAAAATGCAAATTATATGTTAAATAAAATGCATGACGTGAATGAACATACAATCAAGCATCTTTCACTATTTTTGCATAATTTTTGGAGCACGGGAACTATATATAAAATATATACAAACATACATAAATATAGTGTGCTGGTAGGGGCATTTATGCAATATAAATAAAAGGTGAGGGGGTCTGTGCAAAAATACCACAAGCTTTCTAAACTAAAACACGACTTTTATATATTATATAGAAATATTGAAACCCATAGAGGTACAGTTGTAATTTGGCCACTCACGTGGGGGATCACATGAGTTGACATGACAATGGACCTAGGTGTAACATCCAATACAAATAGGGGTTTCAGTGCAAATTCTCCCAAAATTTTAAGACAATTAAATATTTACATGGCTTTTTAACTATTAAAAAAGTAGAGGGGGTTCTTGGTAATTTACCCCTTTAACATCCCCGGATCGGGTCGTTCATTGGCTGCCACGTGTTTGATCCTACGGCTGCAACGGACGTCGTTTCGTTTCGTCTCCAACGACCCAGATTAGATCTGGGTCGTGTTCTTCATCCAATACCGTTGGAGTCACTTGGAAGAGCTCCCAAGAACAAGTCATGGGTTCCTTTGACCGGCTCGTGCTCTCCACTCCAGCATTCTCTCCTCACTCCGATAGTGGCTCTGGCTTCCTAGAGAATCCCCGCACATGTAGGCAGGTCTTAATGGGTCCCATATTCCCTCAGATGGGATCTGGAGCTCTTCCTCATTGCTTGACCTAGAGCTACTATTCCACATTAATTCGAGGCTCCATGTGGGTCCTCAAGACCTGGGTCTCTCACAAAAAGACTTGATGGCTTTAGGCGAGTCACCTCGACTGAGAATCAAAGCTGGAAAGCAAAAGAATGGAATGGGTAGTGAAGCTCCAGTGGTTATGGAGGAACAAGCTTCGATTTGCCAAATCCATGCAGGATCTGGGTGGATTTGATAAGGCAAAATGCTGAGAAAATGGAGAGGGACAAAATGGGATGGAAAGAGGGATGGATCACAGACGGAGATCAATGAATTTGGCCTAGAGCTCGAGCTCCAGGTCAATGATTTTAACCTAATCTAACGACAAAAGAGAAAATTGAAGTGTGGAAATGAAAACCACACCTAGAGCATACCAAGAAACGATGAAAAAAGGCCTCGATTTGGTCGAAAAGCCAAGGAGGTAGAACCATCAAAGAAGAACTACGATGATGGGCTGGATCGGCTCTGATGAACCTCCTCCTCACTGCAGAACGGCAGAGATTGCTTCCTGTCACCAAGATTTCCGTTCACGCACGATTTGAGGGGCTAAGATGCTCTCAGAGGGATCAGGTAGCAAAAAATGGCGAAGGGGAGATTTTCATAAGATAAGTGGTAGGTGGGATGGATCATGGGATGGGTGAACTTGGCATGATCATGCAGGTGATCTAGAGGCATAGAGATGTCCAGTAAGGTGAGGGGTACATTTCGTGTGAAGAAATCGAGGCTCTTCGAGCCATGGAGTTTCTATAAAAATTCAGAGAAGGTGGGGGGTACTGAGGTCTGACAGGGCGGCTGAGGGAGAGAGTACAATTGACCCAAGTCAATTTTTCTCGGCTACCATAAAATTCCAATGCTAAAATTCACTATAAACATTGTCATTAAATAGTAGTTGATCGTATTATTTTTAGGTCAAAACATAAAAAAATGTTTATAATTTAATGTAGTATTTTTAGGGCATTCATATTTTTTTACAAGGCCATTTATAAAGATGTTAGTATTTACACACATATATATAGGTAAATATACATGTATTATATGTTTTTATTTTTAATTTTTATTTTGTATTTTATTATTATATAGAAGTATTTTGTATATTTTATCATTTATTTAAATACATATTAGGTATTTTTTTATATTTTCCTGAGTTTATTTATGTACTTAAATAATTGTGTATACTTATTATGTTGGTAGAGGAGTGATCCTATGAGAGCAAAAAGGTGTGAGAGCACGAGAGGAATGATTTTGGACCACATGATTCTGTTTTCTCTCTCATGGTATTTTCTCTCCTTGATGAATCATGTGGTCCAGAATCATCCCTCTCATGCTCTCATAACTTTTTGCTCTCATAGGATCACTCCTCTATGTTGGTATACATACATACATACATACATACATATATATATATATATATATTAAAATATCTTATTCATTTTAATAGATTTTTAATGATTTTATTTTATGTACTTAAATAATTATGCATTATTTTTTAGTGAAATCAATTTTGTATTTCTCTTTGTATTTTTATGTACAATATTCATGTTGAGGGTTTATTGATTTGAGGTATACAAATAATAAAATAAACCCCAAAAGTTATTATTGGGCTCAAATAATTAGGGTTTTGGTGTTGTTTTTCTGTACAATATATGTGCTCTATCTCACCCTACTTTATTCCTTGTCAACCAAGTCATCATGATGACTGGGTCTCGAGGTCTAGGGTTACTCAGTGTCTTTGACACTTCATTCATTTTCTTTTCTTTCCTTAATCTTTTATTTTTGTATTAAATAAAATATTATATACAGTGTTTAATGTGATTTATTGAATGTTATTTTTCACAAGCTAATGATATATACATGCATTTAGCTAGGGATTAAGTGTAAAATGAAAGAATAAAGGTGATGAAATGAGGATTCATCACCCTCATATACTTGACTTTGCTAGTCCCTAGAAAACACTTATGCAATAAGTGCTGAAAAAGAAAATAAAGAAAAGAAAAGGAAATAACTAGGAATAATTTTAAACTCTTGGACTTGTCTTAATAAAATCGAAGTTTGAAGCTCAGTCAAGACCTTTGGCTTCTTGGTTTGTTCGGAACCACGTCAAGGTTAGGAAGTGTGACACAACAACTCTTAGGTTCCATAACCCTATTGTCCAGTTCTCTTCACAATCAGGTCAGAACCATTCTTTCGGTCGCATACTCTCGCAAACTTGAATTGATAGAACCATGTGTGTGAATTTTTTAGCTCTTGCCAGACAAACCGCTGAACAATAAAAGAGTCTGCTCCTCCAGTAACTTGTCCTCATGGAGATAGATATTTCCTTTTAAGCCCAGGTGCCGCTAGTCTTTACAATCGAAAAAGGGGGGAGAGACGTTAGAAGAAGCGGGAAAATAAGTGGAATGGACCAGTGTAGTCTTCATTCCCTTGTGAATCTCGGTCAGTAACCGAGTCCACCAAGAAGTAGGCTTTTTCTTGGAAGCTCAATATTTTTGTGGAATTTTGGGTGCAGGCTTCTTATTTGAATATTTTCATTAATTTTGCGTTGCTCCACATTCTTGTTAGTATCCCTATAGATATAGAGTCTTTTGTCCACCCATGTTTTGGTGTCTTGGAAGAAGTTGCACTGGCAGACCATTCCTCATCTGAAGCTTTGTCTCAATACAATCTTTAGATATCATGGTTACCAGAAGAAGTGGGTTATAGTACCAGTTTTGGCAATCTCCAAGAATGGTTCCTGAGCCACCCTTGACGAATCGGCCTAGCATCGTCCTGACTTAGACTCCAAGATTTTTCAACAATCCATCTGGGTTGAGATAAGTATTAAGTGTGAGGTTTCTACTCAAGACACTATCTTAAGAGTCGTACGAATGATATAAAGGGTTATAGTTAGACACATTGAATTGACTCATGAACATAGTCTCATGGAACCTAAGAATTAAGTCAAGATGACCTGGAGTATCTCAATTCCAATCCTTAATAAGTGTATTAAGGTATATACCAAGCTCCAATATTCAGACTTTATTTTAGACTTGTTCAATTGTCTAGTTAATTCCAAAAAAGGCGAATGCTATGTACAATGCAAGAAAATATTTTTGCGAGGCAATTTTCTATTTTTGAACTTTTTATCGATTTTTGGAAAAGGTTCTGCAATTTTTATGCAAAATTTTGCAAATATTTTGCAAAATTTTCTTGTTTTGGCATTCTTATGACCGACCTGAAGGCTAGGGTATAGGTGCTAAATTGGTCGTTGCGACCCAAGCGATCAAGTCAATTCAATCAAGAAAAATATCAGACCACTCGAAACAAATAAAATCAATCAAGCATGAAGATAGCGGTCCAGCTATGAGATTAACCAAGTATAGCACCCAGGGTCGAACTCGAGGAGCACGGGTTGGCCAAAGGCCTACGAAGTAGTAAAAATGAAATAAAATAAAGACAAGATATTTTTAGTGATTTTTATTTGTTTTTATATTTTTTTTGGATTTTTAATATGTGAAGAAAACAAAAGAAACACAAAAACAATCACACTTTAGCTAATTATTTAATGCATCAAAAACCAAGCAAAAATTCAAACAAAAATATTTTTATGTCTTTAGTGTTTTTTAGTGTTTTTGGTGAATTTTTGGAATTTTTCTGATATGTATTTTATTTTCTAAAAATCAAACAGTAGCAAAGAAACAAGGTACTGTCCAGCCAAGCCTAAAGTCCCTAGATAAAATATCTAAGAACCTCAAAAGGGCCTGAAGGTATTTTTCCTGTAAACTAGGTAGAACAAGGAAAATTTGAGTACCAAAATTATTGTTTTTGGGTTTTTAGATTATTTATAGAATTTTTATGGGTTTTTAGGTGTTTTTAAGTTTTTATGGTTTTTAATCAGTGAAAAATAGCCAAAATTGGCTAGAAAATAAAGGAAACAAAATAAACAGTACCTAATTTTTATAGAATTTTTGAGGGGGTTTTTATATTTTTTGGGGTTTTTAAAACTAGACAGTGGCTAAAATGATAGTTTTTGAATTTTTAAAAATAACAAATAAACTCAAAAATGTCCTAAAAAATTCTCAAAAATCCTACAACATGGCAGGAGCCATGTGTCAAATTTTCATCGAATTTGGAGGTGATTTGATATTTTATTCAAAAATCACAAGAGGGCACTGTGCACAGGGACTGAAGTGCAAATACCCTAAGTTCTGGGGGTCCAGGTGCAATTAACCCAGCAAGTCACGCGCGCGGCGCGTGCCTGGGGCACTCAGGGACCTCTCTGTAATAAAACTAAGTTCCAGGGACTAATTGGTAACACGACCAAAAGTCCGAGGGCCTCAGCTGCAAATAACCCAAAAATAAACGCACATGCGTAATAAAACCATTCATAGGGGCATAGATGCAATTACTCAAAAAGTTTCATTCATTCATAAACATCCAGAACTACAGGGAATATATTGCAATTAACCCAAAAATACACGTGACGAAGCACATGGCTCACACAGACAGGGGTATAAGTGCAAATAAACTAAAGCTCGTGGTCCAACATGCAAAATACCCTAAAACTAAACAATTGACAAAAATATTTACAGGACTAAAATGAAATAAAAGATAAGGAAGGGCCTAAGGGTAAATTACCCTTTATTAAGTCACCCTATGGATGCGCGCCACGTGTGTAGATGGACGGCTGGAAATGGCTGGCGATCCAACGCTGAGATTCTCGCAGCGATCGGACGGCTGAGGGTACGCCACGTGGGAGATCGAACGGGTGCGGTGCTCGGTGGCTACCCCTCGTGCAACGGACGGTCCTGATCGCCTCTCCAAGATCTGACGGTGTCTGGCTCTCCTCAAGTGAACGGTCTGGATACGAACTGGAGGTCGAAGACGATCGAACGGTCGGGGAAGATGCTGGAAGAACAGTCGGCTGGCGAGCTTCGCCGGCCTCGTGCGAGCGCTGGTCTCCTCCCCTGCTGCCTCTGAAGATCGGAAAAGGTCCGCGATGATGCTCCGCAGCTAACGGTAGGCTCCGATGGCCCAGCCGAGCCCTGGAGGGCTCCGGCGAGGTCGGCGGAGGAGAAGCTCCTGTCTGAATGTCGGGAGGCCTCAGATAGCCTCCTCTGGTCCTACAAAATGGCTCAGAAGCTTCGCGGGTCGAGGGCAAAATGCCTCGACCCAGTTAGGCGACTTGGGGATGGTCTGTACGTCGGTGTGGACGAACCCCGGCGAAGCGACGGCGAGGGGATTCGAATCCCAGCTCCTGTGCGAGCTGGGTTGAACGGAGGGGCGGAGATGGTGCGCGGAGGGAAGGCGGAGATGAATATGGATTCCGATAATCGAATGGGTGCGCGAGATGGTCGGAATCGACAGAAAACGGCGGCGGTGCGATTTGGGGCAAAATGGAAATTGAAGGAAAGGGCGAAGCTAAGGGATTACCTGGGTGGTGAAGTAGACTGGGCTGGAGCTGGGGAAGCTCCCGGTCGTAGCCTCGAGGGTCGTCTGGGCCCGAGGCTCAGAGCTCGCACCAATGGCGGAGCTACGGCGGAGCTACTCGCCGGATCAGTGGTCCGGCCACTCTCTCCTCGCTGCGACACGGCCAACCTGGAGCTGTCACCTTGGGGGTAGCTGTGGAGGTCACGGGACGAAGAATGGAGAGCCAAAGATGACGCGGGAAGGCGGCTGAGCTCACGATTTATATGGCTAGGGGTTCGAAAAGAGGGGGTCCGGGCAAGCTCAGGAGCGCGCGGATCCCAAGGGAGCGGCTCCGGCGAGGATGCCGAATGCAAGGAGGACGATTCGGACCCGGGGGTTGGCGGGTTGGTGATCGGGTTGAGCGGGTATTAAATAGAGAAGTCGGGTTGGCCGCTCAAACCCGTGGGAGGTGGTCCTGGGGGGGCCAGTTGACCAGGCGGTCAACATCCCCAGGACCCAATGAGGATGGGCCACGTGGCCGGATTTTAAAGCTCAAATTCAAGGTAGCTAGGGCCCGATTTTGTAAAAACTCAAAACACAAACTATTTTTATTTTATTTTTTTTCTATTTTTTGGTGATTTTTAATTAATTTTTGGAAATAAAAATAGGCTATATACATAATATGGCTATTTATAGGTATATGTACAATATGTAGGTTTTTGATTTTTGATTTTTTTAATTATTATTTTTGTATACTTTTATTCCTATTTTATATTTTATTTATTTATAGAATAAAATAAGGAATAAAAGGGTATTTTTATTTTGTTTTTATTATTTATATACATAGGTAAAATAAATAGATATATACATTTATATACATGGTATATATACAATGTCTTTTTGTATTTTTAATTTTGTAATTTTTATTTGATTTTTGTTTTGATTCTTTTTATTTTATTTATTTACAAAATATAATATAGGATATTTACAAAAAGTTTAGAAAATAATTTTATTTATTTATATAGTTGAATAAATATAAGAGTATGGTCTATGTACATGGTGAAAGGGCATTTTTATTTTTTTTTATTTTTAATTTTTTATTTTGTTTTTATCATTTATAAATATATACAAGTATTTACAAGCATATTTTTGGGTGAGGAAAACATTTTTATTTTTATTTACATAAATATATACACATGAGCCCCTATCTCCCTCTACTTGGCTTTTATGCGGTCAGGCCCATGCTGAGCCCTCCCTTGGGTTAGGTTGCTCAATATTTATTCTAAATATTTCCCTCTTTTTCTTTTTAATCTTTATTCTTTTATTTTTGCACAAAAACATGCTAATTATAGGTTTTTACACAATGCATGCTTTTGCTAATTATCCCTATTTAAAAATATCTACATGCATTTGCAAAGGTTTTTGTAGCTAAAATATAAGAATAAAGAGTGATGAATGGGTATTCATCACCCCCCTATACTTAACTTTGCTAGTCCCTTAGCAAACACTTATTTGAAAAAGAAGTGAAAAAGAAAGAAAGAAAGAAAAAGAAAAAGAGGATGTACATGGATCAAGGTTGATTATTAAATATTAAATTGAGGTATGGAGCTCAATCAAATCTTTGGATTATTAATGTGTCGGAACCTTATTTAGACTTAAGCTTAAAACCTAACAGCCTCTAAGTTCCACTAATCTATAATCAAGACTCCTCAATGCTCCAGATCAGAACAAGTCATCAAGCACAAACCCTGAAGACCATGAATCTTTTCTTGTCCTGTGAAAGTGAGGTCTAAGCTCTCCACCTCAGAAATGGCAACTTGACAACCCTCCTCAACAAGGTAACTCTATGACCCCAATCTGGCCACTCTTTCCTCGAGGAGCGGGGTATTCCCTTCTAAGTTCAAGTTCAACCGGCTCAAGAAGAGGGGGAAGAAGAGAATGGGTCAAGGCCAGTGTAGCCAAGTACCCTTGGGAGCTTGACCAGTGTAGCCAAGTCTCCCTGCTGCAAGCTACAACAGGTGGATCATGAAACCAAGCTTTGCTTATTGCACTTATATACATACTCCGGTGGGATTATCATTTTCTCTCAGACCCACCACTTTTTTGGAGTTCTTTTCTTTTTGCACATTTTTTTTCGAGTGCATCTATACAACATATACATGTGCAGCATATATACAAGGAGTTTTTCCTCTTGAGCCAGTAGACTATCCCTCTTTTGAAGCTTTATTGCAACCCACAACTACCGTCGTTAGACCTCATGGCAACCAGACCAAGTTGAGACGCACTTCCTTCACTATAAGAAGAAGAGAGGTTCCGCCTAGAAGTACTACCCTCATATGCTACCCCAAGTCAAGGAAGACTGCCTCCTCACCATCTCATCCGTAGAGAGCTCGGTGCATAGTGCGGTTGTCCAAGTAAAGCCATAATCTATATGAGTCATGTGTTGTTGTTAAATGCTCTACTTAGGCTCATTGAGATGACATGTGATCATAGCCTAGTGGACTCAAAGAATTAAGTCACCATGGACCTGAAAAGCCTTAAACCTAAGTCCTATAAGGTTCCTCTTAGAAATTAGGTGGATTAAGATCTTGATCAAGCTCCATTTCTCAATTTGATTCCAGGCTAGTTTAAATGTCAACTATCATCCAGAAAAACTATATACATATGTACAAAAAGATGCTTATTTACACACATTTTACAATCATGCAAAATTTTTGAAAAATGTTTTTAAATCATGGATGGATGATGCATGAAGTGCAAGTTTTTGCAAAAAGGTATTTACACACATTTACACAAGATTTTTGCAAACTTTTGATTTTCAAAACATTTTGGAAAAATTTTGTACTATATACATAATTTTGATACAAAACTATTTACACAAGCTTTACACAAAAGATTTTTGAAATCATTTTTACAAAAATAATTTGTACACTAGCTATGTATGTGCAAATAAAAGAAGATTATGTACATGAAAAAATTTTTAATTTTTTTTTAAATTTTTGTGGTTTTTAGCCATTTTATTTATTAACACACTCACACAAAGTACGAGTTATGGCTACAGTATATATGAAATATATACACACCCCCCTATACTTAGCTCGAACGATGTCCTCAGAGTCAAGAGCGATGAAGAAGACATAACTCGTGCTAGGTATAGGGAAGTGAAAAGAAAGGCTATACAAAAGAAGAATGAAAAGTCAAGAGGGACTCAGGTCTCCCCCCTATACTTAGGATCAAGTAATCCTAAGTATAGCAGGCTGTATACTAAGGGAAAACCTGAGTGCAGAATGTACAGGGTCTACCCCCCCTATACTTAGGGTGCAATATCCCTAAGTATAGGCAGCAAAAACAGGGGCAGACAGAAACAAAAGAAATACCCGAAAGGTCTCACATCCCCCCTATACTTAGGGTAAAGTGCACCCTAAGTATAGCATAATCACAAGATGGGGAAGGGGATGTGGGACTAAGGAATGTGGTGATATGGACATCTGGATCTATATACAGCGGAAGATCAGTGAAACTCAGGCGTGAGATGCATTAGATGTGAGTCAAAGACCACATCTCACACAAAATGAATAGGGGCAATATCAACGACCCGCGGCTCATGATCTAGAAATGGCTTGAGCCGCTGGCCGTTCACTTGAAAGGTACTCTCAGAAGACAACTTAGATATGTCGATGCTACCGTTGTCATGTACCTTCCTAACCAGATAAGGTCCTTTCCATTTGCTCTGTAGCTTCCCTGGAAATAATCTAAGCCTCGCATCAAACAGCCATACTCTCTGTCCAATCTCAAAATGCTTGTGGCTGATATGAGAATCATGCCACTCCTTGACTTTCTCCTTATAATGTAGGCTGCTTGAGAAAGCTGCATCTCTAAGCTCCTCCAGGGCAGCTAGCTCTGCCCTTCTCTGGTCTCCCATACCATCTGGATCCATGATAATATCTGTGACTGCCCAAAGTGACTTGTGCCTCAGCTCAACAGGTAAATGGCATGGCTTGCCATATACGAGGCGAAAGGGAGATGTGCCTAAAGGTGTCTTGAAAGACGTCCTATATGCCCACAAGACCGAGTCCAAAAGCTGTGACCAATCCTTTCGGTCAGGGCAGACGACTTTCTGCAATATAGTCTTGATCTCCCTATTCGACACTTCGGCTAGACCATTCGTCTGTGGATGGTAAGGTGTAGCAACACGATGGTCTATGCCGAACTCGCTAGCAAGTGCCTTCACCTGGTCGTTGATGAAGTGAGATCCCCCATCAGAAATCAGAACTCGTGGAACCCCGAACCGCGTGATGATATGCCTCCTCAAAAATCTGCAAACTATCCTCGCATCAGCGGCTCGGGCGGGGATAGCCTCCACCCAACGACTCACATAATCCACGGCCAACAGAATGTACTCAAATCCCTGACTCTTAGGGAATGGACCCATGAAATCGATGCCCCATGCGTCAAAAACCTCACAGAAGTGAATGGGCTGCATCGGCATCATATCATGCTGTCCACAAGTGCCCATCCTCTGACAGTCAGTACACCTCTTCACGAACTCATCTGAGTCCTTGAAGAGGGTAGGCCACCACAAGCCGGATTGGAGCACTTTCTGTGCCGTTCTCCTCCCAGAATGATGTCCTCCTGCCTCAAGCTTGTGGCAGTAAGTGAGGACGCTATGGTGTTCCTCCTGAGGAATACACCGACGCCAGATGCTATCCCCTCCTTCGTGGTAAAGGATGGGATCCTCCCAATGGTAGGACTTGGCCTTCGCAAGGAAGGTCTCAAGTCTCTGTCTGGGCCAATCTTGTGGGACTTTCCCAACAACGAGAAAGTTCACAATATCGGCGTACCATGGGAGTGAGGCGATAGCAAGGATCGCCTCATCTGGGAAGGTATCTCTAATAGGGTCAATCTGCTCAGAATCCTCAGACTGCTCTAGTCGGGAGAGATGATCCGCCACCACATTCTTGACTCCAGGCTTATCCTTGATCTCAATGTCGAACTCCTGGAGTAGAAGGATCCATCTAGTCAGTCTGGCCTTGGCATCCTTCTTTGCCATGAGGTACCTGATGGCGGTGTGATCTGTAAACAAAGTCACTCTAGATCCAATGATATACGATATGAACTTATCCAGGGCAAACACTACGGCTAGCATCTCCTTCTCTGTGACCGTGTAATTCCGCTGGGCGGAATCCAATGTGCGGCTAGCGTAGTGTATAGCAAATGGAACTCCATCCCTCCTCTGTCCCAGCACTGCCCCTACGGCAAAATCTGAGGCATCCGTCATGATCTCGAATGGGAGAGACCAATCAGGCGGCTGGAGGACAGGAGCCTCAATAACGCACTGTTGGAGAGTAGCAAACGACGAAAGACACTTGTCATCGGCAAGGAACTCGGTGTCTTTCGTCAAGAGGTCGATCAACGGTCGGGCAATCCTGCTGAAATCCTGAATGAATCTCCTATAAAATCCAACGTGCCCCAGAAATGACCGTAACTGCCTCAGATTGGACGGCGGTGCGAGTTTCCTAATGACATCAACCTTGGCCGGATCAACCTCCATGCCCCTGTTGGAGATGATATGGCCAAGCACCGTCCCTTGAGTCACCATAAAGTGACTCTTCTCCCAAGATAGCACCAAGTGATACTCAATACATCGCTGGAGTACTCGATCTAGGCAGTCAAGACAAGAATCAAATCCGTCGCCGTAGATCGAGAAATCATCCATGAAGACCTCCAAGCACTCCCCTACCATGTCCGAAAAGATCGACAGCATGCATCTCTGAAAAGTCGCAGGGGCGTTGCATAGCCCAAATGGCATGCGTCGAAAAGCATATGTGCCGAAGGGACAGGTAAAGGTGGTCTTCTCCTGGTCCTCAGGAGCGATGGCCACTTGGTTGTAGCCCGAGTACCCATCCAGGAAGCAATAATGGCTCTTCCCTGCCAGTCTCTCAATGATCTGATCAATAAAAGGCAGGGGGAAATGGTCCTTCTTGGTGGCTTGGTTGAGTCTCCTGTAGTCAACACAAACCCTCCAAGAGGTGGGTACTCGTGTAGCGATCTCCTCTCCCGACTCACTGATCACAGTCGTGATGCCCGTCTTCTTGGGCACCACATGCAAGGGGCTAACCCACTTGGAGTCGGAAATGGGATAAATAAAACCTGCACCCCACCATTTTGATATTTCCTTCATCACAACCTCTCTCAGGTTGGGGTTCAGACGCCGCTGGAACTCACGCGACGGCTTCGCCCCCTCCTCGAGATAGATATGGTGGGAGCACACTGATGGACTAATCCCATGGAGATCTGCTACGCTCCATCCGATCGCCTTGTGGTTCTTTTCAAGAACCCCCATCAAACGGGATTCTTGCTCTCCAGTCAACTCGGCGGAGATGATGACTGGGTACATCTCTGGCTCGCCCGCAAGGAATCGATACTTCAGCGAAGTAGGGAGCGGCTTCAGCTCTGTAATGCTGGGTGCCGACAAATCTGGCTGCGGAAGAAACTGAGTGAAAGCTGCAAGGTCGGCCAAATCTGCCTGGGAAAGTGAAAGCGTACTCTCGCAAACTGGATCGGGAGAAAGTGGCTCAACTGTACTGTCTCTGCTCGGCTCTGCATCTACCTCCTCCTCATCTATAGGCTCAGATGGACTCAGGTCTGGCATCTGCTCATAGCAATCGGCCCAATCAGACTCTGAATCCGAGGGATCTGTATCAGAATCAGTGGCATCAGTACCACCGGAAAACAAGGTGGCCTCAGCACCACCATCATTAATCATCGTGCTGCGATCAAGGACCGGCGCTGCTGCCTCAATGGTATCCTGAACCAGGTCTATGCTCTCCAGACTCTCCTCTGCTATCATCTCTGCATCAACTGTATCTGAAAGTGAGAGGATGGTCTGTGTCTCAAGATCTGCCCAAGCTGCCTCATCATCTGTGATCACAAAATCACAGTCCTGGTGGATGTCTGGCTCTGCGTCTGTCAGCTGCTCTGAATCTGTACTCGCATCTGAGCGGGCTCTGAATCTAGCTCTGTAGTCCTCGACCGTCTCTATTTGTATACTCTCGCCCTCTACGCGAAAGTACACCTTCCCGATATCATGATCAGTCACCGCCTTGGCTGTGGCCAAGAACGGACGACCAAGGATGATGGGGGTATCGGCCACTGACTCAGGGATCTCCATGTCCAACACTACGAAGTCCACGGGGAATTTCAGGCCCTAAATCGTGACGATAACGTCTCGTAATAACCCCTTCAGCCTCTTGACAGATCAATCAGCGAACTGAAGGACTGTCCTGCTCTGTCGAAGAGTGCCCAACTCAAAGCGGTCGAGAAGGGCTGCCGGAAGAAGGTTGATCGATGATCCGCTATCTAGAAGAGTACGGTCGAACCTCTGCTCACTGATCTGGCATCTGATATACGGGGCCCCTGAATTTGGCCTCTTGGCTGGCAGTCGGTTCTGGATCGCAAAGCACGTGGCTTTGGTCAGCACATGTATCTCTGAAGTGTGGTTCCTCCTCCTCCTCTTGACTGTAGTCCTCTCTCTCAAAGATCGTTGGAGAAGGGGGATGTGCTGCAAAGCCTCCTGGAGGGTCATCTGGATGTGGAATCGATCTATCATACTCTGGCTGAATTCCTCCTGCACTGTCTTTTTTGGATCTTTTTTCTTCCCCTTCTCCATCTGAAGGGCTCTAGGGAAGGGGATCACTGGGTCCTTCTCAGATGAAGGACTAGGAAAAGGTCTAAACGGTTCAAGGACCGGATCCACACATACATCATGCACCACAGTGGGACCAGAAGAAAGTAAACCTTTTCCTTTATTCACAACAGAGTTCTAAGATACAGGAATACGAGGAAAAACATCATCTCTATCTGTACAAACACCGGTGGCCTCAGTACCACCACGGGCTGGCTCTGCTGCTGCTGCTGGTAGACGTCGTGCGGCATCAGTACCGCGGGCTGGCTCGGCTGAACGGGTGGCATCAGTACCACCTCCTAGATCTGGTGAAGTGGCGGCCTCAGTACCGCCGGTGGGATCAGCATCCTTGGTGGCCTCAGTGCCACCGTCATCGTCTGGAGCGGCCTCAGTACCGCTCTCCTCCTCCTCCTGTGGCGCCTTGAGATGAAGCTCAGATGAGGCGTCGCCGCCTGCTGGGGTCCTACCGCTCCTAAGTGTGACAAAATCAGCATCAAATAGATCCGAAGATGTATCATCAAATGGGTCACTAGGAGTGGCTAACTCAGTATGTACTACCTGCTCAGATTTCCTCTTGAGGTTGTTCGGATTCGGCTCGATCTGGGCTGGTATGGCGGCCTTCCCTCTCACCAGGTCCTGCATCTCCTGGCGGAACTCGTCCATCTCCCGTATGAATGTGGCCTGCTGGTCCTGAGGAGGCGGGCGATGTCATCCAAAGCGGGGCTCTCGTGGGAACCCGACGGGTAGCCTCTCTGTGGGTGAGGCTGCTGGAACTGCTGCTGCTGGTGCTGGTAAGAGGGATATGAGGAAGGGTGCTGCTGCTGAACTGGGTGAGCCTGGTGCTCACGTCTCCACGACTGTCCCTGCTGCTGATAGGGACGAGGACCGTAGGATGATGGCTGGTGCTGCTGATATGATGGGGGCTGCTGCTGCGGCTGGTGCTGGTCTCTCTGCTGGGAGTACTGCCCTCCCTGTCCTGACGGCTGCTACTGGGGCTGGGCACCACCACTCCCCCACCTGAATCCGGGATGGTCTCGTCGGATCCCAGGCTGGGGGCGGTCGTACCAAATCCCGTTGACATCCATCAACGGCTCGGCATCGTAGGGGGCTGGCGGGAGTACTGCCAGAGGCTGGTCCGGCTGGTAGACCACCATCTGCATCTCTGGAGATGGTGGGGACTGGTAGGTGGGCTGCGGCTGCTGGTACGGCTCCGCCTGTACAAGATGGACCTGTCTAGGCTGTACGTGGGTGCTGGAGCGCTGGGACGAGCTGCTGCTGCTGCCGGCGTCGCCTCGTGACTGAAGACGGGGCTGAGGAGCCGTCTGTGCCTCCTGGAGACACATGAGCTGTGTCTTCATGTCGCTCAGAACCTGTGCCATCTGCTCCATCTGCGTGATACTCTGGCACTGCTTCTTCTCGATCAGCTCCATGCGGTCCAGCTTCTCGCTGATAATGCCCATGTCCGCAGCTGATGACTCTGCCTGTGCTGCTGCGGCTGCGGACGAACTGGATGGACCTGCATCTACCCGTGCTATCCGCTGGTACTGCACGGGTCCTGGCTGATGTGGCTGGGTCTTCTGAGTATACAACCTAGTCTGAGACATCACCATATAGTTTTCAGCCATCTCCTCGAAGATGGCCCAGACCTGGTCGTGGTCCTTGGCGAAGTAGGACCCGCCGCAAGAAGCATTCACCAGGCCCTGTAGCTCTGGTGTCAACCCGCTAAAGAAGCTTTGCACAAGGTTCGGCTTCATGATGTCGTGGTGCGGGCATCTGTCCAGAAGCTCTCGGAACCTCTCCCATGCCTCGTGAAACTGCTCGTTGGGGAACATGGAGAAGTTGCTGATCAGGGCCCTCGCTGCATTCGTCCGCCCGAGTGGATAGTACTTGTTCAAGTACTCGGTGCGGAGCTGCTCCCAGGTATAGACAAACCTCCCAAGGTGCTTCAGCCAGGTGGCTGCTCTATCTGCCAGTGAAAACGGGAAGGCTATCATCTGGATCGTGTCCTGGTCCACATGCCGGTCGTGGACAGTACTGCAGATCATCAGAAACTCCTGGAGGTGAAGGTGGGGCTCCTCAGTGGCAAGTCCGTGGAATCGAGGAAGCATCTGCAGGGTATTCGGGAAGAACTTGAAGTCCCCCACGATAGCAGGTACCACCACCCAATGGTGCATCAATGTAGATCCGGGGTTGTGCAACTCCCGCATCGGTCTAGGTGGTCCTCCTCCTCCCGCGGCTGCTGCCTCTGCAGCGGCGGCCGCGGCTGCTGCTGCTGCTGCGGCTCGTGCCTCTGCATCCGGTATCTCCTCGGGCTCGCTCTGCTGGTCTCGCTCTGCTCTGAGCCTCTCCAACTCTCTCCTCATCTCAATCATAAATGCTCCCTGATCACGGAGCTGCTGCTGGACTGTCTCGAGTGATGCGATCAGGGTGGAGTTGATCGCTCCCTGGTCTAGTACAAAGTGCTCTGGCTGACGGGAGTGATCGTCTGAACTGCCGGCTCTGGCCATGTCGACGTCTGCAAAATCAAACGATCCCAACTCAGGTGCTGTCAAATGTATCAATCTCTCCTCGGGCTCGTGTCTCTCAGGAAGATCAGAAAGGGGGTCAAGGGGGAACAGGGTGGAATCATACTCGGGCTCGGAGAGCGGGTCTGGGCTCTCGCGAGCCAACCTAGATGATGAGGCAGACGTGCCCGAAAGTGGTGCAGCCAGAGGCTGCCTAAGAGACCGTCTACCCATCATCTTGATCTGGCGAGTAAGGCGGATGAGATCTGGAAAAATTACGATCAGAAAACAAACCCCCGGTTCACCAACGCAACGCGAGCTGAAGACCGTGAAAGTTCGGTCAGATTATCTTGTCGATTTTATTTTGGTGAACACACAGAATATCAGAGCGCTTACGTGACTTGTTGGGATATCCGCTGCTAACCCAACCGACTGGCCCGCACGGAAAAGTTGGTAATCAGTCGGGACTAGCAACGGGGGGCTTTACCTAGGGTGCGGGTCACTCTCTCGCGCATCCAAACCAAACAATGAGGGGGTTGCTCTCCCCAAGACAAAGTTTTTAGGGTGAGCAGATTTTAAGATCAATAATTTTAGCAGTCCCAATTTTATGGTTTCACTTTTTTAATTTTTTTCAAAGCAAACAAAAGGCCTAACGAATTTTTCAGTTCTCCTGATTATTAAGTCCAAAACAGGGGGGAGAAGACGAAAAAGCCGATGCACGAAAAATCAATGATGCATGCCGAGTAAGAAATGCGTACCTTGCCTCCAGCACTCTACATGCAAGATGATCCGCGCATAAAAGTAAAGACAGAAATAAAACTAACCTAAATGATGCAGCGGGAAAGCCGAGTCCTAGACGAGCAACTTCTAGCGAAGAACCGTCTAACCGGTCACCGACCTCCAAGCCAAAGAGTCCGGTCTTGGCCCGTCCCTCCTCTGTCCGACAAATCAGGGGTAGGAGTAAGCGCTTTACAGGACGGGCTGCGGCACGTAGGCTACGGAGGCAAATGAATCGGTTGTTTTTATTATTGATTTTAAGTAGGTCCAATTATTCGATCTATGGGAACAGATATGCAATTAGATGTGTGGATCCTACTAATTACGGCACATTCACCAGAAAATCCTAAGTCTAGGGGCTCGAGCAAAAACCGCGAAAAACCGTAAAAGACAGAAATAAAAGAAAAATAAAACCGCGAAAAAGCCGCGAAAAACCGCAAAGGTCCTAAGGGCCCCCCGAGCACACCGGTGCTCGGCGAAACAGACCCGCTACGGTAGGAAAGTCCAAGAGTGTCCAAGCAGTCCAAGTCCCTGTATTATTACAATAATGATATAAATGAAATAAAAACCTAATCTAACCTCACCCTCTCAACTCTCTCCCTCTCGCTCTCTCCTGCGGCTTCGTAAAGAAGGAAGCTGCCTCCAAGTTCCTCGGTTGCACCGGCTCCTCGAAAGTCGCCTCCGCGGTCCTTGGGCCCTCGCAAGAAAAAGAGATGAGTGGTCAGACCAGCAAAAATAATCAAATAATAAGGAAAAAGAAATGAAAATAGAGGTAAGGGTATATATGCAAAAATATAAAATGAAATAAACAAACAAAAGAAAACAAAGACAAAAATAAAAGAAAAGGAAAATAAAATCAAAATATAGGCAAAAAGCCGCGAAAAGCTGCGAGCTCCGAAGAGCCGCGAAAAACCGCGAAAATAAAAACGAAAAGAAAATAAGGAAAACTACTAAGCCGTGCTCCCCGGCAACGGTGCCATTCTTATGACCGACCTGATGGCTAGGGTATAGGTGCTAAATTGGTCGTTGCGACCCAAGCGATCAAGTCAAGTCAATCAAGAAAAATATCAGACCACTCGAAACAAATAAAATCAATCAAGCACGAAGATAGCGGTCCAGCTATGAGATTAACCTAGTATAGCACCCAGGGTCGAACTCGAGGAGCACGGGTTGGCCAAAGGCCTACGAAGTAGTAAAAATGAAATAAAATAAAGACAATAAATTTTTAGTGATTTTTATTTGTTTTTATATTTTTTTGGATTTTTAATATGTGAAGAAAACAAAAGAAACACAAAAACAATCACACTTTAGCTAATTATTTAATGCATCAAAAACCAAGCAAAAATTCAAACAAAAATATTTTTATGTCTTTAGTGTTTTTTAGTGTTTTTGGTGAATTTTTGGAATTTTTCTGATATGTATTTTATTTTCTAAAAATCAAACAGTAGCAAAGAAACAAGGTACTGTCCAGCCAAGCCTAAAGTCCCTAGATAAAATATCTAAGAACCTCAAAAGGGCCTGGAGGTATTTTTCCTGTAAACTAGGTAGAACAAGGAAAATTTGAGTACCAAAAATATTGTTTTTGGGTTTTTAGATTATTTAATAGAATTTTTATGGGTTTTTAGGTGTTTTTAAGTTTTTATGGTTTTTAATCAGTGAAAAATAGCCAAAATTGGCTAGAAAATAAAGGAACACAAAATAAACAGTACCTAATTTTTATAGAATTTTTGAGGGGGTTTTTATATTTTTTTGGGTTTTTAAAACTAGACAGTGGCTAAAATGATAGTTTTTGAATTTTTAAAAATAACAAATAAACTCAAAAATGTCCTAAAAAATTCTCAAAAATCCTACAACATGGCAGGAGCCATGTGTCAAATTTTCATCGAATTTGGAGGTGATTTGATATTTTATTCAAAAATCACAAGAGGGCACTGTGCACAGGGACTGAAGTGCAAATACCCTAAGTTCTGGGGGTCCAGGTGCAATTAACCCAGCAAGTCACGCGCGCGGCGCGTGCCTGGGGCACTCAGGGACCTCTATGTAATAAAACTAAGTTCCAGGGACTAATTGGTAACACGTACCAAAAGTTCGAGGGCCTCAGCTGCAAATAACCCAAAAATAAACGCACATGCGTAATAAAACCATTCACAGGGGCATAGATGCAATTACTCAAAAAGTTTCATTCATTCATAAACATCCAGAACTACAGGGAATATATTGCAATTAACCCAAAAATACACGTGACGAAGCACGTGGCTCACACAGACAGGGGTATAAGTGCAAATAAACTAAAGCTCGTGGTCCAACATGCAAAATACCCTAAAACTAAACAACTGACTAAAATATTTACAGGACTAAAACGAAATAAAAGATAAGGAAGGGCCTAAGGGTAAATTACCCTTTATTAAGTCGCCCGATGGATGCGCGCCACGTGTGTAGATGGACGGCTGGAAATGGCTGGCGCTCCAACGCTGAGATTCTCGCAGCGATCGGACGGCTGAGGGTACGCCACGTGGGAGATCGAACGGGTGTGGTGCTCGGTGGCTACCCCTCGTGCAACGGACGGTCCTGATCGCCTCTCCAAGATCTGATGGTGTCTGGCTCTCCTCAAGTGAACGGTCTGGATACGAACTGGAGGTCGAAGACGATCGAACGGTCGGGGAAGATGCTGGAAGAACAGTCGACCGGCGAGCTTCGCCGGCCTCGTGCGAGCGCTGGTCTCCTCCCCTGCTGCCTCTGAAGATCGGAAAAGGTCCGCGATGATGCTCCGCAGCTAACGGTAGGCTCCGATGGCCCAGCCGAGCCCTGGAGGGCTCCGGCGAGGTCGGCCGAGGAGAAGCTCCTGTCTGAATGTCGGGAGGCCTCAGATAGCCTCCTCTGGTCCTGCAAAATGGCTCAGAAGCTTCGCGGGTCGAGGGCAAAATGCCTCGACCCAGTTAGGCGACTTGGGGATGGTCTGTGCGTCGGTGCAGACGAACCCCGGCGAAGCGACGGCGAGGGGATTCGAATCCCAGCTCCTGTGCGAGCTGGGTTGAACGGAGGGGCGGAGAAGGTGCGCGGAGGGAAGGCGGAGATGAATATGGATTCCGATGATCGAATGGGTGCGCGAGATGGTCGGAATCGACGGAAAACGGCGGCGGTGCGATTTGGGGCAAAATGGAAATTGAAGGAAAGGGCGAAGCTAAGGGATTACCTGGGTGGTGAAGTAGACTGGGCTGGAGCTGGGGAAGCTCCCGGTCGTAGCCTCGAGGGTCGTCTGGGCCCGAGGCTCAGAGCTCGCACCAATGGCGGAGCTACGGCGGAGCTACTCGCCGGATCAGTGGTCCGGCCACTCTCTCCTCGCTGCGACACGGCCAACCTGGAGCTGTCACCTCGGGGGTAGCTGTGGAGGTCACGGGACGAAGAATGGAGAGCCAAAGATGACGCGGGAAGGCGGCTGAGCTCACGATTTATATGGCTAGGGGTCCGAAAAGAGGGGGTCCGGGCAAGCTCAGGAGCGCGCGGATCCCAAGGGAGCGGCTCCGGCGAGGATGTCGGATGCAAGGAGGACGATTCGGACCCAGGGGTTGGCGGGTTGGTGATCGGGTTGAGCGGGTATTAAATAGAGAAGTCGGGTTGGCCGCTCAAACCCGTGGGAGGTGGTCCTGGGGGGGCCAGTTGACCGGGCGGTCAACATCCCCAGGACCCAATGAGGATGGGCCACGTGGCCGGATTTTAAAGCTCAAATTCAAGGTAGCTAGGCCCCGATTTTGTAAAAACTCAAAACACAAACTATTTTTATTTTATTTTTTTCTATTTTTTGGTGATTTTTAATTAATTTTTGGAAATAAAAATAGGCTATATACATAATATGGCTATTTATAGGTATATGTACAATATGTAGGTTTTTGATTTTTGAATTTTTTAATTATTATTTTTGTATACTTTTATTCCTATTTTATATTTTATTTATTTATAGAATAAAATAAGGAATAAAAGGGTATTTTTATTTTGTTTTTATTATTTATATACATAGGTAAAATAAATAGATATATACATTTATATACATGGTATATATACAATGTCTTTTTGTATTTTTAATTTTGTAATTTTTATTTGATTTTTGTTTTGATTCTTTTTATTTTATTTATTTACAAAATATAATATAGGATATTTACAAAAAGTTTAGAAAATAATTTTATTTATTTATATAGTTGAATAAATATAAGAGTATGGTCTATGTACATGGTGAAAGGGCATTTTTAATTTTTTTTTGATTTTTAACTTTTTATTTTGTTTTTATCATTTATAAATATATACAAGTATTTACAAGCATATTTTTGGGTGAGGAAAACATTTTTATTTTTATTTACATAAATATATACACATGAGCCCCTATCTCCCTCTACTTGGCTTTTATGCGGTCAGGCCCATGCTGAGCCCTCCCTTGGGTTAGGTTGCTCAATATTTATTCTAAATATTTCCCTCTTTTTCTTTTTAATCTTTATTCTTTTATTTTTGCACAAAAACATGCTAATTATAGGTTTTTACACAATGCATGCTTTTGCTAATTATCCCTATTTACAAATATCTACATGCATTTGCAAAGGTTTTTGTAGCTAAAATATAAGAATAAAGAGTGATGAATGGGTATTCATCAGGGATTTTTTTATAAATAAAGGTTAGTGAAAGAAATATGTGCAAATATTTACATGGGAGTGCTTCTATATTTATAATAGTTAGGGTGTACTTTACACTAGAAATTTACAAGTATTAAGTTAGTTGTTATGTAGAGGTTTTTATTTACAGAGTTTGTAAAGTATTTTTATTTGCTTTAATTATGTATAGGGTTTCAAAATAATTTGAAAATATTTTAACAAACATTTTGAAAATTTATTTTTGCAAATAATGTGACAAATATTTTTACAGATATTTACAACATTGAAAATCATTTTGCAAAGATTTCAAAGAGTATGCATAAGTTTTTTAAAGTATTTTGCAACCATTTTCCAAACCATTTGCAAATAGATTATCAAATTTATTATTCAAACAACTAAAAAGCAAGTTTTACAAAGGAAAGATTTTTACAAAGGTTTGAAAATATTTTACAATTTTTTTCCAAATGGTTTTCAAAAGATTTTTAAAGAAATTCCAGCTATTTTTCAAACCTTTTCATAATATTTTTAACCGATCTATTAACCATAACTACAAAGAATTTGGATGTGTTGTTTAGATTTTATTAATTATCCATATTATTGACAATATGAGTTATGGACAAAGTATATAAAGCTTATATACGACCCCCTATATATAGCTCGAGCTATGTCCTCATTGGTCAGAGAGAAAAAGGAAGACATAACTCGTGCTAAGTATTGGAACGCCTATACTATAACGACTAAATAATAAAAGAATGAGAAATCAACCATGCCCCCTATACTTAGGACCAATTAATCCTAAGTATAGTCGACTGTGTACAAAGTAGGGGGGGTAGAGGGTTGGAATAAAAAAACCATCAGCTCGACATGTCTCCCTCTATACTTAGGGTGAAATATCCCTATGTACAGACAGGATGTCAAGAGTTGAGGAGACAAGCGAGGGATCAAAGAATGAGCACGCGTATATACTCTTCCCCCCTATACTTAGGATGGAGCATAACTTAGTATAACAATGATGAATGAGATAAGTGCAATAATTAAAGAATGAAATTTGAAAAAAAAAGAATAGAAGAAAAGATCTATTAATCAAAAATATTTTTGTGAGCCTCGTCTGACTCTGTTGATGTTGTGGCCTCGAGCTCGTTTTGATATACCACATGTATTGAATCAACCACAGATACTAATGTATCGTACTCTAAGTATGGCTTCAGCAATTGTTCGTTGATCACAAAAAGTTGTGTGTCAGCTGACAAACTAGATATCATGATACTACCATTATCACGCACCTGTTTCACTACAATCGGCCAAGTCCACTTGCTTTTCAAGTTCCCTAGGAAAAGTTTCATCTTTGCATCAAATAACAAAACATTCTGACTAGGCTCGAAAGTCTTTCTACAGATATGCTTGTCATGACACTTCTTGGTTTTCTCCTTGTACATCCGGCTGTTGTCGTATGCATAGTCTCTGAATTCAAGTAATCTGTCCAGATCAACCTTTCTGTTCTTTCCAGCCTTCTTGGAATCCAAGATGCAGACATTGATTGACCATAAGAATTTGTGAATTAATTCCACTGGTAGATGTCATGGCTTGCCATAGACTAGGTGGTAGGGAGACATTCCCAAAGGTGACTTGTATGCGGTGCGATAAGCCCAAAGAATCGATTCGAGCAATTGTGACCAGTTCTTCCTATCAAGTCATACAAGTTTCTGAAAAATAGTCTTGATCTCCTTATTTGAATATTCTGTCTGGTCATTGGACTATGGGTCGTATGGAAAGTGACACGATGTTCAATACAATATTCCTGGGCCAGCTTATTCACTTATAGATTGATAAATGGCTACCACCATTAGATATCAGAATTTTAGGAATCTCAAACCTTGTAATGATATTCTCTTTTAGAAATTGGTAGATAGTGCGACTATCAGTGGCTCAAGTTGGGATAGCTTCCACTTAACGACTGACATCATCAACAACGAGCAAAATATATTCAAATCCCTGGTTGTTAGGAAATGGATCCATGAAGTCAATGCCCCACGCATCAAAAACATCAGATATTGGAATGTATTTCAAGGCACCATCGCCGAGGAGAAACAGATAGTGTAGCATAGTTTGTATATGTTTATCTCCACATTTCTCTTTTATTTCTTATTTATTTTTGATAATTGTTTATCTGCTTCTGACCATTCTTCTTTTTTGAATTTCTTACGAGGGACCACCCGGCAACATAGCCATTTGTTGAATCAAGATTCCGAACCGATCTAGTGTTCTACACAAAACTAGAACACTGTTGCTGCGGCGACCGCTCACGAAACTCGAATTCAAAAAACAATCAACCAAGAAGTAGAAAATAGTGCAATACAATGGTGGAGTCAAAAATTATTATAATCATACGAATAAATGTGTATAGTAGTCAAGTATGTGTAGGGTGTTGAGCAGTGGGAACAAACATGTGTAGCTATATGAAGTATTTCTAATATATATGTAGATATATACATGCTACGCACTTAGTGGTTTTGTGGGTTTTTAGAATATTTAATTTTTATGGATTTTCATTATATATTTTTCAAATTCGATAAATTTATTTTCTTTTTATATTTTCTGATTTTTTATTTCTTCTTTTTCTAGAATATATATAAAAAGAGTGTTTATATAACTATATGAAATAAGATATATAATATAAGCTATACAATATATATAATACATATAAAAATCTAGTAAATATAAAATAAAAATACTCCTTTTTATATTTAAAGGATTTATAATATATTAATGTATTTATAATAATAATACTAATATTAATGAGTATATAATTATATATATGTATATAGAATATATACGCTTTTATAATTATAAATATTGCTAAGATATCCAAAAATTATCAAATAAAATGTTTTTGTGTTTTTATAAATTTTCTTCTATTTTTGTGAAATTTTTGGTAATTTCCCTAATTTTTATGTGTTTTAAAAGTCTAAAATAATCAAAATCGGGGTATAAATAAATAGATCAAATTGTTTTAGAATAAAAAATATAAAATATGTCCAATTTTTCTCTAAACTATTTTTAATATGTAGTGATATATATAACAAAAAATCATTTTTTGGATTTTTGAGATTTTTTTTATAATTTTATAGGGTTATAGAGGGTTTTCAATTTTTCAGTTGTTATTTTTATATTTTTTATGGTTTTTATACTAGAGTGATAAAATATAATAATAAAAATGATCTTTTATTGGAATCTTCAAAGCAGGTTTATATTTTTTGTATTTTTATATCGAAAAAAAAGAAGAGACTCCTTTTGATTTTTTATAAATGGAAAATGCAAATAATATGCTAAATAAAATGCCTGGCATGAATGAATATAAAATCAAGCATCTTCCCCTATTTTGCATTATTTTTAAAACAAAAAGTAAAAAAAAATTGCACTGAGAGCCGCAAGTACAGGTCCTAGTCGACATTCAAGCAACCACACGACCACGAACGGTACAATGTATAGTCCATATACACGCGCGAGATTCCAAACGGAATCTGGTCGAAATGTGCAACTATTATAATGAAATAAATGCAGAAAAATAAAATACTAAGGACTCAACACTCTCTCATGACTCGATTCGATCTTAAATTTATGTGATTCCTTTAATCAGTTATTTTCCAATAAAATGCCGACCTCCGAAGCTCTTGAGTCGTGTGTGCTTTCTTATTAACTTAATTCACCCACATTTTGCAATCGCATTTGTTTTTGCATTAAAAAATTATAAAAGAAAATTGAATTGGAAACCTAAACCTAATTATTCTAATTTGACCCAAAGTTGTTCCTTTTTCTCCCTGTGTTCGACCATGGACTTGCCCAGAATATAAATTTAAACCGAGGCACTCCTTGCGGAGATCATTTCCTCAATTCCAAATAATTGGCTGAGTATGGTGCTACAACAAGTATCTAATATAACCACTCAAGGCCAGTTCGTCACAAGGTCAAACACAGGGACACAAGACTCCTCAACAATTTATTAGAAATTATCGATTAAATAAGATTAAATGAGTTCTCTCATATAGGTCTTCTTATGTAGACTCAATGCACATCACAAAATGCACATATATACAATGTAATAATGTAAACGAAATGGCATAGAATGAGGCTCAACAAATGATGCGTGTTTTTTTTGTTTTTTATGCAACTAAAAATGAGATCAAATATGTCATGATATGCAACATATGCTTTGTGATGTAGACATATAATGACGCATGAAACAATATATACATATGCCCCAAATTAATCAAATATATGAGCAATCAAATAAAGATCAATTTCAGAGATAATGGTTGCCCTAAAATAAATCAATATTGAGAAAATGACATTTTAAATAAAGGAGCAGGAGCGACTATATGCTTGAAAATTTAGCCATATAATTTAAGTGTCAAATCATGAAATAGACTAACTAGTAGCGACATTTATGCAATATAATTAAAAGTAGAGGGGTCCGTGAAAAAGAATACCACAAGTTTTTGAACTGAAACACGACTTTTATATGTTAGACAGAAATATTAAAACCCATAGGTGTACAGTTGCAATTTGGCCACTCACGCGGGGGACCATGTAAGCTGACCTAACAATGGACCTGTATATAATATCCAATACAAACAAGGTTTCTAGTGTAATTTCTCCCAAAAGTTTAAGCCTTTTTTAAATATTTACAAGGCTTTTTAGCTATTATAAAAAGGCGGAGGGGGTTCTTGGTGATGAATATCCATTTCATCGCCTTTTTTCTTTCATTTTGGCCTTTAAACTCGAGCTAAATGCACGCAAACATCATTATTTTGTACAAATGAACATTCATCTTTTATTATGTAATTATTATATAAATTATATTATTTAAAGCCAAAATAAAAGAATAAATAAAGAAAAAAAAGAAGTAAAATGCCAAAGGTACTTTATGACCTTAAACTCTATGACCAAATCAAGAATTGATGTGGTCGACAGGGAATAAAGTAGGGCCAGATAAGGGCCAAAAGGATAATAAAAATCCCATTCTTTTATTCATCAATAATTCCTTTTTAGGATCCAATTTATTATCTATTATTTATTCATCAAATTATTAAACTTTTTACATGAAAGTTGTAGATAAATATGTATAGAAAAATCGAAATTGAGTTTGCATAAGAATAATACAGTGTACATTTTATACTCAGAATAAAAAGCCAAAATCCAAACTTCCCTAACCCATATATCCTCAATAATTACTCAAAATGCCTCAAAATCACTTTAATTATATATAACTTTTAATTATCTATTTAATGAAGGTAGTTTCATTTAATTTGGAGTTAAGATGCAAAAGTTTGGTTTTGGACCCCTATTATATAGTATACTGGAATAAATTATTTATTTTATTTATTCTTTACTATTTTCATATTTTTATATTTTTATAATTTTGTAATATTATTCAAAGTACATGTAAATAGAATAAAACCACAAAGAAAATACAAATATAAAACAGTCTATGTAAATACATAGATGAAATACCTATACTTATCCTTATATAATACATACCACTATTTATTTAAGTGTATAAAATACATCGAAAAAAATAATAAAAATATATTTTGTACCTAAAAATAAGTTATAAATATTAAAATATTAAAATAAATAATAAAATCAAAATACCAAATAAAAATAAAATGTACAAAACATAGGTCAATATACCTATAAATACACTTGTAAAAAGTAACTAGTAATAAATTAACTCATAAAAATAAATAACAATCATATTAAAATACTACATAAAATAATAAACATGTTCTTATTTTATAACAAAAATTTAATAAAATTATTTACTATTTTTAATTAATTATTTTTGAATAAAGCAAGCTCTTTTATGTAGCATCATATATGGACCAATCAGGAGGAAAGGATGGTTGACCTCGGTCAACGGTCCTTCCCCGCCTTTGACTCCTATTAGAGCCTCGAGCACTCCGTCTTCTTCACCTCTGCCCGATCGTTATGATCAACTAAATGCCTCGAGACCTTCATGAAAATTTCTCACATCACGATCGACATTCGTGCCTACTCTTTAGATTCCTCTTATCTTCATCGAGTCTCTCAATAATATCGATTGAAAATCACCCATAATCATGTCTATAAATAAAACCCAAATTCGTTCCTTTATTCTTTGATCCCTCTTCGAGCTCTATAATGTATCCAGCCGTGTGCGTGAGAGTTCGCCGGTGACTGAGGTGTTTTCCCCAAGGTTCGGGGCACTACAGGAGGACAAGAGAGGGTCCGCGACGGAGCTCCAGGTCGTCCTGCTCTGTGGTCCACCATCAGATTCGAGCCGTGCCATTTCATTATTTTTAGGTAGCTTTAGTTTGTAGATTTCATTCTCTGCCTTTTGTTTTGTAGTTCAATTACTATTTTAGCTTAGGTTCAGATTTAAACCTCGCTGGAGCTATAGAGTTCCAGCCACTGTGATTCTTCATTACACCATGTCTCCGACATCCACGATCATCCCATCGTCTAGCCCCATCATTTATCCCCATCCCTGACCATCCCTTCAACTTCGACTCCTTCTGGAGCGAAGAATCCGATGCTCCTTCACCGCATCCCTAACCATCCATTCAACTTCGACTCCTTCTGGATCGAAGAATCCGATGCTCCCTCGCCGCCCTTCGCCTGAGCATCATCTCCCCACTCTATCTCACATCGATTCCATCAATTAACATCCTAGATATGGTCTCCCTTGTCTCGCCATGCTTTCTAGCCCATATGTAGGTTTGGAGGACCCCGTCTGGGGGTGTAGAGGTTCGGGAGCACCTCTAGGAAGATCAAATCTCTAGCCCCCTCCAATGAGGCCCAGAAGTTTCAAAGCCTCGATTCATTGCGGAAGACCTCAATGAGCATGTGGAGAAGCTCAAACTTGAAGAAGGAGCTCGGGGAGGAAAGGATTCGATGAACGAAGCTCGGAGGCGGGGACCTTCTTCCCTGTTCTTCGAGCGAAGTAGTGAACGTCGGATGAAGGAGCAGCTCCAGTTGTCATCTCGGATATCTAATTTCCCTAACACTCGATCGTTGATGGAGGTTCACGATTAGATCTCATGCATCGATTGCTGAAGGGGTATCGTGCGCTATGGAGCCATCATGTGTGTAAGTGAAAAGATCATAGTTGTCGGCCCGCGCGCAAAGAGGGGTATTTGCACTAAACCCCCGCCATCTTTCATTGAGTGTAAATAAAACTGTAAAATTTACATTGAGACCCCCCATATATTCTTGATATTGTATTCATGTCCACGCCGGCTCTACTAGCGTGGCTCGCCACGTGAGTTGGGCATTTATGGGTGTACCCTTATAATTTTATAAATTTATTTTAATATATGAAATTCTATATTCGCTGTATAATTTTGTGGAAAAATTGCACAGAGGACCAAAACTCTTGTATATTTGCAAACCCTTCCAAGGCATTTTTAATCTAAGTATTTTATGGAAAATTGCATGTATACAACTGGATTTTGTAAAATGGTTTTGAAATGCCAGTATGCTTTATTTTAATTACGAATAGGTCCCTACTAATCATTAAATGTTATTACTTGTTTATTTTTGCTAAAAATGCATACTTTTTGTATTTAATTTTGGAAAAATGCACGTAAATGCCTTGGATGATCTATTTTCATGCTTTGATTTTTAATTTGCATTTTAGGCATTTATATACTTATTAAAATTCAAATAGTGAGTATTAATTCCTTGTTTAGCTATAAGAATGCCAAAAAAGTATTAAAATACCTTTAAAAATTATAAAAAAAGTTATTTGATGCTTATTGTGACCTATATTGACTAAAGACGAAAAATCCCTAAAAATAGAAAAAGAAAAGGACTAAAAATTTAAAAGCTCCAAAACTAGTAAAAATAGGAAAAATCACCAAAAATTCGAAAAATATTTATTTTTGTCCCTAAATTTTCTCTATATTTTATTTACTTTTTAAAATAGATTTGAAGAATTTTTAATACTTTTTGTTATATTTAATCTTCAAATCAATTCAGGATACTTATTTAATCCCTAATGTGGGATATTTTTTTTTAAAAAATGCCTAAACATATGCAAAAATTCTAAGAAAATGTCAAAAACATTAGAAAAACATAGAAACAAAAAATACTTTTCCTAGATTTTTGGACTATTTATAGATATATATACTATATACTATCTATATGTACATAAATATATATTTTCTATATACTTCTATTATGTGTTAATATATTCTGTATAAATATATTATTATTTTATTTTCAAAAATTAAAAAGAAATTTAAAAATGACAATATATATACGTTGTGTGTATGTGATTGTTTTTTATATCCCTACATATATATACTTATATATATTAATATAATCTAACTTATTATTTTTTAATTTAACTGTATTTTCTATTAATTTAATTAAAAAATAAAAATTTAAAAACCAACATAAAAAGACCTAAAGACATGTATGTACATAATACACATTGATTAGTAATAATCATAGGCTACCTAGCTTGCTCTCAGTGGTTCGACCTCTACATGCTTACATGCTATTCATTTTTTTTGTAGAATATAATAAATTGTGTCTCACATTTTATGCTATGCTTATTTTTATATTGTGGGTACTTTTTGATCGACTTTGGGGTTTCTTATGAGCCGCCTCAACAAAAATTTGTCTTCACCTTCCGTGAGGATGCTTTTAGATCTACTTGAAATTTTCCATATTGATCAAATGTTGCCATTGTCGGGAGAAATGTGTGTAGCCTATTTTGTAGATATTTGTATTTTATTCATTCATTCATTCATTTGTTTGTAAAAAATTTTCTATCTCTTTCTTACTTGTACACACTTCATTTCTTATTTTGTTTAAATACATTGCTAATACACCTCTTCTGTTGTGTTTGTTGTGAGGACCCGCTACACGAGGGTGACTTCTTAGGAGGTCTATGCTGCCGAGCAAGGTAGAGATTGGTCTTCACCACATGACCAGTTGGAAGGGCAGCATGCATATCAAGGAGACCAATCGGCATATAATATAGTTTAGCATTTTATTTTATCTTGGAGAGAGAGTGATTAATTTATTCATTATTAATTTGTAATAAATATGGACGTGGACACTGCTCTTCACAACGAGGTCCATTGCCCGGGTGTTTGTTCACCTAAGGGCCTCGTCGTGGTTTTACGAGTTTTCCTCGCCTTCTACCTTTATTTCTCCTTATCTTCCCTTTATTTTTATTTGTTTCCTGATGTTTTGTTTTTTCCACCTTTATTTTATATATTTTGTGTGCATGGATCCCCTAGACTATAGGTTTTCTTGTATTGGTAACTAGGTCCAAATCCTAACAAGAATTATGTGCCTATAGTCTCTTACGTTTGGATCTAGTAAAATTAATAATTTTCGGTTATTTGGACTTAAACCCATGCGTCGAGAGAGGCATCATGCAGTGCTAGCAGGACCCATTGTGGTGGGCACTGAGATGTCTCCAAGATCGGACCCTAGGGTTTATTTCTGAATAATTAACATATGGTACTTCACAACTAATAACAGCTACTGATTAGGGTGATTTTGTCAATCGCATACAACCATGTAGATAGTTTAAAAATTCTGTTTTGCATACCACATGGAGAGAGCTGGAAAGCATTATAAGTCCTCTAACTCTACATGCATCATTAGATTCAATGATTAGATTTCCATCATCGAAACAACTTGCACGAATTTTTCGCTAATTCCCTCTAATTTTGAGCACCTAGAACTTAAATAAAATTCTACAAAATTGTTAGGCACTTGTATACAAAATATCCAAAAAGGTGAAACCCAAAAAAAAAATCTAAAAAACAAGAGGACTGCTAAATAAACTTTGACCTTTGTTAAAATATATAATGGAATTCACTATTTTGGGTTCATAAAGCCCTCATTATTTTTAGGTACCTTAGGAGGGGACCAAAACCCCTCCCATGAGCGAGGCAAGACCCATTAAGGATTAGAGCCCAAAACCCAGTTTGTAACTGCCTTGTATATTGCCTGGATTTCCAAAGTATGGGCGCTTCCATCGTAGGTGACTGAGTAGGGCCTTATCAGCGATGGTGTTCCTGCCTTGTGTGGAATATCGACTTGGTATGAAGGACTGAGCTTAGGCCACGCCTTCACGGTGGTGTCTGTCTCATCGGTTTGCATCTGAGTAGGTACTAACATGCTCACGGGTGATTCCGTTGCGAGCGAGGTCTGAAGTAGTGGTTTCGCCTATCGGCTTCCTCCCTCTTATTCTTTAGCTGAGTAGGGATCCGGGAAGGGTTACAAGGACCTCAAAAAGTGCAGACTAGATGTTACAAATGAGGAGGACAAGTACACTATACTTTTCCGCCAATACTCTCACTCCTATAGGGTTAGCGTGCTAAGGACTTGTTAAAAGATATACCTGAAACATCAACTCTAAAAATGAAAAGATAAAAATACTTGATCCTTTATGGCTTCTCATCATGTTGAGTTGGTGAACCCAATATTGTATTGTGTTTATATCGATCAAGATTAAGGTTCAAAGATCAAGTCCCGCACACTTGCGTAAATTTTGCTACATGTGTCTCCTCTTTGACCCCCTGTTCATTTCAAGCCTTTCTACTATTTGCACTCCTTTTTATTAATCGTTGACCATCGTATCCTTCTTCCTGCATTGATCCTCTTTTGCACCATGTTGTCGATCCATGTCTGGTTTAGTCGGGACTCTGCCGGCACCTACATCGATTCCATGGACTCGACATCGTCAATAGTTCGAGGCAATTCTCGAGAACCTGTTTTGGACCTTGCTCACTGATCTCCAGACTCCTTGTCTTCTTTCCATCCTTCTTTATCCCCTAATAAGTTGGGAACACTCTTGTCCCACTTCCGCCCATTGTGAATGGAGGTCGATTTCTGTCTACATCTTTTACTCTCCATTCACAACCATATGGGATTGACCCTAATCTTAGATTATCACTTAAGTTGGCATTCAATTTCAAGTGGTCTGAATTGAATTCTCTTACATTGCAAGAAGCCAGTCCCAGTCCTGGATCCCAATCCAGAATTCATCTTTTTAGACTTAGACCCCGAGATGGCTCCTCAAGGAAAGGGAAAGGGACAACAACCGCCCCAACTAGAGCAAGGTTCCATTCCAGATCAGAATTAGGAGAATGCTTAGTTGCTATCTTCCATCCAAGCCATTTAGCAGCAACTGATGGAACAAGCCCTTGTACAGACTGCATTTCAAGATATGCTGAATGACATGAGGACATGCCAACAGGAGGAGGTGGTGAAAGACCGCATGATGATCTAGACGAAGAAGAAGGGGCAAGGACCAAACCGACACTGAAATAAACATACAATCCTGAGGACAATCAGATGACCGAGTGGATTCACATCCCACCAGTGCACGCTCACTTTGAGCTGAAGTCTCAGTTCCTTGCTCTTCTACCCACTTTTCATGGGAATACAAACGGGAGCCTTACATTCACCTACAACATTTCTCTTGCATCTGCAGAACCATCCACTACCCTAACATTCCATTAGGCGTAGTCAAGATGACTGCATTTCCCTTTAGTCTTCAAGACAAGGCCTTGTACTGGGTCAATCATTTGGGAAAAGTCGTGATAACTTGAGAGGAACTTAAATCTGCATTCCTTCATACGTTATACCCTCTCGATCGACTCAACCAGATGTGAGCCAGGATCAACAACTTCTCTCAGGCCACTCATGAGTCCATCCATGAAGCTTGGGAGCGATTTAGAGACATGTAGGAGAAGTTCTCCCACCATGATATACCGAAGACCAGTATGGTCCAACACTTCTTCAAGGGATTGAATGTGGAGATCCAGAGATTAGTCGACGTTGCCTGTGGAGGATCCCACTTTAACAAGGATGAAGACGTAGTCTGGCAAATCTTTGAAGAAATGGCCGAGGGAGAGCCCACCCTCTCTTCATCCCATGCTTACTGGAGACAAGCTTAGGTCCTCCACATATCAGTCCACATGGAAGCATCCCGTGAGGAAGAGAGAGATGAGAGCTCCAACCTCAGTATCATCAGGGGCTATCTCTCAAAGGTTGATATTATCGAGAAATAATCACATGATCTTGAAAAGCTCACTGTGATCGAACATAGGATGCAACACTTGGATAAGCTGGACAAAATTACCAAGCAGTTAGAGTTGCTGGTGAGCACCATCAGTTCATGTCAGTCGGCGACACCATCGTCAGAGACTCCTATTGAGAAGAAAGATGGACCATTACCTCCACAACAGCCTCAACTAAGTTAGCAGTAGCCGACGATCCAGCACGTGTACTACGTGCAGGCACCCGAACAGGCCCTCATGATAGCAATATATGGTGGTCTACCAGCCAGACTACCTACCATCTTCTGATCCAACATTCCTGCCATCACCCTTGATACGGGAAGTCAACGGTGTCTGGAGCAACAATGTGCAGCTGGCCCGTCCTGCGGGACAACCTTAGGGCCATCTACCAGCCAACTGGTCATACCACCAACCTCAGGGTGGTCTCTTTGCATAGTCCTTTCAGTCTCAGCCTCAACCTCTGCCTTAACATCATCATCACTAGTCTCCACAGTACCATAATAATTGGAGACAACCGCAATAATAACTGCAGCTGTCGTACCGTTGGTAACAGGTGTACCATCAATACGCGGTGGGACCTTAATAGCAGTACCCTCCTCCTCTATACCAACAGTATCATATTCATCCTCTTCAACCACAACATCAGTATTTCCAGCCTTAGCATCCCAACCAACAACCACCGTTTTGTCAACACACTTAATCTTCCGAGACGGTTCCTGTGAACCCGAGCATCGATTGCTTGGACAAAATGGTAAAATGCCTAGAAGAGATGACAAGGAAGCTAGATGACCTGATGGCCACCAGAACTCCTATCATGACCAAGGTCAAAGCTAATCCCAATAATTTCAAGAGAAAAGAGAAGGTAGAATGTGATGTCCTGCCTGTGCTTCCATAGTCAGATGATTGTAATTTTGCTTTATCTAATGTTATTACTTTCAGGGGTGGTAGGACCTTGCCTCCGTCTACCGCAATCAAAGGGAAGAATAAAGCTTCTTCAGGTGAATCATTGTCTTCTACATCAGCCATGCCAGCTACAAGTTCGGGTGAGGAAGAAGAAGGAGGAGGAGCCATGCCAATTGTCATCCACCACCACCTCCATCAGCAAAAAGAATAAAAAAATGAGAAAAACCAAAAAGCCTAAAAAGACAATCATGGTCGAAGTGAAGTCGTGCCAGCAATGGAGAAGCATGCCGTAGTAGCCGATCCAGTGCCATCCGACGGAGCGAAGACCACACTTTTTGCACATCCTCCACCAACAACACGATCATTTCCAGAATGTACACCTTTTTGTAGTCCAGATGTATAGAATGTTGTGGACATGAATTCTGTTGTAAATAAGAACAATGCTTTTGATTTCAGTTCTACAAATATTACTTTTCCTGATGTAATATAAAAAATAAGAAAAAATTACAAAATGAAAAAGTGCATTATCTAATCCATGTGTTGTGGACATTCTGAAGAATTTGACCGTTGAATTACCATTGATGCAAGCCATGGAATACATACCTGCTGTGAAGAAGGTCTTGAAGGAAACGTGTACAGCAAACATCAATCGAATCACAAAAACATGCACCAACAAGTTGAGAAGCACATCTTCACCATGTCTATAGTTGCAACCATCAACATTCTCACTCAGAAGAAGCAAGATAAGGAGCATCTTTTATCATATGTGAGATTTTTGACCAAGTCTTCGAGTGAACATTGCTTGACAACGACTCTTCCATCAACCTCCTGCCCTCGTCATTACTACAAGAATTCATGTTGGGTCCATTGAAGCAGACACACATGATCCTTCCGTTCGTTGATCGATCCATCAAGCGACCTCGAGCTCTGTTGGAAGACGTTGTCGTAAAGGTGCATGACATGCAGTTTCCTATCGATTTTGTATTCCTTGATATGAACTCTCTTGCATTATTACTTCAACCCCAATTATCCTTAGACGGTCATTCTTGTACAGCGTAGAGGCTGTGGTTGACTATGGGTTCGAAAGGATCACGTTCAGCTCGAGCAACAACATAGTTTTCACATACATGGTTAGTGAGCTAAAAGTCGTATCTGATGAAAGTCATGCAACATCGCCTGAAGCAGACTGTGACTTCATTGCAGAAATCAGAGATACAAAACTCTCTTTGAATGACACATGGATCATGGAAATCCTCTCTCCTAAGGAGGACCAGGAAAGCAAAATCAACACAAGCTCCGATATCACTTGGGAGACATAATCTAACTGGTTGATGCACCTACTTGATTCAGAAAATTCAAGCAAGTTCGAACATGATGAGTTCATTGCAGATCTATTCTGCACATTGTCAGTTGAACAACAAGCCACTGAGGTGAGCAACACCTCTAAAGTCATGGCAGATCATCCACCTACTAGTACAATTTTTGAAGTGACCGAGAAGCAGGCCAAATTAGAATCGGAACTAAAGCTACTTCCCGGCAATCCTTAAGTATGCCTTCCTTGCAGGCGCAGATAACATGTATCCGGTCATCATTAGCAGCAGGCTGATCCCGGATCAGGAATCTTGACTTCTCGAGGTTCTAAAGAAAAATTGCAAGGCACTTGGTTGGCATGTTTCATATCTCTGCAGTATAAATCTTGCCATGTGTTCATAGCATATCTATTTGGAAGAAGATGCCAAGTCGTCTCGAGAGTTTCAAAGAAGATTGAACCCAAATTTGTAGGACATAGTCATGAAAGAAATCATGAAATGATATGATGTAGGCTTCATTTATCCCATCTCTGATTCAAAATGAGTGAACCCTCTACATGTAGTTCTGAAGAAATCCTGGCTCACCGTGGTTACAAATGAAAGAGGAGAGGGGATTTCTACTCGGGTACCGACATCCTGGTGCGTATGTCTTGACTACCACCACCTCAATGCAACAAAAAGAAGGACCACTTCCCCTTTCCATTCATCGATCAAGTTCTGGAGAGATTAGCCGACAAGTAGTTCTACTTTCTGGATGGGTACTCCAGATACAACCAAGTGGTAATCGCCCCAGAGGACCAAGAGAAGACTACCTTTACTTGTCCGTTCGACATTTACGCCTTTAGAAGAATGCCCTTTGGTCTGTGCAATACACCTGCCACATTCCATATATGCATGCTTGTAGTTTTCACCAAGATAGTTGGCAATTTCTTGAGGTGTTCATGGACGACTTCTCTGTCTATAGTGATAGTTTTGATGCATGTCTTGAGTACTTAGAAATATTACTTCATAAATGCCACAAAGTCAATTTAGTGCTATCGTGGGAAAAGTCACAGAAGGGTTTGTGCTCGGTCACGTCATTTCCAAACGTGGCATGGAAGTTGACCCATCAAAGGTGGATGTGATAGCCAATCTAGAGCTACCTCAGACTATCAGAAATGTGATGTCATTCATGGGGCATGTGGGCTTCTACAAGAGATTCATCAAAGACTTTAGCTGCATCGCCTGACCTCTCATTGAGTTGTTGTGCAAGAAGATCGAGTTTCATGTTGATCAGTAGGTTCTCCTTGCGTTCAATAAATTGAAGGATGTAATCACCCAAGCTCCAGTCCTACAACCACTAGATTGGTCTCTCACTTTTGAGATCATGATGGATGCGTTAGACTTTGCTATTGGGCTATTCTGGGATAAAGGAAAGACAAGGCGCCCTATGCCATTCACTATGCTAGGAGAACATTAGATGGAGCTCAGAGAAATTACACTGCCACAGAGAAAGAATGGCTGGTTGTGGTATTCGCCCTTGAGAAGTTCAGATCGTATCTTCTTTGATGTAAATTCACCATCTATACTAACCACTATGCTATTCGATACTTACAACAGAAGTAGAATGCTAAGCCTAGATTGATCAGATGGATCCTCCTCCTCCAGGAGTTCGACTTGGAGATCAAAGACAAATCTGAAGTTCAGAATGTGGTAGCAGATCACCTCTCTAGAATTGAACAACAAGAGCCTCCACTGAGCAGTGCTCCCATCACATACACCTTTCCTAATGAGTCGATTGGTCGTGGATTCACTCCCTTGGTATGTTGATATTGTGAACTACCTCATTTTTGGTGTAGTCCCACAAGATTAAACGAATATCAAGAAGGACAAATTCTTGACCCAAATCCATTTTTACCAATGGGAAGATCCATTTTTATTCAAGGAAGGAGTAGATTGCATTTGCTGATGGTATATTCCTCAGGAGGAGCATCATAGTGTCCTCGAGCATTGTCACTCGCTCGAATCTGGTGGACACCACTCTGGAGAAGGAACAATAGGGAAAGTAGTGCAGTGTGGCCTTTGGTGATCGACTCTATTTAAGGATGCTGCAACATTTGTGAAGCACTGCTTTGACTGTCAGAGATTGGGAGGCACCCTTACAACTAAAGAGTCCATGCCCTTGAAGTTTATTCAGATTTCAGATGTATTCAATGCTTGGGGCATCAATTTCATGGGACCCTTTCCCAACAGTAAGGGATTTGAGCACATCCTTCTTGCCATTGACTATGTGAGTCGCTGGGTTGAACTATCCCCGCTCGAGCCGCATACAACCATACAGTTTGTTGGTTTCTAAGAGAGAACATCATTTCATGGTTCGGGATTCTGAAGATTATGATATCAGAGGGGGTAGCTACTTCATCAACAGAGAGGTCAGAAAATTAATGAAGGAGTACGTCATCGAGCACCAAGTCACGTCTCCTTATCATCCCCAGATCAATGGCATGGCAGAATTATCAAACAGAGAAATTAAGACAATCCCGTTGAAGCTTGTGAAGCCAAACAGAAAGAATTGGTCCCAACTCTTGGACTCCGTCCTTTGGGCATATAGAACCGCATACAAGTCTCCCTTGGGTAAGTCGCCTTATCGTCTAGTGTATGGAAAGTCGTGCCATGTGCCTGTAGAACTGATCCACAAATCATTATGGGCAATCAATATCTGCAACTTGGACTCATGTAGAAGTGGTCATAAAATAAAAGAGGATATGAACAAGCTCTTGGAATTCCGAGACTATGCTTATGATAGCACATTGATATACAAGGAGAAGGTTAAACGCTAGCATGACCAACGCATCAGAAGAAAGACCTTCGAGACTGGATAGAAAGTGTGGCTATTTGACACAAAGTTGAAGATCTTCCCGGGCAAACTAAAGAGTAAATGGACATGGCCATTCAGAGTGAAAGAAGTGTGTGACAATGGAAGCATTTTGATATCAAACTTGTTAGTTGACACACAACCATTCATCGCCAATGGTCAGTTACTGAAGTCGTACCTTGAGCATGACAAATTCCTAGCCGTTGTCGATTTAGTTCAAGTGATATGCAATGAGGAAGCATCCACAACCATAGCAGCATCGAGAGATTCAGATAATGTTCCCCAAAAACTCTTACTCTAGCTTTCTTCTTTTCTTCTTTTCTATTTTTAGTTGTATTTTCTACGTTTTGATTTGTTTTCCTCACTCGTCGCTTCTATACTTAGGATATGCTTCATCCTAAGTATAGGGGGATGAGCGATATCCTGTGTTCATTCTTTGATCTCCTCACATGTCTTCTCTCCTGTTAATATTTTCTATTTATACTTATGAATATCTTACCCTAACTATACGGGGATACATACTGAGTTGTAATTTGTTTATTCCCACCCTCGACCCTGCATGCCTTATGTACAGTCTGCTAAACTCAAGATTATTTGATCCTAAGTATAGAGGGGACGACCGACTTGTCGTTCTTTCGTTCATTATTCTTTAGTCGTTGTAGTATAAGCTCTCTTATACTTAGTACGAGTGATGCCTTTTCTTTTCTCTTCGATTCATAAGGACATAGCTCAAGCTAAGTGATAAGCGATGAATACTCATTCATCACTCTTTATTCTTTTATTTTAGCTAAAAATCTTGGCAAAACATCATGCATATAGTTGTAAATACAATAAGTTACCAATAAGCATACTTTTGTTAAATATCAATAATTAGCATGTATTTGTGCAAAAATAAAAGAATAAAGAATAAAGAAAAAGAAGGAAGTATTTAGAATAAATATTGAGTGACCTAAACCCAAGAGAGGGCCCAATATGGGCCTGATCGCCAAATAAAATAAGTAGAGAGAGATAGGGCCACTATACCTTGAGAATATTCCTTCTTATTTGTAGATATTTTATTTTTACAAAAAAATAGAAATATGTTTTTATTACCTTGTATATATTTCCAAAAATAAAACAAAAATTAAAAATGAAATAAAAATAAAAACAAAATAATTTCTCTCTCACCTTGCACATATCACATGTATATAAGTACCATATACTTATTTATTTAACACTTGTAAATAAACAATAAAAATAAAATAAAAAATGTTTTATATCCCAAATAATGTGTTGAAAATAAATAAAATATAAAATAGGGGTATTTGTACAAAAATAAGAAAATAAAAATAATAATATAAAATACCTAGGTATTTTATACCTGTATATGATATAATATATTCTATATATCATAATTTATTTTCATAAAAATAAATAAAAATCACTAAAAAATAGTTTGAAAACTAATAAATATTTTTCATTTTAAAAATATTTTAAAATAAAATCGTTTTCTATTTTTTATTTATTTTACAAATCTTTTTCTATTCTCTATTTTCTGATTGGTCCAGGGTGGACTGTTGACCCCGGTCAACTGCCCCCCTAGACCACCTCCTCCGCGGATATGGTTTTCGCCCGGTCTTCTCCAAATTTTCATGAGCTGATCTGATCGCCATTTCATTCCATTTCACGCTTTGATTATCCAGGGATGATCCGTGATCCACGCCCAACGATACCGTTAGGGATCCGCTCCTCGGATTGCGTACCCGTGCTCCAATCTTGTCGGACCTCGCTGAGTATATAGCCTCCTTGAGCTGCAACTTTTTCCGCATCTTCGCCCATTGCCCTCATTTCCTGGGAGCTCCGTCTTCTTCCTTGAGTGACAACAAGTGAGGGAGAGCGTTGTAGTAAGGTTTCGAGGTATCTAGCCCTAGGTCTGGTGAGCTTCATTGTCGTGCTCCACCGTAAGATGGGCTCCAGCCTCTAGACGCATCAATCCATCGAGAGAACGACCCCTGAAGGTCCGCGACCTTCAACCCAGACGACCTCCTTCACCAGGTAGCCTCGATAACCTTTAGTTTGCTTTAGTTTCGGCTTTTTTGATTTCCAGTCAACCAACATTCCTCGGGCCATCCTTCGTGATCAGACCATCCATTCGCCCTACCGATGATCGCATCATCTCCATCAGTCTTCTACCCATCTTCCATGCCCCTCCGTTCCCCGTGATTCTCCTAGGAACATGACTTAAGCCTTCGTCCACCGTCGCCTCGTCGGAGGTCTACGCCCTGCCTCATCCTTCACCCCATCGCACGTACTAACAGGTTGAGGCACTTTTCCCTCGACCCAGCAATCTTTCTGTGCAGGTCTAGTGCCTAAAGGACCTCATCTGGAGGTCCGAACATCTACGCACAATAGCTCCAGATCCTCAACGTCACTGGACCGTTTCAGACGCCCCCAGCCTCATCAGAGCCTCGCAGCAGCTGCGGACCACCGCCAGCAACGTTTCGCCTATCCCAGCAGGTCCGGAGGATGCCCCAGTAGCTCGTATCGATCGAGCAAAGTTCGCCGGTGGCGAGTTCTTCGCTGTTCTTCCAGGAGGCGCCTCCATCGTTGGATCATGCCCCCACGCCAGTTCTGATCGTGACCATTCGTCTTTGGGGAAATCTCGTCCATCCGATCCATTTGGGGATCGATTTCCAGTCGTCCATCGTCGAATCGTTATCCACAGAGCCCAACCATCAGATCTTAAGTGGAGAGCTGTCGACCGTTGGATCATCCACTAATAAGGGTATTTGCACTTAGGCCCTTCACACTTTTTTCCTTTATTGTTTAGTCCTGTAAATAGTTTTAGCAGTTATTTTTAGTTTGGATATTTTGACTTAGGACCTTATATTTTCAGAATTTGCATTTTAGTCCTTCTGTATGTGGAGCACATGGTACCCCACGTGACTTTGGGTTATTTGCATTTCAAGTCCTGGGTTTATTGTTATCAATTGAAGTTTTATTTTCGTATTTGCACTTATACCCCTGTTTGCCTGCTTCACGTACCGCCCTCGTTTGGATATGGGCTTTTTGCATATCTAATACCATACTCTTTCTGTGTGTTATTGTTTGGCTGGATGTTATCTCATAATTGCATATAGGTCCGTGTGTGCTGTGCGTCTATGTTTGGTTGAAATAAATAGCAATTCTCGTCCAAAAATCGTGAAATTTTGAAACATGGCTCCTGCCATGTTGTAGGAATTTCTAGGAATTTTTGGGTTCATTTTGTTTTTATTTTCTCTTTTTAAAAATTCAAAAACCTCAAAATTTACTTCTGTCCAGTTTCAAAATTAAATTTAAAATATTAAAAAAACACTAAAAATCCAAAAAAATCACCGTATGCTTGTTTTGTTGTGTTTTTGATTCATTCCAATTTTTGTTGCATTTGAATTTATAAAATCTTTAAAATGTAAAAAATACTTAAAAACTTAGAAAAATCATTAAAATTCTTAAAAAAAATGCAATTTCAATTTCTTTAGTTAGATTTTTATTTTTAATTTCTCATAAAATTATTGCTGGAATTTTATAGGTACTTTAGGTATTTTTAAAGTGCCTTTAGATTCTTGCTGCACACTGTTTCTTTTTTTAGCCTTGTTTTATTTTTATAAAATTACCTAAAAAAACCCAAGAAAAATTCCAAAAACACTTGAATATTTCTAAAAACCAAAAATATTTTTATTTTAATTTTCTGACCATTTTTGGTGTTTTAAATAATTGCTTGATTGTGTCTTTTTCATTGTTTTTAGTCCTTTTTTTAATTTTAAAAAAAATCATGAAAACATTTAAAAAATATAAAAATCCACTAAAAATAGTTTATTTCTTTTTATTTTAGGATTTCGACTACTTCGTAGGTTTACCATACCGTGCTCCTTATGTTCGACTCTGGTAGCTATACCAGGTTAAATAAAATAGCGAGACCGCTATTTGATTTGCTTGATTGATTTATTTTTGTTGGTGGTCTTCGATTTTCTTGCTCGACTTAGCCTCACGATCCGGGTCGCAACGACCCTGATTATTCATATCTTAACCCGATCGTTGGTTTTCGAGTCATCAGAATGGCGTCATTGCTAGGGAGCACGTCTTAGTAGTCGTCTTTCTTTTTCAGTTTTTCTTTGTTTTGCGGCTTTTCTTTTTCATTTTATTTTATTTGTTTTCATTTCATTTTATTTTTTTGTTTATTTGTGTTTTATTTCTTTTCTTTATTTTTGTTTTTATTTTTGCATTTATTTTATTTTATTTCTAATTATTATAATAATTTTGGACTGACACATTTCTGTTTGATTTTCTTGTGAGGGCCTGACGATCGAGGGCGGCTTTCTTCGGGTAGCCGACGCACCTGCGGGATTCGGAGGCGGCTCTTTTCTACATAAAGTCGCGGGAGAGTGCGAGAGAGGAGAGCAGGAGTGTGGGGAGTGTTAGATTAGGCTTAGCTTAGTTTTATTTTCCTGCATTATATTATTGTTGTAATAATACAGGACCAGGACACTCAGAGACACTATCAGGCTTAGTGATTTTCGGGGTCTGTTTCGCCGAGCATCGGTGTGCTCGGGGGACCTCACTGTGGTTTTCGCCGGTTTTTGTTTTGATCGCTTTTATTTTTATTTGATTCCTGAGGATTTTAGACTTAGCTTAGGATTTTCTATTGCCTTGTGACGTAATTATTAAGGTCCAACATTAATTACATTTATGCACCTATAGATCGTAATTTGACCTTATTAATTAAATCACTAATAAAAAGCTAACCTGGTCACTTGAGGGGTCACATGACGCTAGAGGCTGTATACAACGCTGGCAGGATCCGTTGTGGCGGACATAGATCGACATCAGAGACCAGACCCCGATCCCTCTCATTGACCCGTTAGCTATTGTGCTTCACGTGTAGAAACTATCTGCTTAAGGCCAATTTCCTCGTTGCATCATTTAGATTAGTTTTATTTCTGTCATTTAAATTTATGCGCGGATTATTTTGCATGTAGAGTGCTGGAGGCAAGGTACACATTTCTTACTCAGCATGCATCATAGTGTTTAGTCGCGCATCAGCTTTTTCGTCTTCTCCCCCTATTTTTGGACTTATAAATAATCAGGAAAACCGAAAAATTCGTTAAGCGTTGTTTGCTTTGAAAAAAGATCTAAAAACAAAAACCATAAAATTGGGGCTGTTAAGCAAACTTGATCTTAAAGACATTGACGTAATAACCTATCTTGGGAGAGCAATCCCCTCCTAGTATGGTTTGGATGAGCGAGAGAGTGACCCGCACCCTATCCTAGAGCCATATCTGACCCTTCTTTAGACTACTGATCTTGAGTTAGTCGTTCTCCAGTGAGGATCGCTCCGGTCTCCGGTGAAGCATACCACGATATCCTTAATAGAGCAAGTCGATCGGGTAACCGGTAAACGGTCCGCGACTTGTACCGGCTGGGAAAGATCTAGCTTGGGATCGGGACAGTCTCCTGGGGCGTTGGATTCCCAACAGCTCGCTTAATCGCTCTAATAGACTGTTTTGATCACATAATAAAAACGACAAGATAAAAGACCGAACCTTCACGGTCATCATCTCTGCGCGCGTAGGTGAATCGGGGGTTTTGCTTTACCGATCCTATTCGCTATTCAGATCTCATCTGCCTTACTCGCCGGATCAAGATGATGGGTTGGAGGCCCCTTAGGCAGCCTCTGGCTACACCGCTTTCGAGCACTCCAGCCCGCTCATCTAGGTTGGTTCGCGAGAGCCCAGATCCGCTCTTCGAACTCGAGTTCGATTCCGCCCTGTTCCCCCTCGACCACCCTTCTACCACTCCTGAGGTGCCCGAGCAGATACTGCAGCAACCACTTGATTTATCGTCACATGAGTTTGGGTCTTTTGCCTTTGAAGAGACCATGTCCAGCAGCGAGGAGCGCACCGATCGTCCCAGAGGGGAGCAGACTTATGTGTTGGACCAGGGTGCAATCAACAACACCCTGTTAGCTTCCTTAGAGACGATGTAGAGATAGATCTGGGATCAGGGAGCTTTCATGGTAGATATGTGCCAGGAGATGGAGCAGATGAGAGTAGACAGAGAGCAACGCAGACTCGATGAAGGAGATATTCCTGAGGGAGAGGAGCTCGCACAGGCAGTTCAACCAGCAGCAGCCACGCACACGATGAGGGAATTGCACAACCCTGGTGCAACTCTCACCCACAGATGGATAGTGTTGCCGGCTATTTTGGGAGATTTCAAGCTCCCACCCCAGACGATCCAGATCCTGCCCCGTTTTCATGGACTCACCACCGAGGAGACACACCTTCATCTCCAGGAGTTTGAGATGATATGCACTACTGTCCACGATCGCCTCGTGGATGAGGACACCATTAGGATGATGGCCTTCCCTTTCTCCCTCGTCGACAAAGCAACCAACTAGCTGAAGTATCTAGGGAGATTCGTCACTACATGGGAACAAGTTCGGAATGAGTATCTCAACAAGTATTATACACTCAGCCGAACTAATGCAGCTAGGGCCCTGATCAACAATTTCTCCATGCTCCCCAATGTGCAGTTTCACGAGGTATGGGATCGCTTCAGGGAGCTCACAGACCGGTGCCCCCATCACGACATATCCAAGCCCAATCTCGTCTAGAGCTTTTTCTTGGGCTTACACCGGAGCTGCAGGGGTTAGTGAAAGCATCCTGTGGAGGCTCGTACTTCGCCAATGATGAGGATCAGGTCTGGACCATCTACAAGGAGATGGCTGAGAACTACACTGTGATGTCCCAGACCCGACTCTACACTCAGGGGAAGCCCATGCCACAGGTCGTATCCTATCAGAGGATAGCACGGGTCAATGCCGGTCCTTCTACATCATCAGCGGCAGCAGCACAGGTAGAGTCGACAGCCGCTGACATGAGGATCATCAGTGAGAAGCTGGACCAGATTGAGTTGATAGAGAAGAAGCAGTGCCAAGGCATGGACATAGATTGATCAGATGACACAAATGCTGAGTGACCTGAAGACACAGATCATGTGTCTCCATGAGGCACAGACGGCTTCTCAGCCCCGTCTCAGGTCACGGGCAAACACCTGCAGCAGCAACAGCTCGACCCAGCCCTCCACCCAGTACCGACAGGTTCACCATGTTCAGGCGGAGACATTCCAGCAGTCGCAACAACAGTACGTTCAGCCGCCACCATCTCAAGACAACCAAATGGTGGTGTATTAGTCAGACCAATCCCTGGCAGTACTCCCCCCACCCACCTACGAGCAGGAGCTGTTGATGGATGTCAACGGGATATGGTATGACCGACCTCAGCCTGGTATCATACGAGACCATCCCGGATTCCGTTGGTCGACCAGAGGTACTAGTTCCCAGCAATAGCCTCTAGTTCAGGGTGGCCAGTATGGTTAGCAGCAGGAGCAACACCAGCAGCCCCAGTTCCCACCACAACAGCAGCAGCCACATCCCCAACAGCATTACCAGCAGCATGGTCCTTGTCCCTATCAGTAGGGACAGTCTTGGAGGCAGCAGCAACAACCTCTGCAGTATCACTCTCAGCCCCAATATCCCTCTTACTCCCAGCAGCAACAACCTCACTTCTAGAGAGGCCACACGTTAGGTTCTCATGGGCCAGCCTATGAGAACCCAGCCTTAGATGATCTAGCCTGCCTCATCTCCGAGCAGTAGGCTACCTTCAGACGGGAGATGGATGAGTTTCGACAGGAGATGAGAGAGATCATCAAAGGAAAGGCTGCCATCCCTGCCCAGACTGAGCCTAACCCTAACAACCTTAAGAGGACGTCTAAGCAAGTAGAGTTTACAGAGGTTACCAATCCTAGTGATCTACTTGGTGATATTTCTGCATACATGTTTGATGCTAACTTTGTTACACTTAGGAGAGGTAGGATGCCAGCCGACGGCGCCTCGTCTGAGCGACGAACACACGCAGCTTCAGGAGCGACAAACTAGGAGGAGAGCGGTGCTGATGCCTCTCATGATGTGGATGATGACGGTGGTGCTGACGCCACCAAGGATGTTGATCCAGCTGACAGTACTGAGGCCGTCACTTCACCAGATGGAGGAGGTGGTGCTGATGCCACCAGAGTTGCTGAGCTAGAGCGCGGTACTGATGCCGTGAGTCTAGACGCCGTAGGTGGTATTGAGGCCACCAGTTCTTCTCCTGTTGCATTTCCTGCTATTCATGTATCTCAGGACTATTTTGAGAATAAAGGAAAGGGTTTGTCATTTGCGAGTCCATCTGTGTTGATTGATGATTTATTCATGGATTCTACTTTGCCACAACAACATAAACCCGATCCTAGCCCTTCATCTGAGAAGGAGCCATCCATCCCCTTTCCCCAAGCACTCCGCTTGGCTAAGGGGACTAAAAAAGAAGATCCAAAAAAATCACACCAGTTAGAGTTCAACCAGCAAATGATGGACAGATTTCATATACATCTGATTCTACAGGAAGCCTTGGAGTACATCCCCCTCTTCCAGAGGAACCTTAGAGACAAGACTACTATTTGCAGGAAGAGGAGGAACCACCAGTCAGAGATACATGTGCTCACTTGCACCACTTGCTTCTCCATCTAGAACCATCTGCCAGCCAAGAGGCCAGATGCATGAGCTCCCTATGTTAGATGCCATATTCATGAGCAAAGATTCGATCGGACTCTATTAGACAGTGGTTCGTCTATCAACCTACTTCCAGCAGCCTTACTCGACCGATTCGAGTTTGGCCCTCTACGACAGAGCAGGACGGTCCTTCAGTTTGCTGATCGATCTGTCAAGAGGCCGAAGGGGTTGCTGGAGGACATTGTCATCACGATTCAGGGCCTGAAATTCCCCATGGACTTCGTTGTGTTGGACATGGAGATCCCTGAGTCTGTGACCGATACCCCCATCATTTTAGGATTCCCATTCTTGGCCACAATCAAGGCAATGTCTGATCATGACAGCGGGAAGGTATACTTTCATGTCGAGGGCGAGAGTGTACAAATAGAGAGGATCGAGGAGACTAGAGCCAGAGATTCAGCTTGCTCGGACCCGCCTACAGATTCAGAGCAAATGACAGAGGCGGAGCGAGACATCCACCAGGATTGTGATTTTGTGATCACAGATGATGAGGCAGTTTGGTCCGACCCAGTTTCACGAGCCATCCTCTCACCTTCAGAGTCCGCTGATGCACAGATGCCAGTAGAGGAGAGCTTGGAGAGCACATTCCTGGTACAAGATACAATTGAGGTAGCAGATCATGTTCCCGATAGCGAGGCAGTTGATTTTCGTGATTCAGATTCAGATCCCTCGGAGTCAGATATAGATTGGACAGAGTTTGATGATATGATTCCTTATCTGATGTCCACAGAGCCAGTAGCTAGGGTGGAGGCTGATCCCATTTAGAGCAGAGACATACCAGTAGAGCAGTCTTCACCAGATTCTGATTTTCAGCGGGAGTTCTCATTCTCCCACGTAGATTTGGTCGCATTTACTCAGACATTTCAGAGGCCAGATCCGCCAGCACCCAGTTGTCTAGAGCTGAAACCCTTACCATCATCGTTGAAGTATAGGTTCCTTGTGGGTGAGCATGAGATGCACCTAGTCATTATCTGAGCATATTTGACTGGAGAGCAAGAATCCCGTCTGATGGGGGTTCTTGAAAAGAACCGCAAGGCGATAGTATGGAGCATAGTCGATCACCAGGGGATAAGGTCGGTCCTGTGCTCCCACCATATCTATCTCGAACAGGACGTGAAGCTGTCACGTGAGTTCCAGCGGCGGCTGAACCCGAATCTTCGAGAGGTTATCATGAAGGAGATTTCGAAATGGTGGAGCGTCGATTTTATCTACCCCATCTCCGACTCCAAATGGGTCAGTCCGTTACATGTGATGCCTAAGAAGACATGCATCACTGCAGTTGCTAGTGAGTCTGGAGAGGATATCGCTACTCGGGTACCCACTTCTTGGAGGGTCTGTGTGGACTACAGATAATTGAACCAGACCACCAAAAAGGATCATTTCCTGCTGCCTTTTATTGATCAGATTATAGAGAGGCTAGCTGGGAAGAGTCATTACTGCTTTCTTGACGTGTACTCCAGATATAATCAGGTGGCCATTGCGCCCGAAGACCAGGACAAGACTACATTCACCTGTCCCTTTGGGACATATGCTTTCATACGGATGCCCTTTGGTCTATGTAATGCCTCGGCAACATTCCAGAGGTGCATGTTGTCCATCTTTTCGGACATGGTGGGTGAGTGCTTGGAGGTCTTCATGGATGACTTTTCGGTCTATGGCGATGGGTTTGACGCTTGTCTTGACTGCCTAGACTGTATCCTTCAGCGATGCATTGAGGTCTATCTTGTGCTTTCTTGGGAGAAGAGTCACTTCATGGTGACTCAAGGGACGATGCTTGGCCATATCATCTCCAACAGGGGCATGGAGGTTGATCCGGCAAAGTTGGATATGATTAGGAAACTCAGTCCACCGTCTAACTTGCGATAGTTACGATCTTTTCTGGGGCACGTCGGTTTCTACCGACGATTCATTCATGATTTCAGTAGGATTGCCCGGTCGTTGACTGATTTGCTGACGAAAGACACCGAGTTCATTGTGGATGATAAGTGTCTAGCATAATTTGAGACTCTCAAGAGTCTAGTTGTTGAGGCTCCTATCCTCCAGCTGCCTGATTGGTCTCTCTCATTTGAGGTCATGACGGATGCCTCCGATTTTGTCGTAGGGGCCGTGCTGGGACAGAGGAGGGATGAAGTGCTATTTGCCATACACTACACTAACCATACTTTGGATGCCGCTCAACAGAACTATACCGTCACTGAGAAGGAGATGCTAGTCGTAGTCTTTGCCCTAGATAAGTTTAGATCATACATCATTGAATCTAAGGTAACCATATTTACTAATCATACCGCCATCAGGTACCTCATGGGTAAGAAGGATGCCAAAGCTAGATTGACCAGATGGATCCTTCTACTCCAGGAGTTTGATATTGAGATTAAGGATAAACCTGGAGTAAAGAATGTGGTGGCGGATCATCTCTCCCGATTAGAGCATCTTGAGGATTCTGAGCAGATTGCGCCTATTTCTGAGACCTTACCAGATGAGGTGATCCTTGCTATCGCCTCTCTCCCATGGTACGCTGACATTGTGAACTATCTTGTCGCCAAGAAAGTTCCACAAGGTTGGCCCAGGCAGCGACTTGAGACCTTCCTCGAGAAGGCCAAGTTCTACCATTGGAAGGATCCCGTCCTTTATCATGAAGGAGGGAATAGCGTCTGGCGTCGGTGCATTCCTCAGGAGGAGCACCATAGCATCCTCACTTACTGCTACAAGCTTGAGGCAGGAGGACATCACTCTGGGAGGAGAACGACACAGAAAGTGCTCCAATCTGGCTTGTGGTGGCCTACCCTCTTCAAGGATTCTGATGAATTCGTGAAGAGGTGTACTGACTATCAGAGGATGGGCAATTGTGGACAACGTGATATGATGCCGATGCAGCCCATTCATTTCTGTGAGGTTTTTGACTTATGGGGCATCGATTTCATGAGTCCATTCTCTAAGAGTCAGGGATTCGAGTACATTCTGTTGGCCGTTGATTATGCGAGTCGTTGTGTTGAGGCCATCCCTGCCCGAACCGCAGATGTTAGGACTGTATGCCAATTTTTGAGGAAGAATATCATTTCACAGTTCGGGGTGCCTAGAGTATTGATATCTGACGGGGGGTCTCATTTTGTCAACGACAAGGTAAAGGCCCTTGCTAGCGAGTTCAGCATTGACCATCGAGTAGCTACACCGTATCATCCTCAGACCAATGGTCTTGCTGATGTGTCGAACATGGAGATCAAGACTATATTGCAGAAGGTCGTCCGCCCTGACCGAAAGGATTGGTCACAGCTTTTGGACTCGGCCTTGCGGGCATATAGGACATCCTTCAAGATGCCTTTGGGTACATCTCCCTTTCGCCTCGTTTATGGCAAGCCCTTCCATTTACCAGTTGAGATGAGATATATGTCACTTTGGGCAGTCACATATATACTTTTGGATCCAGTGAGTGTAGGGGACCAGAGGAGGGCAGAGTTGGCAGCCCTGGAGGAGCTTAGAGATGCAACCTTTTCGAGCAACCTACATTATAAGGAGAGAGTGAAGGAGTGGCATGATTCCTATATCAGCCACAAGCAGTTTGAGCCAGGATAAAGAGTATGGTTGTTTGATGCCAGGCTTCGATTATTTCCAGGGAAGTTGCAGAGCAAATGGAAGGGACCCTATCTGGTCCGAAAGGTAAACAAAAACAGAAGCATCAACATATCCGAGTTGTCATCTGAGTCTACCTTTCGTGTTAACGGACAGCGGCTCAAACCATATCTAGATCATGAGCCGCTGGTCGTTGACGTTGCCCCTATTCATTTTGCGTGAGATGTGGTCTCTTGACTCACATCTATTGCATCTCACGCCTGATTATCACTGTCTTCCGACTTATATAGATCCATATGTCCATATCACACTATTCTTCAGTCTAACACCCCATTTGCATCTTTGATTATGCTATACTTAGGGTGTACTTTACCCTAAATATAGGGGGTGTGAGACTTTTGATTTTCTTTTGACTCTTTTCTATCTCTGTTTTGCTGCCTATACTTAGGGATAGTTTACCCTAAGTATAGGGGAGGTAGACCCTGTACATTCTATCACTCGGATTTCCCTTTGTGTACAACCTGCTATACTTAGGATTACTTGATCTTAAGTATAGGGGGAAACACCCGAGATTCTTTTCCATTTTATTCTTTCATTCATCTTTGTAGTATAGTTTTCGTTTTCACTTTCCTATACTAAGCACGAGTTATGTCTTCTTCATCGCTCTTGATTCACTCTGAGGACATCGTTCAAGCTAAGTATAGGGGGTGTCGTACATATTTCATATATACGTTATCCATAACTCGTACTTTGTGTGAGTATGTAAATAAACAAAATGGCTAAAATCCGTAAAAATCCATAAAAAAATTTTAAAAAAAATTATGTACATAAAATTCTTTTCTACACATACATAGCTACTTACAAAATTATTTTTGTACAAATGTTTGTAAAAATCTTTTGTGTGTAAAGATTATGTAAATATTTGGATATCAAAATTACATATATAGTACAAAATTTTTAAAATGTTTGAAAAACAAAAAGTTTGCAAATACCCTTTTGTAAATGTGTGTAAATATTTTGCAAAACTTCTGCATTCATGCATACATCCATGTTTTCAAACATTTTCAAAAATTTTGCACAATTTCAAAAAATTGTACAAATTACATCTTTGTAAATATTTGTACAGTTTTCCTGAATCATAGTTGACATTCAAACTAGCCTGGAATTAAATTGAAAAATGAAGCTTGGTTAAGATCTTAATCCACCTAATTCTAAGAGGAACCTTATAGGGCTTAGGGTTGAGACTTTTCAGGTCCTTGACGACTTAATTCTTTGAGTCCACTAGGCTATGATCACATGTCATCTTGATGAGCCTTAGTAGAACACTTAACAACACACACATGACTCTCATAGACAATGGCTTTACTTGCACCAACACTTTACACCTAGCTCTCTACTGAGGAGGTGGTGAGGAGGCAATCTTCTTTGACTTGGGGTAGCATATGAGGGTAGTACTTCTAGGCGTAACCTCTCTTCTTATTTTAGTGAAGGAAGTGCATCTCAACTTGGTCTGGTAGCAGTGAGGTCTAAAGACAGGAGTCGTGGGTTGCAATAAAGCTTCAAAAGAGGGATAGTCTACTGGCTCAAGAGGAAAAACTCCTTATGTATATATGTTGCACCATGTAGATATGTTGTACATATGCACATCAAAAAAAATGTGTAAAAAGAAAAACTCCAAAAAGGTGGTGGGTCTGATAGAAAATGAAATACTCACTGGAGTGTATATAGTCAAATAAAGCAAGGCTTATGTTACCCATGCCCATCTCAGGAAGCTTGCAGCAGGGAGACTTAGCTACACTAGTTAGGCTCCCAAGGATACGTGGCTACACTGGCCATGGTCCATTCTCTTCTTCCTCCTCTTCTTGAGCCGGTTGAACTTGAATTTAGAAGGGAATACCCCGCTCCTCGAGGAAAGAGTTGCCAGACTAGGGTATTAGAGTTACCTAGTTGGGGGGGGGGGGTTGTCACTTTGCCATTTCTGAGGTGGAGAGCTACATATCACTTACACAGTACAAGAAAAGATTCATATTCATTAGTGTTTGTGTATGTAGACGTGTTCTGATCTGGATTGTTGAGGAGTCTTGACCATAGATTAGTTGAACTTAGAGGCTGCTGAGTTTTAAACCTAACTCCAAATAAAGTTCCAACAAATTAATAATCCAAAGATCTGACTGAGCTCCATACTTCAATTTAATGAAGACAAGTTTAATAATCAACCATGATTCATCATCTTCTTCTTTTTCTTTCTCTTTTCACTTCTTTTTCAAATAAGTGTTTGCTAAGGGACTAGCAAAAGTAAAGTATAGGGGGGTGATGAATACTCATTCATCACTCTTTATTCTTTTATTTTAGCTAAAAATCTTGGAAAAACATCATGCATATAGTTGTAAATACAATAAGTTACCAATAAGCATACTTTTGTTAAATATCAATAATTAGGATGTATTTGTGAAAAAATAAAAGAATAAATAATAAAGATAAAGAAGGAAATATTTAGAATAAATATTGAGTGACCTAAACCCAAGAGAGGACCCAATATGGGCCAGATCGCCAAATAAAATAAGTAGAGAGAGATAGGGCCATTATACCTTGAGAATATTCCTTCTTATTTGTAGATAATTTATTTTTACAAAATAAAAATAAAAATACATTTGTATTACCTTGTATATATTTCCAAAAATAAAACAAAAATTAGAAAAATGAAATGAAAATAAAAACAAAATAATTTCTCTCTCACCTTGTACATATCACATGTATATAAGTACTATATACTTATTTATTTAACACTTGTAAATAAACAATAAAAATAAAATAAAATTGTTTTATATCCCAAATAATGTGTTGTAAATAATAAAATATAAAATTGGGGTATTTATACAAAAATAAGAAAATAAAAATAATAATATAAAATACCTTGGTATTTTATACCTGTATATAATATATTATATTGTATATATCATAATTTATTTTCATAAAAATAAATAAAAATCACTAAAAAATAGTTTGAAAATTAATAATTGTTTTTCATTCCATAAATATTTTAAAATAAAATCGTTTCTTATTTTTTATTTATTTTACAAATCTTTTCTATTCCCTATTTTCTGATTGGTCCAGGGTGGACTGTTGACTCAGGTCAACTGCCCCCTGGACCACCTCCTCCGCGGATCTGGTTTTCGCCTAGTCTTCTCTGAATTTTCATGAGCCGATCTGATTGCCATTTCATTCCATCTCGCGCTCCGATTATCCAAGGATGATCCGTGATCCACGCCTGACGATACCATCAGGGATCCACTCCTCGGATTGCGTGCCTGTGCTCCAATCTTGTCGGACCTCGTTGAGTATATAGCCTCATTGAGCCGCAAGTTTTTCCGCATCTTCGGCCATTGCCCTCGTTTCCTGGGAGCTCCGTCTTCTTCCTTGAGTGACAATAAGTGAAGGAGAGCGTTGTAGTGAGGTTTCGAGGTATCTAGCCCTAGGTCCGGCGAGCTTCATCGCCATGCTCTGCCGCAAGGTGGGCTTTAGCCTCTAGACGTGTCAATCCATCGAGGCAATGACCCCCGAAGGTCTGCGACCTTCAGCCCATACGACCTCCTTCACCAGGCAGCCTCGATTACCTTTAGTTTGCTTTAGTTTCAGCTTTTTCGATTTCCGGTCAACCAGCATTCCTTGGGCCATCCTTCATGATCGGACCATCCATTTGCCCTACCGACGATCGCATCATCTCCATCAGTCTTCTACCCATCTTCTACGCCCCTCCGTTCCCCCTGATTCGCCTAGGAACATGACTTAAGCCTTCCTCCACCGTCGCCTCGCTGGAGGGCTATGCCCCACCTCATCCTTCACCCCATCGCACACACTAATAGGTCGAGGCACTTTGCCCTCGACCCAACAATCCTTCTATGCAGGTCTAGTGCCTAAAGGACCTCATCTGGAGGTCTGAACATCTATGCACAGTGGCTCCAGGTCCTCAACGTCGCTGGACCGTTTCAGACGCCCCCGACCTCATCGGAGCCTCGCAGCAGCTGCAGACCGTCACCAGCAACGTTTCTCCTATCCCAGCAGCTCCGGAGGACGCTCCAGTAGCTCGTATCGATCGAGCGAAGTTCCCGGCAGCGAGTTCTTTGCTGTTCTTCCAGGAGGCACCTCCGTCGTTGGATCGAGCCCCCACGCCAGTTCTGATCGTGACCGTTTGTCCTTGGGGAGATCTCGACCATCCGATCCATCTGAAGATCGGTTTCCAACCGTCCATTTTTGAATCGTTATCCGCAGAGCCCAACCGTCAGATCTTAAGTGGAGAGCTGTCGACCGTTGGATCATCCACTAATAAGGGTATTTGTACTTAGGCCCTTCGCACTTTTTGCCTTTATTGTTTAGTCCTGTAAATAGTTTTAGAAGTTATTTTTAGTTTGGACATTTTGCACTTAGGAACTTATATTTTCAGAATTTGTATTTTAGTCCTTCTGTATGTGGAGCACGTGGTACCCCACGCGGGTTTGGGTTATTTGCATTTCAAATCCTAGATTATATTGTTTTTATCAATTGAAGTTTTATTTTTCGTATTTGCACTAATACCCTTGTTTGCCTGCTTCATGTGCCGCCCTCGTACGGATCTGGACTTTTTGCTTATCTAGCCCCGTACTCTTTCTGTGTGTTATTGTTTGGCTAGATGTTTTCTCATAATTTCATATAGGTCCCTATGTATTGTGCATCTATGATTGGTTGAAATAAATAGCAATTCTCGTCCAAAAATTGTGAAATTTTGACACATGATTCCTACCATGTTGTAGGAATTTCTAGGAATTTTTGGGCTCATTTTGTCTTTATTTTTTAAAAATTCAAAAACCTCAAAATTTTCTTCTATTTAGTTTCAAAATTCAATTAAAAATATTAAAAAAAATATAAAAAATCCAAAAAATCCCTGTATGCTTGTTTTGATGTGTTTTGATTCAGTCCAATTTTTGTTGCATTTGAATTCATAAAAACCTTAAAAAGTAAAAAAAAACACTAAAAAAATTAGAAAAATCATAAAAAATTCTTAAAAAATCAAAAAACGCAATTCAATTTCTTTGGTTAGATTTTTATTTTTAGTTTCTCATAAAATTATTGTTGGAATTTTTTAGGCACTTTAGGTATTTTTAAAGTGCCTTTAGATTCTTGCTGCACACTATTTCCTATTTTTAGCCTTGTTTTATTTTTATAAAATTACCTAAAAATCAGAAAAACCCAAGAAAAATATCAAAAACACTTGAATATTAAACATTTTTATTTTAATTTTCTGACCATTTTTATGTTTTAATAATTGCTTGATTATGTCTTTTTCATTGTTTTTATTCCTTTTCTTAATTTTAAAAAAAGTCATAAAAATGTTTCAAAAAATATAAAAATACACCTAAAATAGTTTATTTCTTTTTATTTTTGGATTTCGACTACTTCGTAGGTTTACCATACCGTGCTCCTTGTGTTCGACTCTGGTAGCTTTACCAAGTTAAATCAAATAGCGAGACCGCTTTTTGATTTGCTTGATTGATTTATTTTTATTGGCGATCTTCGATTTTCTTGATCGACTTAGCCTCGCGGTTCGGGTCGCAACGACCCTAATTATTCATACCTTAACCCGATCGCGGGTTTTCGAGTCATCAATGAGCAGGCATTTCCGACTCGGGTTAATTTGATTAATTAAGTGTCGTTATGACCCAAATCAAATATATGATCAACGAGAAAATTATTTAACCACTACAAAATCAAGCAAATCAAGCATAAGCAGCAGAGCTACTTTTATTAACCTAGTATAACGACCAGGGTCGAACTCAAGGAACACAATTAATTCTAGGTAGCCAAACCAAGTGATTCAAAGGATTTTTATCTTCTTTTTAGTGGGATTTAATTTTGCAAATTTTTAATTTTTCAAAATAAAGGAAATAAAAACATTGAAGAAAATGGGAACTTGCACTCTTTTTGGATTTTTCAAATATGCTAAAAATGCTCAGAAAAATCAAGTAATTTTTTTGGGTTTTATATGTTTTATATTATTTTTGGGATTTTTAAGAAATTTTTAAATGTATTTGTATTTTTCTAAAAATTGAAAAGTGAGAAAGTAAGCAACAACACACAATCAGGAGAATTTTGTAAATTAAAAATATTAATAATGCTTAAAACTATGGGCACTATTTTTATTAAAAACTACAATGAAATATCTATAAATAGAGACTTAAAATGCAATTTTTAGGGTTTTAATTGATTTTATATGATTTTTAAAATATTTTTAGTGTTCTGTAATTTTTTAGGTTTTTTCTGAAAGATAATGCACTGAAACTTAGTTAGAAAATGAAATAAATAAAAAGACATCTATAATAAATAGGCATTTTTCTACTATTTTTTGAATTTTAATAATAGAAAATAGAAGAAAATTAGCACACCAAACTTTTACGCAAATAACATGTTAGCTTGAGCCACAGGGTGTTTTACATAATTTTTAGGGCCAAAATACTATTTATTGTATTTATACAAGACACAAATTTAAAATAGTAAAGAATGGACCTTATCGTTATTATTTTAAGTTTTGGGGTCCCAAGAATAAAACGTAGGGAAACTATCGGGGCCTTAATATAAAAAATCCATAAGAAATGTATGCAACATGTGATTCACAGTTCACAATGCATAAATGCAATTAACAAAAATGTATTCTATCTCATTAACCATATAAAAGCCTTGGGTAAATCATGCAAATACACCAGAAAAACACATGTAGACGGACACGAGTCAGAATCAGTGGGACTAAAATTCAAATAAATGAAGTATGAGGTCCTTACTGTAAATTATTTAAAAAAAGTACCTACAATATATATTTACAGGACTGAAGCAAAATAAAGAAAAGCATTGGGTAAAAAGGGAAATCTACCCTTTGACATGCATGCGTGGCATGCAACGCGATTGGCATCTCTTATGCGCCTCTGGAAAAGATCTGACAGTACAGGACGTGGCGCAAGCGTACGATGCAGATCATCGCTAGTGGACAACTCTGATGGCTCAGATGGCTGGTGAGCGTGCATGTCAGATCTGTCGCTGCTCTGAATCAGACGACGCTGCTTTTGGCATGGATGAGCGGTAAGGATCAAATCTGGAAAGGAAAGCAGCTCATCCGACGGTCTTGGAGGGATTCTGGAAGAAAACAAATACGTGCCGACCAGCGAACTTCAATATGATATCTCTAGTGTTGCGGTGGACTAATTAGCCAGTTATAAGGTCCAACACTTCGTGAGGGTGCTCCACATCGACTGGGGTCCTCGGATGGGTGATGAATGGTCGGATGTGCACGACAAGGTCCCACCACTTGGAGGAGATTCGCCTGAGTAGTTGAGGCTCGAGGCGTGCCTCTCCACATGTGCCTGGACCTGCAAGGGGAATCCGACTCGGAGACACAGCTCCGGTCGGGATTCTTTTGAGCTGGAAATCAAAGAAGCGACGTGGGGGTAAAGGTTGACGTCCGACGAAGATGGTGGTATGACGTCTAGGCTTGAACTCGCTCTGATGAGCAAGATTCGAGGGTGATCAGGGTGTGTACAGAGGATGAGAATGAAGTGGGATGTCAATCTGTGTGGGTGGAAATGACCGCGGAGCCCCAACTCGATGGTCGGAGCTAAAGAGATGGTCGGCGACAATGACGAACTAAATCAAAATGAAAAGGCGGTATGGAGTGAAAGAGATGGTACATGAGTGGTCTACTATGTATGGCAAAGTGTAACGAAGGTGGGAGGCGAGGTTGTAGCCTCAATCAGGTGATGGAAGGCTTGAGAGGCTTATCATGGCGGAGCTTCGGCCACAAGATGAGCTTCGTGCTACCCGACGTCGATCTAGGCTTCTAAAGGAACCTCGAGGACCCTGACACTACCCTGGAGGTGCTAGTGGAGTAATGGTGGCACGAGGGATAAGCTGAGGAGTTGTGGAGGTAGAGGAGTGATTTTATAGGTATCCGGAGGGTCTAGAAAGATCGAGGGGAAGTGTGAAACCCTAGGGAGATCCGGACCAATCTAGGGATTCACGGGAATCATGGATCTACAAGGAATCCAGGGATCTGGATTTCAAGGCAAACTGTAGTTGGAGTCAGGCTGGGAAATATTGAGAAAATGGCTCCGGCGGAGAGGAATCGGGTCTTGATCAGACTGGGAGGAAGAGTTGACCCAGGTCAACAAACCTGGGTCGACCAATCAGAAAATTCCATCTCCAGAAATTAAAGAATAATGAATAATAAATGGTAAATGGTTTTAAATGAATAAAATGATTTTTTTTGTTATTTTCAAACTAATTTTTGTTATTTTTATTTATTTTATTATTAAATATATTATGGTATATATAATATATTGTGTTATATACATGTATAATATATCTATATATTATGTACAAGTAAATTTTTATTATTTTACAAAAATACATTTTCTTTTATATTTTATTTATTTACAAAATAATTAGAGGAATATAAAGTATTTTTATTTGATTTAAATAATTAGTTGTTTTATACAATCTATACACGTATGGTTATCTTGTACAATGAGAATTTGATTTTCTTTTTAATTTATTTTTTATTTTATTTTGTATATTTATTGAGAGTATGTACAAGTATTTAAAAATACAATATATACAAATTATATACAAAATAAATCAGTAAATAAATATATACAGGTATAGGTACTTCATAGCTATACAACACATTCAAAAAGCTAATTTTTATACCGTAACTCTAAAAATTATGAAACCACTCTAATTTTAAAGGTAATTTAATTTATAGTCCAATATTGGTAATTTTGGAAGAATTTGAGTTCATATGGAGCTAGAATTGACATCTTTTTATGAGTGGTGTTATTTGCACTATAATACATTAATTAATTTGCAATTATTTTTATTGTTAAGAAAACATTTTATGTACAAGTTTTGTTGAAGAAGTTAATCAATTTGAGGTCTTTTTATTGATGAATAAAATAAAGGAAATTATTCATATATACAGGAAGAATGAATAGTGACCCTATCTCCCCCTACTTTATTCCTTGTCGATCAGGTCAATATTAACCTTCTCTCGGGGTTCGGGTTAGTATGTACTTATTACATAATTACACCCTTCTTTATTTTCTTTTCGTTTTCTTTTCTTCTTTATTATTTTATTTTGAAAAAAATATGTGCTGATTATACAATATTAATAAAGGCATGGTGAGTGCCAATTTATTGGTTTAGCCATATATTTACAGATGTTTTTTGCTAAAGATTTGGCTAAAATAAAATTATAAAGTTTGAGAATCATAGATTCATCACCCCTTGTACTTTACCTTTGCTAGTCCTTAGCAAACACTTATTTGAAAAGGAAGTGAAAAATAAAAAGAAAGAAAAAGGAAGGATTAGAGTTGATTATTAAACTTATCTTCATAAAATTGGAGCATGGGGCTCTGTCAGACCTTTGGATTATTAATTAGGCAAAAGCTTATTGGGAAACGGGTTTAAAACTCAATAGCCTTCAAGTTCCACAAGTCTATGGTCAGGTCTCCTTGATAACCAGGTCAGAACAAGTCTACATACGCAAACTCTAATGACTATGAATCTTTACTTGTACCATGCAAGTGATATATAGCTCCCCACCTCAAAGTGGAAAAGAAACAACCTCCCTCAACAAGGTAGCTCTAATCCCTCAATCTAACAATTCTTTCCTCGAGGAGTGGGGTATTCTCTTCTAAGTTCAAGTACAACCATCTCAAGAAGAGGGGAAAAGAAGAGAATGGATCATGACTAGTGTAGCCACGTATCCCGTGGAGCTTAACCAATGTAGCTAAGTCTCCAGCTGCAAGCTACAATGAGATGCGACAATGGATCACATAAGCTTTAATTATTCAACTATATACACTCCGGCATGCATTTTATTTTCAATTAGGCATGTCCCTTTTTTGGAGTTTTTGTATTCTTTATGACATATATACACCATATCTACAAGGTGCAGCATGTACACAAGGATATTTTCTTCTTGATCTAGTAGACTATCCCTCTTTTGAAGCATTATCGCAACCCTATGGCATCCTGTCATTAGACCTTCAATGCTACTAGACTAGGTTGAGATGCACGTCCCTCCCTAGATGAGGACGGATGGCTCCATTAGTTGTTACACAACCGTGTGCTACCCCAAGCCAAAGGATTCTTCCTCCTCACCACCCCATCCATGAAGAGCTATGCGAAGAGTGCTTGTCCAAGTTAAGGTTACTGTTCAGAAGAATCATGCATGCATTGTTAAGTGCTCTACTTAGACCACTCAAGATGACATGTGAACATAGTCTTGTGGACGTAAAGAATTAAGTTGCTAGGACCTGAAAAGTCTTAACCCCAAATCCGATATGGTTCCTATGAAGTTAAGTGGATTAAGGTCTTAACCAAGCTCCATTCTTCAATTTTATTCCAGACTAGTTAAAATGTCAACAATGATTCTGAAGAATGCACATGCAAATATTGACAAAAACTCTTTTTATGGGGATTTTTCAATCTATGCAAATTTTTATGGAATTTTTGAATTTTCAAAAATTTAGGTATTTTTTTAAAAAAGAGAAATAAAAGATTTTTACAAAAGGGTTCATATTTACAAGGGTTTTGAGTTTATATACAGATTTTATTTTACAATATATCGAGCCGGCTTTATTAAAGATTTTTATGTACAATGATTCGGGTTGGATTATGGTTTCTATTATATAGTATACACATGTAATTTTTGTACCCCATAAGTTATTTCCCATATGACAAAACATTTTTCAAAAATTTTCAAAACATTTTGCGAAGTTTTTCAAATCATTCTTAAGAAGGTTTTCAAAACTATTTTTACAAATATTTACAAACTAAATTTGCAAACATTTTATTTCACACATTTTTCAAAATTTTTGTACTATATACGTAATTTTGATACAAAAAATAATTTTAAAACATTTTACAAACAAAACATTTTAACAAAAATGTACAAAAAAAATATAAATTTTTACAACAATTCAAAAACATTTTCAAAATAATTTTATTCCAATTTATTAGCCTTAATATTCACACACAAAGTGCGATTTATGGCTAAAGTATATATACAATATATACGACACCCCCTATACTTAGCTCACACGATGTCAGAGTGATCAGAGGGCAATGAAGGAAGACATAACTCGTTTGTGTATAGAGGAGTGAAAAGAATCCTATACTACAACAACTCAAAGAATATTTAGGATCAAGTAATCCTAAGTATAGATGACTGTACTCCAAGGGGAAAACTGAGGAAGAGAATGTACAGATATTACCTCCCATATACTTAGGGTAAGATGTCCCTAAGTATATGTAACAAAACAGAGGTAATAGAACAGAATGAATGAACACTGTCTAACAACCCCATACTTAGGATAAAATGCATCCTAAGTATACAAAATCAAAAGATGGATCTGGGGTGTTAAATAAAACAAAATAATGAATGAATGATATAGACATCGTGGCTAAACAAGGATGCGAAGTGGAATTGAAAATCATGTATGAGATGCATTTGATGAGCATCAAAGAACACATCTCATACACTATGAATAGGGGCAACATCAGTGGTCAACATGTCATGATCAAGATAGGGCTTCAGTCACTGACTGTTGACTCGAAAGGTGGACTCAGTAGACAACTCAGATATATCAATACTACCGTTGTCGTGCACCTTTCTGACCAAAGTATGGTCCCTTCCATTTACTATGCTGTTTTCCTGGAAATAATCTCAACCTTGCATCGAATAGCCATACTCTTTGTTTTGGCTCAATCTGCTTGTTACTGATGTGAGAATCATGCCATATCTTCACTCTGCCCTTATATTGCAGGATACTTGAGAAGGTTGTATCTCTCAACTCCTCTAGGGCTGCCAACTCTGCTCTCCTCTGATCTCCTACACTCTCAGGATCCAAAAGTATCTCAGTGACTACCCAAAGTGACTTATGCTTAATCTCAACAGGTAAGTGTCATGGCTTGTCATAAACGAGTCGGAAAGGAGATTTGACCAAAGGGTTTTGATGGAAGTTCTATAGGCCAACAAGACTGAGTCCAAAAGCTGTGACCAGTCCTTTCGGTTTGGACGGACAACCTTCTGCAAAATCGTCTTGATCTCTCTCTTTGAAGCCTCAGCAAGACCATTCGTCTGTCGATGGTATCGAGTGGCAACTCTATGGTCAATGTTGAACTCATTAGCAAGGACCCTTACCTTGTCGTTGATGAAATGAGTCCTCCCGTCAAAATCAAAACTCTAGGTACCCCGAACCGGTGATATGGTATTCTTCCTCAAAATATGCAAACTGTCTTTGCATCAATGGCTTGGGCAGGGATGGCTTAACCCAACGACTCACATAATCCACAACCAACAAAATGTACTCGAATCCCGGACTCTTAGGGAATGGACCCATAAAATCGATGCCCCATGCATCAAAAACCTTACAGAAGTGAATGGCCTGCATCGACATACCACAACTACCCATCCTATGACAGTCAGTACACCGCTTCACAAATTCATCTGAATCATTGAAGAGTATTGGCCACCAAAGGCAAGATTGAAGCTCCTCTTGTGATGTCCGTCTCCCAGAGTGATGTCCTCCTTCCTCAAACTTGTGGCAATAGGTGAGGATGCTATGGTGCTCCTCTTAAAGAATACATCGACGCTATACACTATCCCTTCCTTCGTGGTAAAGAGTGGGATCCTCCCAGTGGTAAAGACTTGATCTTTGTGAGGAAGGTCTCAAGTCACTTCCTGATCCAACCTTGTGGAACTTTCTTGGCAACAAGATAGTTCACAATGTCAGCATACGATGGGAGCGAGGTGATAGAAAGAATCGCCTCGTCTGGAAATGTCTCCGTGATAGGTGCAGTTATCTCAAAATCCTCAAGATGCTCTAATGGGGAGAGGTGATCCGCCACCACATTCTTGACTCCATTCTTATCCTTAATCTCAATATCAAACTCCTGGAGTAGAAGGATCCTTTAGTCAATCAGACCTTGGCATCCTTCTTAGCCATTAAGTACCGGATGGCAGTATGATCATGTGTAAATTGTTACTGTAGATCCAAGATTATATGATCTGAACTTATCAACAACAAATACTACAACTAGCATCTCCTTCTCTGTAATAGTATAATTCCGCTGGGTGGCATCCAAAGTATTGCTAGCATAGTGTATGACATACGGTAACCATCCCTCCTCTATCCAAGCACAACCCCTATGGCAAAATTAGAAGCATCCGTCATGATTTCGAACAAGAGGGACCAATCGGGTGGCTGAAGGCCTGAGAGGCTTATCGCGACAGAGCTCCTACCATGAGATGAGCTTCGTGCTACCCAGCATTGATCCAAGCTTACAATGGGACCCCGAGGACCTTGTTACTTCCGTGGAGGTGCTAGTGGAGTAATGGTGGTGTGAGGGACGAGCTGAGGAGATGTGGAGGCGGAGGAATGATTTTATAGGTATCTTGAGGGTCTAGAAAGATCGAGGGGTAGCGTGAAACACAGGAGATCCCGACCAATATAGGGATCCAGGAGAATTAATGATCTATGAGGAAATTAGGGGTAACGTAAACGGTGGTCAGAGTCGGGTTAGGAAATATCGAGAAAACAACTCCAATGAGATGAATCAGGTCTTGACCTGACTGGGAGGAAGGGTTGACTCGGATCAACAACCTGGGTCGACCAATCAGAAAATTCCATCTCCAGAAAATTAAAGAATAATGAATAATAAATGGTAAATGGTTTTAAAATACAAAATGAATAAAGTGAAAAATGTTTGTTATTTTTCAAGTTATTTTTGTGATTTTAAAATATTTTTTATTAATAAATATATTAAGTTATATACAATATATTGTGTTATGTACATGTATAATATACTTATATATTATGTACAAGTATTTTTGTTTTATTATTTTTCCAAAAATACATTTTATTATATATTTTAATTATCTACAAAAAAATTAGAGGATATAAAAGCATTTTATTTGATTTTTACAATTAAATATATGTATTAAATAATTAGTTGTTTTGTGCAATCTATACATGTATGGCTATTTTATAAAATGAGAAATTGATTTTCTTTTTAATTTGTTTTTGTATTTTATGATTTTTATTTTAATTTTGTAAATTTATTGGGAGTATGTACAAGTATTTAAAATACAATATATACAAACTTATGCACAAAATAAATAAGTAAATAAATATGTACAAGTATATGTAATGCATAGCTGTACAAAACACTCAAAAGCCAATTTTATGCCGTAACTCCAAAAATTATGAACCACCCTCATTTTAGAGATAATTTATTTTGTAGTCCAGTAAAGGTAATTTTCGAAGAATTCAAGTTCATATGGAGTCAGAATTGATCTTTCAAAATCCGTTTTGCAGCTTTTTATGAGTGGTATTATTTGCATTATGTACATCAATTAATTTTACAATATTTTTATTATTTAGAAAATAATTTTATGTACAAGTTTGATAAAGAAGTAAGTCAATTCGAGATATTTTAATTGATGAATAAAGTTTGATAAAGAAGTAAGTCAATTCGAGATATTTTTATTGATGAATAAATAAAGGAATGGTGCATATATATAGGAAGAATGAATAATGATCCTATCTCCCCCTACTTTATTCCTTGTCGATCAGGTTTATATTGACCTCCTCTCGGGGTTCATGTCAGTCTGTACTTATTACATAATTACATCATTCTTCATTTTCTTTCCTTTTTCTTTTCTTCTTTATTCTTTTATTTTGAACAAATATGTGCTATTAGACAATATTAACAAAGGCATGGTGAATGCCAATTTATTGGTTTTAACATGTAATTATAGTTGTTTTTGCTAAAATATCTGGCTAAAATAAAAGAATAAAGTAAGAGAATCATAGATTCAACACTAAGTATAAGGGGGTCGTATATACTATGTATATACTTTATCCACAACTCGTACTTTTCGTATTTTCAATAAGTATGGATAAAATACAAGTAATCATGTATAAATAATATACTTGTATAAAATACACATTAAAATTCTTTGTATATACCGATTAATAAATTGAGTAAAAATGTTTTGCAAAATGTTTGAAAAATCATTTGGAAAATTCTTTGAAAAAATCATTTTAAAATAATTTGGAAAATATTTTGTAAAATGTTTTCAAACTTTGTAAAAAGATTTTGTTTGTAAAATTTCTCTGTTTGAAATAAAATATTTTGAAAATCTATTTGCAAATGTTTGGAAAACAGTTGCAAAAATATTTTGAAAAATCCATATATACAGTTTGAAAAATCTCTGCAAAATGATTTTCAAATTTTGTAAAATATTTGTAAAAATTATTTGTCAAATTAGTTTGCAGAAATAAGTTTTCAAAATGTGTTCGGAAATCTTTTCAAATTATTTTGAGAACTATGTACATAGTTCGAGCAAATAAAGATTCTTTATAAAAATTGTATATACAATTATGTAAATTCA